>CM076577.1:878041577-878490360 GCA_034641835.2 Pinus albicaulis
TGTATTACATATGGTCTTAAATAAGCTTTTGGACTCTTTAGATATATATCTAAAGAGTCCAAATGCTCATTCAAGACCATATGTAATACATAGCCTCCTCATCTAACTTAGCCAGGGATTTGCAATACTATATTTGAATTGGCTAGCTCCATTTCAAGATATTATAATGTTAGATTATTATTTCTATAGATTTTGATTATGGTAGTAAAATGTTACAAAAAACCAGAAACTGTACAAATAATATTATTCTAGATATATGTAAAAAGGACATGGTAGAGAATATCAAACAATATTAAACTTTTCATAAATAGTTTAGATAAAAATACATTTTCTAATTTTGATTGTAAATTCTAAGGCTTAAAGCGATAATTTTTCTAATAATTTTTTTTAATTAATAAATAAAAAAGAAACATTTTCAATCAAAATCACATACAACACATAATAAAAATAATTTAAAAACAATTTAAAACTTCATACACTATATGACATTACTATGACAAAGAGCATAAAAATATACAAGCAAAAAATACATACAATGCATCCATTACATTGGAGTCTTCAGAACATACAATGCATACATTAAATTTGACGAAATTATTCACGACACAATTGGTGTCATTTGTTCATAAAAAATTGTTGAATATGAATGTGCAAATAAGGAGGTTGAAATCCAGGGATTTGCAATACTATATTTGAGTTGGCTAGCTCCATTTCAAGATATTATAATGTTAGATTATTATTTCTATAGATTTTGATTTTGGTAATCTATTTTAAAGGGAAGTGGTACCCAAAATGGAAAGATTTAAAGGAAAAACTGCAGATTTAGGGAGCACGCTGAGGGAGCTAGAAATGAATCTGCATAGGGCTAGAAAAGGGAATCCACCACGCTCCAGTTATCCAGAAGGGAAGTCTTCTATGAGAAACCATAGTCTATAATGTTGGAGAAAAAAAATTTCAGATACCAAGTTGAAGATTGTGAAAATGAAGGTAAACATGAAAATAAGAGAAGACATAAATCAGTTACGTGGACAAAATAATTTTAGTTTCCTGGTACAAGAGCCACGATGTTCCCATTGAGAATATATTTCATAAGTCGAGCAAGAATACAAATTGGCAATGAAGGTAGATCAAGAATACACATCCTTAAAGATTCACGACTTTTGTTTTTCCTTGTTATTTATTGAGGAGGATACATGCAAGAAACAGTAAAAAAATCTAATCGATTACTGGAGAATCCCACGATCTGCATTTAGAAATCAAAGGCGACAGAGGCCAAATCCCGAAAAAAGAAATGAAAGAGAGGAAGAAAGGGAGGAGTTTAAGCGGTTAGTGCCTTTATCCCTATTATTATTTAAGCGTTCAAACTATTCGTTTTTGTTTTAATTACTAATCATTAATCCAGCAATGTGCAAATCTTCAATTGTATAAAATTTGATATGATACATGATCCCCTCCACGTAGTTTAAAAGCACTATTAAGTCAAGACATTAAGCACTGTCAAGTTGAGACATTCTCTTGATACATAATCCCCTCCAAGTAGTTTAAAAGCACTGTCAAGTCCTGAAATTAAGCATTGTCAAGTCAAGAAATTATCCTTGCTCCTAGCTCCCGGCTTTACGTACTTCAGAATTTATTAAAAGAGGGAGTCCATGCACAAGCTATAACATTACAATAAGTTCGAGCTCAAATTGGCATTCATAAAATGGATTGCAAGAGAACCACGAAGGCAAGAGACAACCAAAGTGGAGGAGGTAAATCGTAGAAGGAGAAGGCTCTAAGCTCAAGTAGCTAATATAAATTAGATATATTAGCAATTTTGGTGCCATCCCCAGATAATTGTGGCTGCCTATATGCCCCTAAATTTTTGTTTCAAGTCAAACCTAATATAAAACTAAAACAATTTAACACAGCAAACAAAGCTTAAAAACAAACAATGGAACAGTTTCAATCATTTTTTATTCATTTTTTTGTTGCAAGAGGTTCACTCGAACATACCCGATATACAACAGCAATAGCGCCGATGAAAGGAGCAACGAACAGAGCAGCGAACAGTCACGGACGGGAGGAGCAATAGGATGACGGGAAAAAATGCGCGAACAGAGCAGCGAACAGTCACAGACAACATGCGAATAATCAAACCGGTAAACAAACAAACATCGCAGGCGATTTATTTATAAAAACTAGTTCGGCCGAACTTTTGTCGTTGGTTTTCCCATCTCCGACGAAAATTTTGTTTGCCCACGCCGTCAGTGTGCCGTCAATATAAACAGAATCACGAGTTCGGCCGAACTATTGCCGAAAAAAGTTTTCGTCCCCCGATTCTCACAAAAGTGTAACCCAGCTTCACGTTTCCGCCTTTCTTCTTCTTAATTCTCTTCTCCTTCTTGACAATGTAGTCCTATGTGTCTACTCCATGCATGAGATGCAGTCTGTCCCAGATCTCTTTTGCAGAGGTTAAATCCATTATCAACTCAAGGTCCTTGTTATGAAGACTGTTATATATCACAAATTTTTCCTTGGCATTTCTCTGTTGTTCTTTCACCATGGGGGAAGTCTGTGCAGTAACCATCACATACAAGCTTCCATACCTCAGGCTCATAAGCCATTAATTTTGTTGTAACCTTATCTCTCCATTCAAGAAAGTTTGTTGTACTTAACACAGGTACATTTTGATAGTCCATGACTCAACCAGATCTCCTTCAAGCCTTTAATCTTACACCAAAGGAACTGGCTCCAATAACAATTGTTGAACCCTTAGCTAAACTGAGAGGGGGGGGTGAATCAGTTTAACACATACATGGACTTTTTAAAACTTTTCCCTTAAAACTTATTTACACCTTCATTTCATGATCAACTTAATATGTGAGCAATCTTAATTTGTGAGCAGCAAGTATCAAGCAGATTTGTTAATGTAATAGCAGTATTGATATGTAAGCAACAAGTATTAATCAAATTAGATGAACCACATCAACACATAGACATCATGCATAGAGACACCAAATATAAGTGGAAACCCATAAAGGGATAAAACCACATCTTATTATTGTTGTGATGCAAAGGCAAGCTCCAACTCCCTCTCACCACTGATTTTCTATAGGCTCCAACCCATAGGAGGCTCCTACCTCAATTCTACAAGCTACAACTTGCAAGGAAGCTCCAACTCCCATGAATTTTCTGCAGGCACCTACCTACATGAGGCTCCAACCTCAGTCAGCTACAACTGACATTTTATCAAGCTACAACTTGAAGCACCAACTCCCATCTATTTTCTGCAGGCACCAACCTACAGGAGGCTCCTACCTCAGTCAGCTACAACTGACATCTATCAAGCTACAACTTGATAGGGAAGCTCCAAATTCCTTACTCTTTCAAAAGAAAACATTTGTTGATTTACCTTGGATATCAGCTCTGTTTTTTACCTTCTTACTGATGTCCATCAGTCCTCATATCTTCCCTGCATCATCTCTGCTTCTTCTCATATTCACTATCAGCTCATCCTTCTTCTCTGCTCAACTCCTCCTTCTTCTCTGCCTCACTGCTTCGTTTCTACATTCTCTAACTTTTCACAGCATCTCGCTCTACTCCTCCTTCTTCTTATCTTTTCTGCCTCAATTCCACATTCTCCAACCTCTCTCTCTCTAACCTCTCTATGCATATCAAGATGATATTACTTATAGAGAATTCCTAATGACTGTTTGTTTTCCTCTAGGAATTAGAAATGGATAGTCATACCTCTTGGTCTTCTGCCTTCTCATTTCTTTTCAGCTCAATCAGAAAAATATAACTGTAGGTACTAATTTTAATATTACAGTGGAAATTTTGTTCTCTTCCGGAAACTTGCCAATGCATCACAAACAATATAAAATCAATTACAACATTTACATTCTCATTTTCAATTACATAAAGACAATTTTACTCAGCCCATTTTCTGGCTTTTGGCTTTGCTGGCTTTGTCTTTTCTGCTGCTGTTAAGTAACTGACCTGCATACTTCTGTTCATCATGCCTGTAAAATGCCCTGTGAATTTTTCAGTTCCTACATTCTTTGTTTACCTCTGTTAGGGCCACATTTTCATCCCTGTGTTTATTCACCTATTCATTGTACTTGTGTGCACCTGCTGCATATATAACTGCTTTTCAAGTTTATCCTCAAATAAATATAAATATGGGCAATGTCTGTTCATTATCAATCTTTGTGCTCGGGCTACCTGCTTACACACTCTCTGTCCATATATGAACTTAAACTCAATGGTTAAAACTCGTATTACAACTTCAATCCAACTTCTTCCCTCAGGGCATCCAAATGAACTTTAGCATAAAGCTCATTATATAATATCATTTTCAAATCAATCCATTCAGCCTTTTGGATCACTGTTCATTTTTCTGCAGTCGTCTCTCTCTCTTTCGTTTCTGCACACTCTCCTCTTCATTACAGTTGTGCAACCGCTGCATATATAACTGTCTTTTAATATAACTTCTGATTTTAAATCTGGGAAAATTCCAATGCTTTGGTTTCCTTCACTGGCAAATTAATAAAACTTGGTGCACGTAAAACCCACAGTCCCCGCTTCTTGAGTATATAAATGAATCCCAAATTTAGACCCAATTAAAATTCAATCTGGGCAAACTCACAACCTCATTATGTCTCCACTGGAAATTTAAATACTGTGCGGAACCTACTTCTTCAAAGGGTTATAAAAACCCCAATGTATATAATGTGCCCCTTTATCAAACCATCATTTATGAGGGCGCTTTATTATCTTTGACTTTGATAAAACTTACCAAAGTATCAACATACATTATGGCTAGCCAGACGTTCATACTGCCATCGTAACTTTAACACTCTATACCTTGGTCAAAACCCGACATATCACACCATACCTTATTTCATGATCTTCGGTCAATATTCAATAGCCATTAGTCCCAACGGTCTGCGAACTTCACCATCACTCTGAATGTATTATATAACTTTACATAAAGCTGAATTGTGACTCTATGGTCCGGTGACATATATTATATCATATATCAGTCTTCGCATATATATATTATATATTCGCAGCAGTAAAGATTCGTTTTCTCATAGAATATATATACCAACATATGTATACTCCCTGAATTGAGTGTCATAAACATTAATAGGAAACTCACTCACAGAAATCCAAATCATATGATTATTCGACCATACGTAAACTCAGACTTTGGTTATATTACTGGTCACGATGTATATTAACGATTGGGTCCCAGTAACAGATTTTTACCTCTTCAATCGATGGCTACAAACTTTACCGCATACCATTCGATGATCCGACAATCATCGCGCAACCAGGGTGCACGTCGTTTAATTCTCTGAGTTCACGTGATGGAGCGGGTCCCAACGCTTAACTCCCCTTCTCATCCTACGGTTGTAGGCTTATCGTGCACTCATCCACTAATCCGACGGATATAACGCATATCGCAATGTTTTTTTCTCCCAAGCTTTAACGCGCGATATGAACGGTTTTCGAAACCCACTTTTTGCCACGTGTCTGCCTATGGCATTGATCGCGTTCGAATTGGGAATACAGCTTATCATACAAAAGTGATGCGATGAAAACCGTCTGGTGTTCCAAACCCACTGTCACTGTTCATACCTTGTGGTTCCATGGTTCTTCAAGGTTCCGCGCCATCTCTTTTAGCATGGTTTCTCCGCGTAATATAGCCTCATGCATAGTTCATCACTCTTTTAGTCGCGCATAGGGTTAAACAATAGATTTCATCTCTCATCGACCATTTCTTAATTGGTCACGCTTCCAATATTCCAAACTGGGTTGAGGGCATGATTTCTAGGAAATTCAAGGCATATCCACACAGAATTCTTCATGCAGATTTTATTCCAGGTCTACTCTAATTTTAACCTCTCCAGCATTCACCTGCAAACTGTATTAAACCCCTAATACATAATTAAAACTTTGTATTAAGCTCCTTCAGGCCCTTCCAATTAGACATGATGATAGGAATTTCCTCTCTCCAGTTCTGCTATTAAATGGCCCTCTTCTACTGTCCTCACTACGTTGCAGCTTGAATAGTTCTCTGCTTCAATTCACTACCTTTTCTTCCTCTGCTCCTTGACTGATGCTGCTCCTTACTTCTCCCTCTACTGCCTCTGTTACCTCTTTGTTGCCTCTGTTCTTTGCTACTTTGCTTCTCTCTTTTCCTTGTTTCTATTTCCAGTGCTCCTCCATTGTCATCCCCTTTGCCATCAATGACAACATTTCCAACAATAGTGCGCCCTAAGGTTTCACTTATTAGCCTCAAAATCAATCCCAGTTGGTGTATAATCAACCTCAAGTCCATGCTTACATTCCGCAAAAAAATCCTTACGTTGCTCAACAAGGACCTCAATGTAATGCTTAGAATCAATATCCTGGTCCTCAACCCCAGTATCAGCAGACTTATCAGGATTATCACCCCTATGGTCATCCTCCGAGAAAAAAAATATGGGGGCAGAATTTCTCGCAAACTGGGTGGAATGTTAACACGGGTCTCTATCAGAGACCTCCAATGCCTTTTAATCCTCAATTACCATTTCTCGCTACATTGGAACTGCCTCATGTGTCAAAGCTTACGAATGATCTAATTCTTCATAACCCATATTGGCCTCCAGTTCCGACTAAGATTCCTGGTGATTGTCCTAAATTTGAGGGCAAGTCCGGAGAAGACCCCCAAGCACATGTTATGACTTACCACTTGTGGTGTTCTTCTAACTCTTGGGTTGACGATTCCATCTCAATTCATCTTTTCCAATGGACTCTTACTAGTGCCACTGCAAAGTGGTACATTGAGCTTTCTCGTGGCATTTTTCAAGACTTCAACTCTCTCGCCATGTCATTCCTTATGCATTTTCAGTTATCGGTTCGTTATGAGACCGGGACACACCTCCTCACATCCTTGCAATAGGACTGAGCTACTCATATCTCGGATCATATTCATCAATGGAAGCGTCATTGTCACTTGATCAAGTTTGATATTCCTTATCATCTTCTAACTGATTGGTTCACTACCTCCTTTGTCAATCATATCGCAAAAGACATAGCTATGGGAGCATGTGTAACCCAGGAACAGGCCATTGCTCATGCCCAGTACCTTGATATTGTGTATTCTCAGTCTGGCACGTTGTATGATATATTTCCTGATGCCCCTCGACCTGGAAGTTCTAAAGCACCAGCGACCCCTTCCGTCGACGGTATTATTCATTTCGTGTCTCAGACTTCTCGGAAGTCTCCTCCTTCAAATCCTGGGAAGAAAAATTCTAATCCTTCCAATGATGTTGCTTCTCAGCCCACTCCAAATCCTGGTAAAACCTCGGAAGTTAATGTCGTTCAAGCCAATCCGGTGGATAAAACTTCCAAGGGGAAAAAGAAGGGTAAATGTAAGGCCAAAGCCGATACCCCAAAACCAGATTCTTCAAAACCTCATGCTGATGATGGTTCACAATGCAAGCCAAAGTAGCCTTGTTTGATCTGTGACGAAGAGCACTACACCAAGGACTGTCCTTAATGGGCCGAAGTAAGTAGATTTCTCAAACGGACCCAGGGAACTACTGTTGTTCTTAAAGAACCTTTTCCATCTCAGCAGACCCAGATGGTAGAGAAACCTCAGTCCTCTGCCCCATTTGGCTCCCAGGTGTTCATAATGAATGGTTCTGCGTCTGTTTCTATTGCTACTCGATAGAAATATTATACCGAATCGCGTCAGGCAGTGGGGAAAGAGATCGCTAATGGTCCTCCTCCACCTGCTTCTGGCCCTCTTCAGATTGAAAGGCCCAGTACTGAGCCCATTGTACGGCCACCTTCCAAAGGTGTACTCCACAAGTCTTCTTACAATCCAAATGCCCGTGCTGCTCAACATTATAGTATTGTTGAGGATTTGGCTCAGACACCATCTGCAATGTCTACGCTAGAAGTACTTCAGAGTTATCTGTCTCAACGGAAGACTTTGTTATCTACGATTAGCAAGGTTGATCCTGTTGATACTAGCCTTCTCGCTTTCGATTTAGAGAATTTTTTTCCACGACTCCCGCATCAAATTTCACTCGCTATACAAGTTATCATTAATCATCTTGTTATCCATCGAGCGGTTGTGGACGAAGGTGCGTCTACATGCATCATGTCATCTTCTTGTTGGAAAGCCATTGTTTCTCCCGCCTTGAACTCATCACCAAATTCCCTTGAAGCATTTGATGGAAGGGAATCAAAACCTTTGGGTTTTCTTTCTAGTTTACTGATTACCTTAAAATGGAAGACAATCAATGTTGAGGTAGAATTATTTGACACCAATCTCAATTAAAATCTTCTCCTCGGTCGCAGTTGGACTCATGCCATGTTGTGTGTTCCATCCACTCTCTTCCGTGTCCTGAAATTTCTGCACGAAGGAAATATTGTTATTGTTGATCAATTGTCTTTCTTCACCTATTCTTCCAAGAACAACGTTTTGTATGTGGATCAGATTCCTACTCCCTACGAGAGCGTTGGGCCAAGTATTTTCAAAGATCCTGCCCTCAAGGGTATTTTTCCCCTTCCTCCACCCAAAACTGTTCAGATCAACATGATCTCTCGGTATGACAACCCATGGATCATCCCTTCGCCTGAACATATTATTTCTTTAGGAGATTCGATGTCATTGAGTCCGATCGAGATTGATTATTGTGAACTCATTGCGGCTTTGAATTCTCCGCCTTTTGGTCATGCTCCTTTGAGTGTGTCTCTCGATACTTATTCTCAATCCCTTTGGCTTGGAAATTCAGATTCATCCTATCCCTTGAAAGAGATATTTCCCTCCGATGAAGCTATCATGGAAACCATGTCTCTCAAAGATTTACCGTGGGACGATGGTCATCATCACTCCTCGTTCACGCCCGGCCTCAAGGCTATGTCTACTTCTCTTGAGAGGTTTTCATCTCAGGTTCTTTCTCCTCTCCTTCAAATTCCTATTCTGAGACATGAAGTTTTTACAAAGGGTAACTTGAGTAACATTACACAAACGATGCCTATTTACATTTCCATCAAACCGGGAATTGTCGATAACATCCATCTCGGGGTCACCTGTTCTTTAGATGAAGTTTAGGTTTATACTGACCTTTTCCGTGAGTTTCGCGGCATATTTTCATGGTCCTATGAAGAAATTCATGGAATTGATCCTAGTATAATGGTGCATGAAATTCCTACCTACCCAAGTTTGAAGCTTGTTCGTCAGCGTCTTCGTCCTGTGCACCCTCAGAAAGCTGCCACCATTAAAAGTGAAGTTGAAAAACTTCTCAACGCTGGTTTCATCTACTCGATTCCCTTGACAGAGTGGGTGTCCAACATTTTCCCTATATATAACAAACAAGGTACCATTCGAGTCTGTGTTGATTATCGTGACATCAATCGGGCCTGTCCCAAGGATAATTATCCTACTCCCTTTATTGATCAGATCATTGATGATTGTGTTGGGAGTGAGATATTTTCCCTCATGGATAGATTTTCTGGCTATAACCAGATTGAAATTCTCCAGACTGATCAGCATAAGACTGCTTTCATCTGTCCTTGGGGCACTTTCGCGTATAAGAAGCTTCCTTTCGGCTTGAAGAATGTTGGGCCCACATTTCAGAGAGTGATGTCTTACGCTTTTCACAATATTAAGCACATCGTTCAGCCTTATCTGGATGACCTTTCGGCTCATTCATCTAAGCGTAAGGACCATTTTGACCATCCTCGGCAGATCTTTTCTCATTGTAGAAGCTACAATATTTAGCTAGATCCGCACAAATGCGTCTTCTGTGTTGATCTCGGTAGACTCTTAGGGTTTATCATGTACAAAGACGGGATTCGCCTTGATCCTATTAAAGTCGAGGCTACCATTAATATCCCTTCTCCATCTTCGTTACATCAGCTGTAGAGTCTGCAGGGGAAGGCTATTTTTTTACGTCGTTTTATACCTAACTATGCCGAAGTAGCTAAAGGATTCATGTGATTACTAAAGCAGGGTGTCCCTTTCCTTTGGGATGATATCACCCAAAATTCTTTTGATGCTTTGAATACATTGCTTATCAATGCTCCTTTGTTGCGTCCCCCAAACTATCATCGTGATTTCTCCCTCTATTTAGTTGTCGCTTTCAGCACGATTGACATGGTTCTGGTTCAAGACAATGATGACGGTGACTAGCATGTTATTTACCACCTCTCTCGTAACCTTCTCAATACCGAAATGCGCTATGCCCATGTCGAGAATTTAGTGTTAGTTGCGGTTCAAGAAGTTCGACGTTTTCTTCATTATATTTTTTTTGCATACTGTGACTGTGATTTCTGAATGCAACCCCATGACCTACATATTGTCTCGACAATTTCCGGGGGGAAAATACTCAAAGTGGATTGTTATCCTCCAAGAGTTCGATTTGGAATTTACTACTACCAAGTCGAAGGAGTCATAGTGTTTGCCACTTTGATCTGCTCCCTTCCCTCTGACTCTGCTCCGACTGGTTCTAAAGAATGCATTCCAGACGATACACTTTTTCTAATTAGCACCTTCGATCCTTGGTATGGTGATATCATCGTATATCTTCAGACTTCCACTTTTAGATCTGAGTTGATGAAGGATGCTCGCCAATGCATCCGCCATCAATTGCAACCTTATCGTATTATCGTAGATACACTATCGCATCGGAGTCGATTCCATTCTCCGCCAGTGTTTGACTCTCGAGGAGGCTGAGAAAGTTCTGAATGATTGTCACAGTGGCGCCTGTGGAGGTCACATGTCTAGTTATGCCATGGCACAGAATATCCTTCGTGCTAGGTATTTTTGGCCCTCTATCTTCAAGGACTGCATTGTTTATGTTCGTAAATGTCATGATTGCCAGATCTATCAGTGCAAGATGTGCGCTCCACCTGAAAATCTCCACCCTGTCATTACCATTGGTCCCTTTGTGAAGTGGGGCATCGATTTTATGACGTGTAACCCTCACTTGACTGGGGGGCATGCTTATATTATCGTAGTCATTCACTAATTCACCAAATGGGCCAAAGCAATGCCTACACTTGTCGTCGACGGTAAGGCAGCCACTCAGTTCATATTCAATCACATCATTTCTAGGTTTGATGTTCCTCAAGCCATCGTTACCGATCATGGTTCCCATTTTCGACATTATATGGTGGCAGAGTTGACTTCCAGGATGGGCTTGCATCATGACAGCTCAAAGCCATACTATCCTCAGGCCAATGGATAGGTTGAAGCTGTCAACAAAGTTCTTGTCACCATGCTTCAACGTACGATTGGGATACACAAATCCAATTGGCTTCTCATGTTATTTTCGGCTCTCTAGGCATACCGAACCTCAGTCAAGGATGCGACTGGATTCACTCCATTCCAACTTGTTTACATTCTAAAAGTTACCCTTCCGATTGAGTGTGAAATACCTTCGCTCAAGTTGGTTGTTGAATTACTGCCTAACACTTCACCTGAAGAAGAGTGTCTTCTCTACTTAGAAAGGGTGGATGAAACTCGCAGCTTTGATACTTTGGTTATCGAGACAAAGAAGAAGCGGGTGAAAACCCATTTTGACCAGTCAATTTCCCCTCGCTCCTTTGTAGAAGGAGACCTCGTCCTCCTGTACGACCAAGCTCATGATAAGCTGGGGGCAGGAAAATTTCAACCCATGTGGCATGGGACTTACATTGTTAAACGTGTTTTGAAGAATGGGGCCTATGAGCTCATTGATTACGAAGGTCATCCTTTAGATCAACCCATAATGGGTTGTATCTCAAAAAGTACTATGCATGAGTCATTAGTGTATGTTTTCTGTACATATGTTTTTTTTTTTCATTTTTTGTACATTTTTTGGCTTGGTGTGTTTTGCGAGTGTTTTCCTTCTTATTCGTTCGTTGCTTATTGTGCAGATCTCTATTACCCCTTATGTCGGTTTCACATATGGTGCTTCCCGCAGTATTCAGAGATTGTCTTCGGTAGCCTGGGTGATTTATGATCCTGTTGGTGAATTGATAGACCTGCAAGTTATTTGTCTAGGATGAACTATAAACAATGTCATTGAATATAGTGTTGTTATTGAACTGTTAACCGAGGCGATTACCCTCGGCATTAGTGCATTAGTTGTAAATCTAGACTCACAGCTTGTTGTTCTTCAACTTAATGGGCATTATTTAGTTAGAAACCCTCACATTTTAAGATCGTATTTACGTATTCATTTGTTGGAAATACATTTTGATTATATCACATATCAACATATTCCCAGAAAAATGAATGCATTAACTGATACAGTGGCTAACATTGTATTGGATAGACATTTGTGTAATCTGTAAAATCATCATCACATGAGAGACTCGTATTAGGAAAATAAATGTGTGTGTGTGTGTGTGTGTGTGTGTGTGTGTATATATATATATATATATATCGAATGTTTGCATCAGTGTGCACCATAAGTTTTAAAAAATATGTGTGTTTATGTTACATCCTGAAACATCATGTCTCTCAAAAATATGCAGAAATAAATCCTAAGTGTCTAATCGGCATGATGATCATGATAACATGTCACTGCTCGGACAAGCTGCCTCAGCAAGCGGTGAACTCGATTTGACACCCCTACAGTGTGTCTCTAATACGCATAGGGAACATCGTCGAATCGCGCATAGTCCGGGACCCCACGTGCGATTCCCTCCAACTTTTGCACGATCTCCTCCTCCCCACCCTAAGGGGAAACACCAAAATTGCCAGGTATTCGCCTCACTATCGGAGACATCCCTGTAGGTCTCTCTGGGACTACATCTGCAAATGCATGGATTAATTTTCAGGACATACATACCAAAACAATCATAATACTCATGAAAATTGAAAATGAGTCTTACTAAGTGCTTCATCCCAATCCTCTCCTTCTGGGAGTGGGAGGTTCGGATCACCAGTGAAATCTGTGCCAAAATAGGGCCAGTCCTTCACGACAATTAACTTTCAGTAGAGCCAATTGAAGAATTCTGGTCTTCAGGACATCTGCTGACCGCCCCCTGATCTTACCATCAGAGCTGCCCAATGGGCCATCTGTGGTTCCAGTGCTGGTGGTGTCGGGACTATCACCTCCTGACGCTGAAATATTGGTAGTCTTTCCAGGAATAACGATACCAAGATAGACCCATAACCAAACTACTTCAATTTGGTTTTCTTGCATTTTGTTAGCTGTCGTTTTATATTGATTGTTACTGGATCTGCCCAGTTATAGATGGTCGGTGTCAAGAAGCCTACAGCAAGAAGTAGCTATGTCTTTGTTGCTTCGTGTGGTGCTTATGATCCCGCAGCTTGTGTGATCGTGTGAAGCACTACCTTCAGTGCTAAATCCGGGATAGTCTGGATGTCCACCTTCCCGCTTTTTGATCATTTCTGTGCCCCTAGACATACCCTGTCTATTACCATGCTCATTTTTTCCGTGGTATGTTGGGTGTTGGTAAAGATTAGTGCTACTCCCCTCCGTGACAATACTGTTATGAAATAGACGTTTGAAACATCAATCTCGAGTTCCTGATCTCAAAGAATGAATTTTTCCTCATCCTCGTCCCAGATACTGATCAAGTATTACGGCAACTCCGGTTGAGTTCTGAGGCACGGCGTCATGAAGAAATTTTTCAGTCCACAATATCTAAGAGATTCCATGAATCTCTCATTATCCATGGCAAGCTCATCTTCTTCACTATGTTCCCTTTCCTTCCACTCGATCACCATTTTTCTACTTTAACACCTGCAAACATGTTCATATGGACATTATTAGCCATAAAAAGCTAAAATTTGTGAAATTCAGGCTCATAAAGCTTGCATTGTGAGTTTAAAAATGTTGCGTGGTTGGCACGACTGTTTGGGAAACAGTCGCGCCAATGGGCGCGCCTTCGTTCACAAAATCTAGCAGTTGGCGTGAGTCGGTGCCCAAAACTTGCGCTGACCATCGTGCCATAGTTTTCACAATTTCCCCCTCATAAATTAAAACTGAAGGTTGCAGGTAATAAAAGAAGATTTAAAATGTGGGGAAGGATGTCTGCTCTTACCTAGAACTGACGAATTCAAGATTGGTCTGCTGGATTGCCCGCTATCATCGCCGCAAAATCAAAGTATAAAATGGGTAACTATTGCTCCACAAGGGTAAAAGTGAAAAGTAATTGTTTTTTACCATTTTTGGTGTTTTATAAATTTTCGAAACCCTAATTAGGTTTTGAGATATGTTTTTAGATTATTACAATATTTTATTTCGAGAAACAGGTTTTACGTTTGTTTCTTGTGCAGCAACAGGTCTTTGATGAGATAGCGATGAAGTAACGAGTTGTATTTTATACTTTTTTGGACTCAGTAAAAACACGAAAAAGTCACTACTGGAGTCATCTTTCAGCTCTTTTCTAACTCTCTAAAACTAAAAAGATTGCCAAGACCCTTGTCGTTTTGAACTCGTTAAATGGCTGTGAAACGATATCTACCCATTATACGTTTACCCCTTTTTCGGGCTGGGATAGATTATTTATGAAAAAGGAATACCTTAGCCTATCACGACTAAGAGGTTCTTTTAGATATTGTTTTCTAACTTTTCAGATCTGAGAGACTATTTAAGAAAAGGGACATGCTAGAGTTTTCTTTTCCGCTTCTTTTCAAACTCTCTAAACATGAAAAGACGTCAAGTTATCCCTTTGTCAGACTCGTTAAACCCTGATGACATCAGACATTGTCACCATGATGTTCACCAAGTTCCTCCTTCCTAGGGCTTGTAAAAAGTACTAGGTTGGATTTTTCTGGAGCACAAACTTACAGCACAAGCATATGTTATCCCCTTCAAGCTTGTTTCAAAAATAACGGGGGTACTCGCTAGAAATGGTGGGGGGAAATTGAACCAGATTTCAGTTGTGTCGGCAGTATGTCGCTCTTGAACATGACACTCGTCTACATTCGTGTCAGGTTGGGGACATCTCATTTCGTCATCCTTGCCTTCATGGGTTTGGGTAATATGTTTTTACCTCTCATATGCTCTTTTCCACGTCATCATGACCTCAGATCCCTTGATGTCAAATACTGCCAAGTCTAGAGTCATGTCGTTGATATGTTCAAGAGAATTTTTCCTCTGCAGTTTTCAACCTCCCTCTGATTCTCTGTTGGTCCTGATTCACTTTCATCATGTTCCTTTGTCTCGTTTCGATGACGTGGGATACATTATGGCCCTCCTTTGACCAGGTCACTTCATGTCGACTTCAGCTCATTATCCAGGAAGTTGGTCTAGAGACTCCCTACCGGCACCTTGGAGCCTGCATGCCTCAATGGTAGGTTCTTCGCATTCGACGAAAATTCCACATCATTGGCCTTCGATCGAGTGATTATGTGGGTGTTCGATGCCAGATAACTGTTCACATTCCATGGTTTGTACCTATTGTACCTTGAGAGCCATTTTCATCATTGGTGGTTTCTTTCATGCCTATTAACAAATTTCATCATTGGCTGGTAATCAGGTGATTTTATTGCATGTTTGACTTCAGCTCACATATTCGCATGCTTGAATTTGTACTTTTTTAGGTCGAGATGGAACGCAAGACCCTGGTTTTTTTTTTATAAGATCCAGTTTACGGGATATTGTGGTTTATCATGACTTATTGCATGACTCTTTCGATTTGATGGCTGCGACCATACCTGAGTCTATTTGTTGATATGTACTGCTAGATGGTTGCATCCATACCTCGGATCTTAGTTTATATATATTCTATTATGGATGGTTGTGCCCATGCCACATGTTCATGTATCAGAGATATTAGTTGTATTCGTAATTGCAGGTCTTCCGACAGTGATGTTTGGTTTGAACACGTTCTCGTAAAGCATTTCACCCCTTCCTCTCTCTCAGACTTCATGCTTTAGGGGGCATCTGTTACACAACATTTTTTCACTGTCCCTGCAATCCCCATCCCGAAAATTGGAGGCTCATTTCTGTGACCAAAATATAGTGTCATGCCTTTCAAATACCATCATTGCATCCCTTTCCATGAGTACAACATTTCTTATGTTGACAATTTCCTAAACATGCCATCAGAAACACATGTTTTTGCCTTGGCACTGGTAACCCGTTATGCCCTCACGCCAATGAGGCAGATTAACGCTGAATCTCGAACCAGCTGGTGCTCTGTCTCAGTTAGATGCCCATGCCAATCTGTTTATGGAAGGTTTTTTAAAAATAGAGGTGAAGTTTCCATCAACACAACTTCGTGGGCAAATCATAGGGAGTGGTTCGACTGAATAACCATGGCCTTCCTCCTTTGGCCTCTTGTTTCCACCTTTTTGGGAAACCTCCCAAGGGATATGGCCTCCCTTCCACAATAGTAGGGATCTTAACCTCCTCCTCTCCCTCTATAAGTATAGCCATCTTCCATTGATGTGCTAGCTGAACTGAACATATTGTTGCAGAAACGCTGAAGAGATTTCTATTCACTTTTCTAGAAAAATATAGAACGGAATAGACCCTTATTGAGAGAGCTTAGGCTTATGTCTTCATCCCTTCTAAATTCCCTAACATTCAGTGAGAAGCACTTCAACTAAACCCCATTGAAGGAGGCTACGACGTCAAGGCTTGGTTGTAACTCTTTCTTCTATTAATACATATGCATGACTATTGTCTAGTTCCCATCTTGCGTTGATGTATTTTATTTGATGAAATGTGCTTAAACCTCCTTGACTGGTTAGTAGTTATGAATGAGATTGTTGTTTCGTATGTTTCTCTTGTTTGTTGATATTTGTGCAAGTATCCAAGCATCGCTGCAGAAGGATCGTGACCCGCCAAGATAGGAATCGAGAGGCTACCACTACAACAGCTATGATAACAACGTTGGACTCTAGGTAGGTGGATCTACCTCGTCTGTTTCATTCATTAATTAGGAACCTACACTCTAGCTTGTCTCTTTGTTACTAGACCCACTCTAAGGCTAGAGGGATCGTCTCTGTCCGTAGAGAGGATTTACCTTCATAACACTTATGTCAGTTTAGTAGGTCTCACCCCCTCCATGAAACCCTCAAAAAATGAGAAACAATTAAGGGTACTTATGATTTAACTGTAAATTCATATATATATGTTAGGAGTTAATTCCAATAAAAAAATTTGTAAGTGATGTTAGTACACAACCTTCTCATAAAATTCCCTATAATAAAATATTATGTTAAAAAGGGGGTTGAAAGTGGGTGGCCAAGCTTCTCCGAAAAGGACTCAAAATTCTATCCAAGTACATTTCGGTACCTTAATGTTTTTTATGAAGAAAATTGATGGTTTTAAAAGAATGTCTTTAAACTATCAACTCTTTTTTCCTAAATGTGTCACCATAAAAGTCTCAATGAAATGAGAAAGATCATAATCATGTGAATCATGAAAAGATATATTTTGTGAGAAACAAACATCAAACTCCCAAGCCACACCAACATTGTATCATGACAAGGGAAATATTTTGAGTGGAAAACATCAAAATCGCAAGCCACACCAACATTGTAGATTCCTAATAAGCATGTAGTTACCATTGACCCTTGATCTTCACAAGCTCAAAATAAAAAAATTTGAATAATATAAGTGGTGTGACTATATTTCCATATTAATTGGAGAAGTGACTGCCACTGGGTGAAAATCTAAAGGAAAGATGTGCCCATAAAAAAATTAATCGTTAGAGATGAACATAATGTGTGAAAATTAGTGATGTTCTATAAGATTACAAATGTTCCAACTACATTCATGATTAATGAATAAAATTTCACAACTCATCTTAATAAATTTCTCTATTATGCTTTTATTTGATGTCATGGTCTATAGCAATAATGATATAGAGACTAACCACATTTAGAACTCCCTCCATGCTAAGTTGTATGCCAAGCATTAAAATTTTATTTCTTCGAAAAGATAAAGTGATAGGAAACAGATTGAATGAAATGAATTTGACACTAAAAAAAAAGGTGGCTTTGAAGGAACATTGAAAACCCTTTATTGAATATACAACAATAAAGAATCATTTGATGTTGTTGTCCTAGGATATTACTAAAATATTAAGATTCCACTTTTTGGTATGGAAATGGAAATGGAAGTAAGATACAAGGAGGGGAAATAAAATAAAATTTTCTCCCTATAAGAGTGTACACCCTCTCATCTAGGGATATGTTTTTCCTTGTTACACAAAATTTATGCTACCAATCATCTTGTTCACTCAAGTATTTTACATTCCATGAATTTGGAAATAATAGGAGGTAAAATCCCATTATAACTGGTCACGGGAATAAGTGTATGCCAATGAAGAAACTACATAAGGGGTTAAATATCTTTTCATGATCCATTGTTTCTCGTCTTTCAGATTCTACCTAGTGACTTTATTTTGCAGTAAGATACATCACCTGTTTTTGTAGTGGTGATGCACTCTTTCCTTATGCAAATATGTCTAAAGGCTAGCAAAGTGCAATTGGAGCTTTCCCATCTGGTGGAACTCTTAGAGTAATGGGGTTTGGTTCCCTATACTACAAGTAAGCAGCCCTAACCTTAGCATCATCAAGTTTGGCACAAAATATATCCAAGCATAGTAGATAGTGGGGGCAGGTCATAGAGAAGGAATTCTACCAGCAAAGGTCCCTCATTAGATTATAATTGAGGAGTTGCACCAATCACGGAATAAATTGTAGGGTGACCTAGAGTACAAAAAGTTGATGGTTGTCCTAACTCACCTCCATGGGGAGGGAATCTTGGAGATCAACTAAATTGGGGTGTGAACATGGGCATAGATGTGTTGGAAGGGTGGGGCACTAACCCACCTAATGTGGAAAATATAATGCTCCCTAGATGGTTAATTATCGCTTGAAGTACAAAAAATTACATAAACTATCAATGTAGTTATTGTTACAGGTCAATTTGGGAATAATCCCCCAAGACCTGGTCAAATCGGGCATCATCCCCCAAGACCAACGAATAGGGTCTATCATCCCCTAATTCAGTTTCTATATGCCCTAAGAGAAGTCATTCCATTGATGGATTCAATTGTGAGATTTCAAATGTTTGAAGTATAGATTATATGACCCATTGACTCATCAACGCTCCTCTGAATGGGCCTAAGTGCATTGCAGTGCACTTATCTCCATGGAAGGGTGCACTGCAATGCACTTCCCAACACTTAAGGATGTGTTGGTCTCCTGAGATAAAAATCATCATTGTTCCTGGAATATCCACATGTCCAATGCATTCTAGAAGAGATCATAGGTGTCATACTTCGAATGGAAGTGTGCATCCATCACCACTAAACTTGGAAACATGTCTCACCTATTATTAGAATGTCATTCAATTCCATTTATTGATAAACTACCTTCAATTTCCCTATAAATTGAGCACTCATCTAAGTGCTAGCGAGTAAGAATTTTGCGTAGTGTTATGTTGTTGGATTCTCAATTGATGAGAGCTGGAAGTAATTTTGTGCTGCTAAGATGATTCTTGATGTGATGAGGATGGAATGAAGTTGGATCAAGTTGACGATGAATCGATCTATTGGTTGTAATCTTCTCCTCCTACTTTCTTAATAAAGATATATATTCTTTTTCTCATATGTATGCTTATATCTTGTGAATTGCATTCTCAATTGTGTATGTATTCTCACATCTAATCGGCTTGATTTGATTAAGATAAGTAGATACTTCTATATTTGTATGTTGTTTTTTGTTCTCTATCTTTGATTGCAAGTATCGCTCTAGCAGCTGTAGTCGGATTGAGAGTGGCGGAAACATTGAAAGAAGGAGAAAGAGAGCGAAAGGATCACAAGTATGTTTCTTTCCTTTTTGTCTATCTATTTGTCTTAGAGAAAATAACAGTTGTATTTCTTCTGTTGTTCTGAGTGAAGGAACACCACACTCAGGGAATCTAGTTTATCCGTAGATTAGAATTATGTATAAAAAATTGGTGACTCCACTTGGGAGAAATCCATCATTCCTGGTGTGTATGTCTCTTTTTACCATCATCAGTAGACTTTAATTAATTTTATTAGTCATTTGAATGAACAATTTGCCTTAGAAGTGTGTTGCAGTGCACCCCTGAAAGGAAGACAGTGCACTGTACCCTAACCAACAATGTTTTGGGAGCAGCTAAGTTTGGAAAACAAGCACCTTACAGGGTGCGTTGCCCCCTCATTTAGCCAAATTCCATCAAAATATGTCTTTCCATTCAATTTCAACCAACTATCTATTGTATTCTCAAATGCCTGATTTCTCTTAGAGACCAGTAAACATTACTTGTTCTTCCTCCTTTGAAAGTTAGTTTGTTCAATGTTTCATTAGTTTTTTTCTTTATCATTGGAAAATTAAATTCAAAGTTGTGAATTTTGCATTAGATCAATTATGTTTTCGAAAATGAAATTTTCGTTCCATTCTTCATTTCCTACAGGAAAATTGTCAATTCATTCTTCATTTTCGTAAGAGAAATTGTTGTTTCATTCCTCGTTTCTCAGAAGAAAACATTTGTTTGATTGATTAGTGCATCTATTTTATTTTGCTCATTCACATTAAAGGAAACTGAAAAGAAAAACATGCATATGCATTTAGAGATTGTGTGTGTTGCATAGGAACAAATTAGGGAAATTTGCATTGAGTTTGTGTTCTTTGTTGTATGCTAAAAATATGATTGCTCTATTCCTTAGTAGCTAGGATATTCATTGAAAAAATTGAATTGAAAATTTTTGCTTCTCATTTAGTTTGGATTTTATAAATTTCCCATTACATCACACGGTGAACCTCAAAGATAAAATTTTTAACAAGATAAACATAAAATTCACCTCAATCAACCTAAGAAAGCATTGTAACATTAACGATAACACTTAAAAGGTCTAGGCTAAAGACGTGTTTCGGCGTCGTTAAATATAGCAGATGTCGCTAAATTCTCTGCGATACATTCCGACAGTGAAATCCCACTCCACGTACGTAAGTATATCTGAGCCCGTCCATGTAACTTCAGGTATATAGGGCAGTGTTATAGTATGAAAAGTATAAGGGCGTGCTCTCACTATGCGGTTTCGCATTAGACAGCGCTAATATGAACTTGGGCCTCCACGTACCTTCGGGTATATTTGGGAGGATAAATTTAGGTTTCTTACCATCCATAGGTAACCGAGTCAACTGCCTTGTAATTTGTGATACACCAAACACAACATTTGGGGAGACTGTCTGCTCGTACTTCTTGGTTCACCAGGAGGTATTCTGCAGTTCACAATTACTTGGTAAACATTTTTCCTAGTATCACCCTTTTATTTGTTTTTATTTTTGTAATAAAAACAACCAGTCATCGTGGAAGAATAACATCCCTTTCCCCATCTTTCGCGTAGAATAGCATGTAAACCACCTTTACAACCGAAAGCCATTTCTATTCGGCGAAAGCGACCCCGTTATATCGAAACCAGTACCATCAGTACCTCTAGTGTGTCATCTTCATCACATCTACTAGAGTAGTCTCGAGTCGTTTCTACACATCCTGGTTTATCCACTGTCATTTGAAACAGAGTCCTCATAGCTACCTGTGGACACTATACATCCAATCAATGACACCATACCTCCAAAACCCGGCATTTTTCAACTGGAATTTGATTCAGATCTCATCATTATTTTAACAGAACATATAGATCCCAAAGTCAAACAACTGGAAGTTGTTCCTGTATCGATCGCTCCTAAGTCGATTGTAGCCATTGAGTCTTCCCTTTTGTCGTGTAATCAACCACCTGAAATATATCTCGGGCCTGACGATGAAATTATTCCACCTGGTTTGATTTTGATTGAGGAAGAACCTCAATAAGAAACTCACCCTTCAACTCCAATTAATTTTGGATCAGGGCTTTATCTTTACGTGTCTATTCCTTGGTGGACTTACATTGCTTCTTTTGATCTTGTTTAAATTCAAGTTCCCGTAGATCCTATAAGGTATACACTGGGTCGTTTGACCATGGATGAGTCAACATCTCTAGCTGCACCATCTATTACAGATGCGACAACAACTATTGTAGCTACTTCGTCGATGTTTACCATATCACCAAAGTCACATATTTATTTTGGCCCTTCCGTCCCACTGGGTTACCAATCATTATCTGGAACATACCCTGGTACATCCTCAAATCCATGGACTTGAACCATGTCATCTTCTGATAGTTTATCTGGTATATCTCTAATGAGTACTGAACGACTTGATCCTTTATACACATCTTCAGTGCAACATCAAGTTAGTCCATATGGGTACATTCCATCCAGTTTAATCTTGACTGGACTCCCACCATTTGGAGAACAATATATTCCATATTATTATACTCCTCATGTTAGGGGGAAACCTATGGTCACCCATTTTGACAGTACTTCGTCATTTTATGGTCACCAAAATGTTGGAATGACTGTTTGTGAGTGGAAACCTATCCTGCCCATTCAACCACAAATGGTTATGCATTCATATCAATTGGTTCAACCTGTTACGCCTACCTCTACCCCACCTATTAATACTTCATTGCACCTTTTATAGGCTCAGTTTTTTGTACCTCAACTGTCTCAGGCAGGTCCTTCAACCCATTACCCCCAAGTTTTGGGCCTCCAAACCCCAACTCCTTCGGCTGGTTTACAACAACCACCTGTATCCGGAATATTTCATTCATAGGCTGGATTACCCTTTTATGGGATGTCACAGGCTCATACCGTTCTTACCTATTCACAATTGGGTCCAAGCTATTCCAGTTTGGGCTATAATCTTGGTGGGAAGTCACCTTGGCAGCCACAACCACAAATGCCACAACAACAAGCAGTTTACCCAGGTCTTTGTCAACACATCCCTCAAGCATTTGGTCAACAAAACAATCCCTATCTGGGTTACCAGCAGAAAATGCCCTATGTTGGTGCTCAAAGGCATGTTTTCCAAGAAATTCCATCATATCTTGTTTATGCTCAACCTAACTTCAATCGACAGTTTCCCTTTGTCACAACTTTAGAATTACCTTATTTAAACCGACTTACCAATGATCCCATCAGCTATTCTCCTTAGTGGCCGATGATACCACATAAATTACCCTCTGACATTCCTAAATTCAACGGAAACCCTGGAGAAGACTTGTCAACGCATGTTATGACTTATCATTTATGGTGCTCATCAAACTCCTTAAATGATGACTTCGTTCGACTACGTCTTTTCCAGCGTATGCTTACTGGTCCGGTTGCGAAGTGGTATATTGAATTACCACAAGATTCATTTGATAACTTCACTGCCTTAACCACTACATTTTTAACCCACTTCCAGTTACCCATACGATATGAAACTGGAACAGAATTGATGACCAATTTTAAATAGACAACTGCTACTCAGATTTCTGGTCATATTCATGAGTGGCATCATCGTCGTAGAATGTTCATAACACTTTCTCATGATCAGCTCCTTGCTGAGTGGTTTATTAAGTCCTTGATGTCATATATCACCGAGGATGTAGATAAAGGTGGTGTACTCAATGAAGAGCAGGTCATTTCTCGTGCCCAATACTTTATGCTCAGTCTCGCACGCTCTATGAGAAAATTCCAAATGCGTTGCGATTTTTGTTGTTCCTCCTCTGTCTAAGCACTCTCATGCCGAAGAAGATATCATAGGTTCTGCAAACACTCACACCTCTACTGCATCTGATCCTACACCTTCTTCCGAAATTCATTCCATGTCATCTGACAAAGGCAAAAGTGACAAGCAACCTAGAAGCAAGAAAAAGGGGAAAGCGAAGAAAAATCAAAATTCAACCCCGCAGGAACGATCATCTGATCAACAATCTAGAAATAATCAGAAACCTTGTTACCCTTGCTTGATATGTAATGAGGAGCACTTTGTTTGAGACTATCCTCACCACACTGAAGTCTCAAAATTTCTTAAGACCTCAACTGCATTTGTTGTGTTGACAGATACTTTTTCGAATCCAGACAAAAACATGGTTGCTACGGATCCCGCTTCTATTTCCCAAGTGCTTATGCTATCTGTCACAAAGCTAAAAAATAATGTTTTGGTGTCTTCACGAAACAAATATTAAAATGGTTAGGCTACTGATCAACCTACTACCTCGACCACAAATCTGTCTACTGAATCAATTCCGCCAACTGTTATTATAGAATTAAAAATAAAGCCACCGAAGGGACTCGTCAACAAATCGACATTCAATCCTCGAGCCCGAGAAGCTAGAAATTATAATATAGTTGAAGATCTGGCTCAACCATCTTCATCTATGTCGACGCTTAAGGTACTTCACAACTTTCCCTCCCAAAAACAGGCTTTGTTGTCGGCAATTGGTGGAATATACCCGACAGATTCCAATCTTGTAGCCTTTAATCATATGGGCTATGTGCCACAATTACCAACAACATTCTCGATCCATGTAAATGTTCTAAATCACCTCGTTCATCGCAATATTATTGATGAGGGAGTATCTATTTTTATTATGTCTTTAAATTGTTGGAAGTCACTTGGCTCGCCTCGCTTATCTCAATCGCCTACAACGTTGAAAGTTTTTGACGATCGTACATATAATCCTTGTGGTATCATCAATAAACTGCATGTCGAACTAGGGAGGGAAACTGTAACTGTTGAATTTGAGGGCGTTGACGGACCCCTTGACTACAACATTTTACTCAAAAGGCCATGGGTTTACTCTATGACTGCGATCGTCTCTACTTAATTTCAGATGATCGCCTTCCATCATAAAGTTATTATCACAGTCATCAATCAACTCTCCTTTTTTTCCTCTAATTCCCAGGTAACTAAAAGCATTTTTTCAGTTCATGCACACCAGCTAGCACTTCAAAACATTGGTGTATGGCTCATAAAGGATTCTTCCCTAATGGGCACATTTTCATTACCGCCGCCTGCGACGTTGGCAAAAATTTCAAGAATAGAGACCTGTTGCATAATATATTCCACTTCATCTGACTTAAGGAAGATTACCAATGATTTTGAAGTTGATACGCTGGATGAATTTCTGCCGCCAAGCCCAATTGAGCTAGCATATCAATCAATTTACTTGGCTTGATCATCGCCAATCATTTGGGTGGATGACTCATTAGATTTTGGTACTCCATATAATCCTTTTTCATCCACTTTCATCACTGATGAGAGCATTTTGGAATCCATGATTCTAGAAGGAGAACCATGGGAAGATAATCATCATCATTCCCATCTTCAATATTACAACAAAGGTAATCTTATTGAACTATATCACCCTACGATCTCCACTTTATTTTCCAATTCTATTCCAATTAATGTCGTCGAATCCGAGCGAAACTCATCAAATATTGAAGAAACCATTTCTATTGATATTTCGACCAAACCTGACGTTGTAGAAAAAATTCATGTCGGCGTGTCTTGTTCTCCATCCGAACTCGAAAATTATCGCTCTCTTTTTCGTGAATTATGAGATATATTTGCTTGGTCTTATGAGGAAATGTCAGGCATAGATACTAGTATTGTTGAACACACAATTAAAATGTACCCTGATGTTAGACTGGTACGTCAATGCCTTCATCTTGTTCATCCGAAGAAGGTTGTTGCCATTAAAGCAGATGTTGAAAAACTTTTGTGTGTTGGTTTCATTTACCATATTCTGCTTACTGATTGGGTTTCCAACATTGTTCCTATCATGAAGAAACAAGGGACAGTCAGAGTGTGTGTCATTTATCGGGATGTCAATCTTGCTTTTCCAAAAGACAACTATCCTACTCCCTTTATCGACTAGATTATTGACGAATATGTCGGGTGTGAAAAAAAAAATTTCATGGATGGATTCTTCGGTTACAATCAAATCAATATCTGCCCAGAGGACCAATATAAGACAACATTCATCTATCCCTAGGGCACATTCACTTATCGTAAACTCCCATTTGGTTTAAAGAACTTTGGGGCAACATTTCAGAGAGAAATTTATTTTTCTTTCAGTGACATCAAGCACATTGTTCAACCTTATCTAGACAATTTACCCGTGCATTCATGAAAACAGACTTATCACCCGACGCATTTGAGAGCTATATTTTTATGCTACCGACACTACAAGATACACCTCAATCCACACAGATGTGTGTTTTGTGTTGGTTCTGGTCGTTTGCTTAGATTTGTTGTCTCAAAAGATGGAATTTCAATCAACCCTCTGAAGCTCCATGCCAATCTTAATTTGCCTACGCCATCAAACTTACTTCAGTAACAGAAACTTCAAGGAAAGGCTAACTTACTAAGGAGGTTCATACCCAACTACGCTGAAATGGATAAAGGATTTACTTGTCTCTTGAAAAATGGGATTCCATTCCATTGGGATAAGGTTGTGCAGGCTTCTTTTGATGCTCTTAAAGATACCTTGACCCAAGCATCATTAATATATCCCCCTAATTATCAGAGTGATTATTTCCTATATATCGTCGCGACAGATACGACCATTGTTATGGTTTTCATCCAAGAAGAATATGGGATATAACATCTGATATATTATCTGAGTCATAATCTCAATGTTATAGAAGTTAAGTATTCATACGTTGAAAATCTCGCCTTGGCGGCCATTCAAGTTGTCCAAATATTTCGCCATGATTTCCTGCTCCGGAAGACCATTTTCATTTCACATTGTAACCCCATGACATACATTCTGTCACGTCAATTACTGGGGGGAAAATATTAAAAATGGATCGTCATTTTGTAGGAATTTGATTTAGAATTCATCAAAATCCAAGTCAAAGAAGTCTTTAGTTTTGGTTGATCTTCTTTGCGACCTTCCCTCTGATAGTACTGAAACTACATCGAAACCATCAATTCCAAATGAGTCTTTGTTTTTGATCGGGTAATCTGACCCTTGGTATGGGGATTCTATCATATATCTCCAAACCCATAATTTCCAACCTGATACCTCTCGCCCACAATAGTGATGTTTTCGATACCAAGCCAAAGATTATATGATCTTTGGTGACACACTTTATCTTCGTGGTGTCGATACAATTTTAATGAGGTGCCTCACTCATGAGGAGGACGAGAAAGTTCTAAATGATTGTCATGCTGGTGCTTGTGGTGGAAATTTGTCTGGTTACACTACCGTGCATATACTCTCCGCACCGGTTAGTTTTGGCCAACCATATTTCACGACTGCATCCTCGTAGTCATAAATTATCATGCATGCCAGATATTTGATCGTAAAATCTGGATGCCTCCAGCACCAATGCATCTTGTCATCATTGTGGGACCATTTGAAAAATGGGGCATCGACTTCATGACCTACAACCCTCGTTCGGTCGCGGGGCATGGTTATATTATTATTGCAGTCCACTACTTTACCAAGTGGGCCGAAGCAATTCCTACATTCAATAACACAGGCGAAACAGGTGCATTGTTCTTTTTCAATCATGTTGTCTCTCAGTTTGGTGTACCACATGCTATAGTTACAGATCATGGTAAGTGTTTCGCAATAACATGATGAATGACTTGACTGCCAAATTAGGACTATCGCATGATAGTTCTTCACCTTATTATCCATAATCCAATGGAAAAGTTGAATCCATTAACGAATGCTTTAACGAATGATAGGGGTTCACAAATGAAATTGGCATTTAATCTTGTACTCGGCTCTGTGGGCATATCAAACCTTGGTGAGAAATGCAACCAGATTTACCCCCTTTCAATTGGTGTATGGTCTGGAAGCTATATTACCAATCCAATGTGAAATTCTTTCATTAAAACTCGCTATTGACCTGCTACGTGACACCTTTAATGAAGAAGCACGTATTTTTCACCTCATCCATATAAATGAAATGCATCGTGAAGCTGCATTGGCCAACGAAGCGCATAAGTGACAAATCAAGGCGTACTATGCCCAACATGTCCAACCTCGCATCTTCTCGGAGGGAGCCCTGGTCTTACTTTATGAAAATTTGAGCCATTGTGGCATGGCCCCTACATTTTCAAAATAATTTTGGCTAAGGGCACCTATGAGTTAGTTGATTATGATGGAATTCCACTGGATTAGCCTCAAAATGGGTTGTATCTTAAACGTTACTATGCTTAATTGAGTGTAGTAAAAATTTGTATCGTATTGTATATATTCTTTGATTTGCATTTACTATCTTAGATTGTTTTTCTATAGTTTTCTTGAAGTTAGTAATCCACTTTACATTTCATCGCAGATGACTGAATCTTTGGAACCATTTGTTGGGTATGCCGATGGTGCTAGTCGTAGTACGCAGAACCTATCCTCTGCAGCATGGGCCATTTTTTCTCTAGCTGGCGATTTAGCGAGTTTTCAAGAGATTTTTATCGGTCGACCCATAAACAATATCGCTGAGTATAGCGCATTGATTGAACTTCTCTCTTATGCCATTTCATTTGGTATCAACCGTATCATCATTAGGTTAGACTCACAACTTGTCGTACTACAACCTGTCTGAAATCCAACACTTCATCATATGCTCCTTAGAGTTTGACTTTTGGAAATACATTTTGATTACATTCAATATCAACACATTTCCATAAATTTGAACGCATTAACTGATTCCTTAGCGAATTATGTCTTAAACAGACATTTGTAACACATGTAAAGACACATTTTCAATTCACATCACATAATTGAATAGGATTACGCATTAAACATAGGAAAACACTTAAAACAAATAGATAGATAGTTTAGGTTTTTTACAAAGTTTGTTCCCAAGGAAAATTGGTCATCTAACCTCAAAATGTATGGGAAAATGTCAAAATTAAACTAGTGATGCTCATGATAACAAGCAATTGTTCTAGCTATCCTGCACAATAACCGCATCCAATGGCTAGGAACACAAATAGTATGGCATTTCAGTCTCATAGGTAACTCCTCGATCTAGAAATATGGTATCACAAGATTCAATCTCTCGACGTGTTGTTGTAGCTCAGCAAGATTCTCGGTCAAATCTAAATCCCGAAGGACTTCTCTCCCGATTGCCCTCTCTGCTGGCTCATTTTCTCCCTGATCTGGTTGACCCACTGGTCGAACGCGACTGAAATATGTGTACATCAAAAATTTAGTTTAGTCTTGGGAAACATAAAAAATACAAAAACATGTAGAAACCTCAAAAATCAAAAAACATGGTCAAAATATTTTTACCTATTGCACCCCATTGAGCGCCATCTGGTAGAATCAAGTCTTGTTCTCTAATACGCATGCATATGGATACTCATCTATGACGATCATTTTTCATCTGAACCAGGCAAAGAATGAAGTAGAGAATATGATGTTCGATTAACCAACATGTCTCACTATCATTTCAACCCATCTCTACATTCGAGGATCTCTAGGACAAGATATGCTCAGTGTAACATGTTGCGGATGCATCAATGGAACCCGCTCTAAAATGAAGAAAATCAGGATCGATCCATAACTAAAATTAGTTTTCCTCCCTCCCTTTGCTTTAGTCAGTTGTTCTTTCATCTGAAAGAGTACTGCTTCAGCCCAGTTGAACACTATCAGTTCTAGGCACTCAAGAGCATATTGCATGTATGATCGGTTTGCAACATGTAGTGTCGCAGAACCATAAAGCTTTGCAATAGTAAAAAGTATGGTTCTCAAAGGAAAATCACGCACATCATGGATATTTATTTTCCCATGTTTACTTGGTTCAGTACCTAGCCGACAATGTTGGTGTATGTAATCCCTCTTTGTATCTCCTCCAAGAGAAGATCCTACAAGGAAAATAAGAGAACCTCGTCTCGATAATCCTGTGAAAAATTAAATATCCTCAACTAATATTGGGAGCATTTTTCCCCAATGTGAAAATCTTGCAATATCGGATCCCATGAACGAACTAGAAACTCCAATAGTTCCATATGCTACCTCATCCCTGATAATCTAAAGTATTTAAGCAACCCACAATCCCTGAGGGATCTTACTGTACCCGGATTGTTTAGGGCAATCATATCTTGTTCTTCATGTTCTCTTTCTCACCACGTAATGGTCATTTTGATCTGATCAATAACTAAAAGCCAATCATAAACTTCATTAGGATCCATTTCATGCAAAAAATTTGGGAAATTTTGAGCACACATCAAGAAACAAAAATTAGAAATGCGCCCAACGCACCCCAGGTCAAGGGACAAAGCGTTGCAGTTTACCTAGACTTCAATTCCAGTGCACTACAATGCACCTTTCGACATTCAAGGGTGTGTTTCCCTCATATCGTAATATATTTTCCCTAAGGGGATCAAAACCCTAAAAAATTGACATGAAATGCAACATGAATGATACTAAAAGAAAGAGAAGGTTCATAGCTCCAACCTAGATAAAATGGCAAGAAAAAATGGCCACTTAAACTGTCACAATCGACCGCTGAAGTTTGAGGGAAAAACTGGTTCAGAGCTCCTAATTTTCAAATGGTAACTATGGAATGGTAAAAATGAAATGGTAAAAACTCTTTTTATTAGTAATTTTTATTATTTTAAATGTTGTGACTATGGTTTTTATTCATTTTTACAATGAAACAGGTATTTTTAATGTGTTTGATGGTTCTCCAAACAGGTTTTACGGCTGATACAATGAGTTTAGAGTGTACAACTATTCAAGAATTATTTTACCACAAATCATACTTTTATCCTCTCTTTTTTTAGCTTTCATAAAAATGAAAAAGGAATCAAAGCGCACTTTTATCTCTTTTTCGAGGTTTGATAAATGCGAAAAAGGAACGCCCTGGAGTCTTCTTTTAGCTCTTTTCAGACTTCGATAATGTGAAAATATTTCTAAGCACTTGTCTTTCGAGCTCGTAAAAGTAAATGAAACGACATGTACTCAGTATAAGTTTAACCCTTTTGAGGAATGAGAAAGATTATTTACAAAAAAAATGAAACCTTAGTCGAACATGGCTAAGAGGTTTTCTCATGTATCATTTTACACTTTTTCGGGCCTGAGCGACAAATTTATGAAAAAGGACTCATGGAGTTTTATTTTTGTCCCGATTTTCAAATTCTCTAAACATGAAAAAGGATTAGGTTTTCACTGTCGTCAAACTCATTAAAACATAAAATAGTGAAGGACTTGTCAATCATGGAAAGATCGAGTTTCATTATCGCTAGACTCGTTAAATCATTAAGCGGCGATGGATTCACCTGAAGGGTTGAATTATAGATCAAGCATATGTTACCCTCCTCAAGCTTATTAAAAAATAAAGAGGTACTGGTTAGCAATGACTGGGGAAAATTTGGGAAAAAGAACAGAACAATTTATGGTAGCGGGTCGCTATTGAACATGACACTTTCACTTCATCACCATGACTTTTGGGTTGGGTAATATTCTTGACGGTTCATCATACCTATGGTCTATCATACCATCACTTTAGTTTTAGGTCAATTCTACAAACTCATTTCAGTGTCACCGATATGTTCAAGAGAAGTCATCCAGTAATTCCTCATCTTCTGCAATACTCATAAACCTTCATTTTCATGACAGTCATCCCTGAAAATTGATACATCACGTCACAATTTGTCTCCAAAATCATAATTCCCGTTTCGCGATAAATTTTCTTCCTATTGACATCATCTCACCATCCAGGAATTTAACTTAGAAACATCTTTCCAGTACTTTGGAGCTTGATACATCATCGGCAAGTTTCTCGCTTCCGGACCTTCGACCAGAAGATTTTGTTTGGCATTCAACATCAAATCGTCTAATCACGCCTTGAAAATTGTACTGCAGTACCTTGAGAGACATTAACATCAAAGGTGGTTTCTCTTGCCTTTGTTAACAGCTCACATCATTGGCTAGTAATCAGACGATGTCTTTTCATGTTCGACTTTAGATCATATATTTGCATGGTTAGACTTGTACTTGAACGACCGAGTGAACGAGATAAGAAGACCCCAGATCTAGTTTCATCCATCTGGGCTACGATTTCAGGAATTATACACATCATCCATACGATGGCTTTACATACAGATCGTCATCCGAACATGGGCCTATATCTATAGGCATGTCTATATCGAACAACATTACGATGTAGATGACTTTCTAATTTATGTACATGTTATGATAGTTTATGTTTTGAGGCTTGGTATGCCTCCCTTAGCCATTCATGTCCAAGATGTAATATATCATGATGTAATGTATTGCAAATTGATCCAGGTCATCGTCTGCTTCAGATCCTACTCATCACATCGTAAAGCATCTCATCCAAATATTATAATTATTTTGACTTCATGCTTTAGGGGGCAGTTGTTATAAGGAAATTTGGGCATTATCCCTCAAGACCTGGTCAAATCGGGTGTCATCCCCCAAGACCAATGAATAGGGTCTATCATCCCCTAATTCAGTTGCTATATTGCCTAACAGAAGTCATTCCATTGATGGCTTCAATTGTGAGAATTACAATGTTTGAAGTATAGATTATATGACCCATTGACTCATCAACGCTCCTCTCAATGGGCCTAAGTGCGTTGCAATGCACTTATATTCATGCAAGGGTGCACTGTAGTGCACTTCCAGACACTTAAGGGTGTGTTGGACTCCTGAGAGCGAAATCATCATTGTTCCAGGAATCTCCACATTTCCAGTGCCGTCTACAAGAACTCATAAGTGTCATAATTCGAATACAAGTGTTCATACATCACCACTGAACTTGGAAACATGACTCGCCTATTATTAGAAAGCCATTCAATTCCATTTATTGAGAAACTACCTTCAATTTCCCTATAAATTGAGCACTCATCTAAGTGCTACTGAGGAAGAATTTTGTGTAGTTTTATGTTGTTGGATTCTCAATTGATGAGAGTTGGAAGTATTGTTATGTTTCTGAGATGATTCTTGATGTGATGAGGACGGAATGAAGTTGGAGCAGGTTGACGATCAATCGATCTATTGGTTGTAATCTTCTCCTCCTACTTTCTTAATAAAGATATATGTTCATTTTATCATATGTATGCTTATATATTGTGAATAGCATTCTCAATTGTGTATGTATTCTCAGATCTAATTGGTTCAATTTGGTTAAGATAAGTAGATACTTGCAAATTTCTATGTTGTTTGTTATTCTCTACCTTTGATTGCAGGTATCGATCTAGCGGCTTTAGTTGGATTGAGAGCGACGACAACAACGAAAGAAGGAGAAAGAGAGCGAAAATATCACAAGTAGGTTTCTTTCCATTCTGTCTATCTATTTGTCTCGGAGAAAATAATAGTTGTCTTTCTTCTGTTGTTCTGAGTGAAGGAACACCACACTCAGGGAATCTAGTTTATCCGTAGATTATAATTTCGTATAACAGTTATGTTTCATTTATTATTTTTCACTTGTAAGCCTTGGACTTTGGTCCCAATTTTCACTATTTCCTAACGTTACACAACTTTTAGAAGGGCCAAGTTTGCTCTGATATGTCACCCCTGTCGACTGGTTGTTTTTTATTTTGAGCACGAAACTCTCCTCTCCGGTTTTGTAAAGTTTGTAATTTAGGGGCATGTCTATCTCTGTAATACACTACTATTTCAATTTTGAAGATAAAGAGGAGAACGAATCTACAACGTAATATTATAGGATTATCAAAGCTTGATCATATAGGAGTACCTAACCAAAGTAACTTGAATTTTTTTTTTTTTTATGTAAACCAATTTTGGTTACACCTATAATATACTCAATATTTTGTATTAGTGGATCCATAATCCAAAGGGAGAAAATTAAAAATAACCATGGACCCAATTTTTATCAAAAAAAGAAGAAAGAACAAAGTATGAAATCCACATACTTGATGAATGACTTCCCATTGTTTGTCCAAGTCCTAATTTTTGTACTCAAAGAACTATAAAGGCCCTCACTACCCCCATAGAAAGAGGGTGCATTCTTTTGTGGAAAGAAGGCACCATTGATGTACTCGTGATCAATACATGAACTATCTTAGAACAAATAACCAACAACATCCCTGATAACGCCAAATTCACCACTCTTCTGTATATTTTTAGCCTCTTTGGATTCTACTTTAATCCCTCAATTGAAACATTTATTTAGGCACCTTGTTGTCAACACAGCTCAAATTTCTCTACACATAAATAGCAAGATGGTGAGAACCATAAACAATATACAATGCATATTTATGCAGAGGAACATCTTGATTGGGATTCACTGCTAAATTATTGATAGGTTGTATTTTTTTATGATGGTGTCTCTAGAAGCAATGGAAGGGTAACCATATTTTTCCAATTTTCCTCTTCTTTTTGATACCTAACCTCCTGGTGTATAGTACCCACACTTTGGAAAACAATGGATTTTCCAATCCCAAAACTACATTGCATGTCTGAAGGGCCACATATTGCTTGTATATGACATCCATGCTATTTACATACCCAATTCTATCCCTATTCACACTAGCCTCTACCAGGTTACATACCTTATGAATGACTTCCCATTGTCTATGCTAGTATTATTGTTTGTACTCAAACAAGCATGAAGGCCCTCACTACCCCATAGAAACAGAATGAATTCCCTTGTGGAAATAATGCACCATTGGTGTAATCGCGAATATTCCCATGAACTATCTCAAAACAGATAACCAAAAACAACCCTGATAACGCCAAACCCGCCACGCTTTTGTACATTTTTATCCTGCTTTGGCTACTAATTTTCTCCCTCAATTAAAACATTTATTTAGGCACCTTTTTTTCTTCCCAACTCATATTTCTCTACACATAAATAGCAAGATGGTGAGATATAAAAAAAATATGTAGTATTTGCTTGTGCATAAGAGCCTTTCTACAGATGAAAATCAGTGAACTTGTAGGAATCTTAATATGATGTAATAGCTTTAATGGTTATTTATTTAACAAATTAATGAACGCATAAACACTTACAGATTTTGAAATAATAATATCCATAACAAATTGCGATGTCTGTGACGAATCCACGATAAAAGTAAGTAATTATTTAACCTTAGAATTCCCTAATAGTCTCATTGATTTAAACTTGCCTCTTCATATAATCTGGAGGTACACAATGTTTTGAACATATAGGGAATGTTCATTTTTTACTTGTAAATAAAATATAAAAATCAATGTCTCCTAAGGCCCGCATATTCTTGTTGATGGCTTGCAATTCATTTTGGTTGGGATTCGCCATTGTAGGACCTGCAATTTTACATCCATCGCATTTAGAGAACATGACCTAGGAAACCTAAAATGTTCATAAATTATGGGCATAGATGGTTGGGTAATGCTAATGTTACCTCCAACACAACACCTATAACAACCTTCTAGTGCAACATTCTCTGTCGCCTAGAACATTCTTTCCAACGCAACATTTGTAGCCACCTTCTAGCACATGGTACGTGGATACCAAACCCCTCTATGAAAGGACAATAGATCACTAAGCTCTGTAGGACAATCCTCGCTGGGATTATTGCCACAAAATAAATTACCCTTTGTTGAAATTGGAAACAAGAAGAGAATTCTAATTTTATTTTCCCTTAATTAAATTAGAAGGAAACTGTAATTCCACATCACATGATAGCTTGTACGAGTTAATTGAGTTAGGAAAAATTATTTAGCTCGTTCAATTCGAGTTAGGGGTCAAACTAGAGGCATGTAGAGTTCACTCTAATTTTTAGGGTGTCCAGTTGCAATTTATTTTGAGTTTTAATTGTTTAACTTAATTATTTGAGTTAAAATTAGTTTAACTAGGTCTAACTCATGGATGAGCTATTGAGAGGTACAGTGAATCAAATATGATTTAATTCACATTTAGTGATCAATCATATAACTGATAATTCACTCTAAATAGTTGTTGCATGTCAGTTCTAAGGAAGACCCAGTTGATATTGGAGTTAAAGGGAAGTAAACTATCATTTATATAATTATAAAATTGTACAGGTCATGCATGAATTTCACAATCAATTAGTAGGAATCTCCTAATTAATAGGGGCTCAATTCCCTCAAGAATGTGTGAGCAAGGTTGGTCAGACAAGGGCAAGGAAATGGTTAAGTATTGGACCAAACCTACTCTAATCAATGTGATACAGTTAGAGATAGTGCAGAGATCTCTCAAGCCTGAGAGAATAATTGTATTGTTTCATATTCTTGACTTAATGCAATATACATATAGCAGGGTTTTTATCTGACGCTTTCCCCAGATACATCTTTGTGTTGTGTGATTGAAATTATTTTTCTTTCTTGTTCATGTGATTGTGCAATCGTAATTGGTTTCCGCAATTTATAGAATAAATTCAAGTATTTTGTTTTATCATATTACAAGATCAGTTGACTCTATGAGGATTTTATACATGGTATCAGAGTGGGAATAACTATAGAAGAGAAGAACCAGAGCTTGCTCTGAACAGGTGAATCAAATTTGTAGATTTATTCTTCAAGACCGACGACGGATCAGGATGTCTTTTGTGGAATGAGACTCGAATATTCCCTTGAGGGTAGTTTGAATTACATTGCTTGGGAGGACAAGATGGAGGCATTTTTGGAGGACAATGGAGTAAATGAATTCATAGACAGTGATATTCCCAGGCCCACAACAACAGATGCTCAAAATATTGATGCATGGAAGAAGAATATAGCAAAGGTGAGAAGGATTATGTTAGCAGGATTTCAATATCATATTGTCTCAAAACTCTATGGAAAGGAAACTCCATATTCTATGTGGAATACCTTAACAAATATGTTTCATAATAGCAGTGACCACGAGAAGTTTTCCCTAAAGGACAAGCCCAGAAAGATCAATATGGATAAGGGCGACACAATACCAAAATACTTGACAAAGTTCACTCAATGTTGATATGAGCTTGGAAGTGTTGGTGTGATAGTTTCCAAGTATGATCTCATGATCCTAGCACTTATAGGCCTTCCCAAGAGCTCACACAGATACTAGGATTTGGTGAATGGGAGGTAGAAGCTACAAGAGTGGGAGCGATTGTGGTATGACTTGGTACAAGTAGAGATTTAGAAAAACACCAGAGATGGATCCTCATCAAATACTGATGATGAGGAGAACTATTCCTTTGATGGAAAGGCGAAGAAAGGGAAAGGGAAGTCATCCCATTCCAAATTTTATTCTGGTCAGGCAGGCAAAAAACGATACTTGTTAAAGGTGAAAAAAATTCACTATCATAAGCTTGGACACTATGCTACAAAGTGCTCGCAGAAGAAGACCAGAAATATTCCCTCTGGATGAGCGACAAGTGAATAAATTGCTTCACACTTCGAGTTGGATTTCACCCTCCTTGCATGCATGGTGTCATCAGTGATGGATTCAGTGTGGTACTTAGATAGTGGAGCTTAATTCCATATGACCAAAAACAAATAATTCTTCAAGAACTTGGAGGAGAAGGATCTCCAGATGCACATTGAAATGGGAGATGACGGGAGGTATAGCGCGACCATCATAGGTATAGTTACCTTTCAGAGGGAGTATGGTACTCCTCTCACATTAAAATACATCATGTATGTTCATGGTTTAAAGAAGGATATGTTTTTTGTTTCTATGTTGGAAGATCATGGCTATGATGTGATATTTAGAAAAGGAAAGGTGTTCCTTCGCCACAAATCCACGGGACAGGTGAAGAAGATTGGGGTTAGAGTAAAGAACCTATACAAATTGGATGTAGAAGATTTTTCTACCTTAAGCATGAAAATAGTGAAGGTGGAGATCCGAGACATCAGTGAGTTATGGCACAGAAGGTTGGGCCATCTACACCATGGCACTTTAAAGATCATGCAATAGATTTCTACAGGACTTCCCAAGGGTGCACTTGAGCAGAAAGATACATGCAAAGGGTGTAGATTGGGGAAGTATACCAAAGCCACCTTTCATGATAAGGAAATTCGAGAAAAGGTGATCCTTGAGATATTTCACTAAGATGTGTGTTTATCGTTATCGACAACCTCCACAGCAAAACATAGGTATGATGTGATTTTTGTAGATGATTTTTCACGCAAGTGTTGGATTTTCTTCATGTAGAATAAAGATTGCACTTTCTCAAAGTTTGGTGAATTCAAAGCATTTTTCGAGAAAGATATAAGGAAGAAGGTGAAGGTTCTCAAAAGCGACAATGGTGGGGAATATGTCGCGAACAAATTCAACAAATTTTGTGTTTCAGAAGGAATTCAACAGAAATTGATAGAACCTCATAACCCACAACACAATGAGGTTGCAGAAAGGAAGAAAAAAAACTATTTTGGGAGAAGCACTAGTGATGTTGCATGATCAGGGCCTACCATTGCATATGTGGGAAGAAGCATGCAACACAATAGTACTTGTGCATAATAGAAGTCCTCATCGAATACTTGGGATGAGTACACCAGAGGAAGCTTTTTCATGTAAGAAACCAAATGTGGTGCATTTTACAATTTTTGGTTCATCAGTTTATTGCAATGTGACCAAAGATGCCAGGAAGAAGCAAGAGCCAACACTTGTGCTGAGAATATTTGTGGTGTACATCGATACACCTCAAAAATAATGGGTGTACTTACCAGCACACAGGATGAGAGTGGACAAAAGAGATGTGAAATTCGATAAGAGAAGGCCATTCAAATTTCCCTTGAGAGGAAGCTTCAGTTGCATGCAGTCGAGGAGATTTTAGCTCCAAAAGAAGAACCTCAGGATGTGGAGCAGCCACAAGTAGAGGAATAGAGAGTGGAAGCACACACTCATGCAGAGACATCCTTAGACGGGAGGAAGCGCACCAGAGAGGCTGACAGGTTGGTGCTTGATTCTAGAGAGAATGTGGGAGCACCCATTGTTATCTAGGAAATCCCTTCTATGCATAGAAGTGATCCCTATAGCCCAATTAGTGGGTTTAGTAACAAATGAGATAAAATAAAGAAAACTCTCCTAGCTTAAATCGGAATGACATGAGAGAGGAAGATGACCTACCTCACTCATATGTGGTCACTTGTCGATGTTAATATTGATCTCCTTACTTCCAAGCTTGCTCCTCGCTATGCCTTTACGCACGAATACCTGCAAGAGAGATCAGACAACGAAAAATAAAGAAAGCATAGTATATTTCATTCTAATGTAAACCATTTGATAGATCAAGGGGCATCATACTAAGAAAGTAATCATCAACAATCTTATGGAAAGTAAAACATGCTTTGTAGTATTGATAAATCAAACAGGGAAGCATACAACCGGTACCTTGATGTTGGAGGCCTCCTTCGGGATGGGTTCCCAAGTCCAAGCCAAAGACTTCAAGCACTCCTTCTCCTGAGAATTTTGGCAGTGTTTAGGTGCATTTGAGCACTATAAAGGAAACCAACAATGAGAAACCATTTGGGTAATGCATGGCATTCATTTGTAGGGAAGCTAGAGAGGTTAAGGATCCACAAAATAAGGAGGATGTTCCATATCTTAAGGGTAAATTCCTTAAAGGTGGGATCAAGGACTCAAAATGGGAGAACTCAACTCAATCTTCAGCCAATTGATATTAGAATTATGTTCTCAAGACTTGTAAAGGAAGAAGCTTATGGTCCATTCTTGAAGAACCTACCTGAAGAGGACCAACGTGACTTTTCACTTTAATTCCTACACTGCCAATGTTGTTTACAAGTAACACATAGGGTGACAAGCACGAGGCTATATAGGAGAGAGACACATTGGGCTTCCAAATTAGGGTTTCAGAAGCTTTTTGTAGTAAGGCTTCTAGGAATTTATCTTTCTTGTCTTCAAGGATGTTATGAGCATATTATTCATGGTGAATATGATTTCACATTTTTTTTTTCGTTTTGCGACATTTGTGGCATGAGTGACACAAAGGACGACACTTTGGATAGGGAATAGGGAATACAAAAAATATTGTGTAACAGATGCTCCCTAAAGAATGAAAGCAGAACGAGAAGTGATGGTTGATATTATTTATCAGTCAAGGCAAGGACTTTGGAAAACCACTGTCAGGAGACCTACAAATCACACACAATACATTATGTGACATCTCTGATATAAATATGCCTGATGGGACACTGCTGAATAGGCATCAAATAACACATGAATCCACAACATGGGTACAACCATCCGACTAGACAGGATCATATGTATGGATCCACGGCATGGTCACAGCCATTCGTATCGAAGGGATCATCTGTACAATCATGAATACTCCAGGCATCCTAGATACGAACAGATCTGATCCAGGTTCTTCGACTCTATCTTGATCCATCCGACGTAAAAATATAACCATGTGAATAGATGTGTTGATGTCTAACATGGTAGAAACCACTTGATTACCAGTCAATGAGGTAAATCGTTAACATGCACGAGAGAAACCACCAGTAATGATGATGGACCTCAAGGTACGGTAGCACAATCTACAAGCATGAATAAGGGAGTTGAAGTTGAACGCCTGCAGAATCATTTGATCGAAGGCCAATGAGGTGAAACTAGAGTCAAACATGAAGAAATTTCCATTGAGGCATGCAAGCTCAAAGGTACTGAAAGGGAGTTTCTATATCAACTTTATGGATAATGAGTTGATGTCGACAAGAAGCGATCCGTCAAACAAGGGCCATAATTTTTCCCACACTATCGACACGAAACATAGGATTTCTCAAGGTAGATAGGAATGATTCAATATTGATGTCGAGAAAGGCCATATAAGTATAAGGAGGTTGACTCTTGTAGATAGGACTTCTCTTAAACATATCGATGACACGACTCCAAATTTTGACAACATTTGACTCAGAATGGGATCAAAGTTCGTGATGACAATCAGAAATGATCGAATGAGAGGCAAATGGATTTCCCAAACCCAGGAAGGAGAGTGACGAAGAGAGGATGTACCAAACCTAGCATGAAATTAAAATGAGTTTCATGTTCAAGAGAGACATGTTGCCTTCAATACATAATACAAGACATGTTTACTTCCATTTTTCGCCATTATCTCTAGTGAGTACCTCTTTATTTTTTATAGAAATCTTAAGAGGATACCATATTCTTAGCGTATAATTTCACCCTTTAGATGAATCATCCTAGTAATTTTAACGATCCCTAAGAAGGAGTAACTCGATCTCATCATGGTGACAAGTCCTGCATCGTTTAAGTTTTACGAGTCCGACGAAGGGGTAGCTCAGTTTCTTTTTCATATTTAGGGAGTTTGAAAAAGAGATGAAAAGGAAAAACCTAAAAGGTCCCTTTTTCTAAATAGTCCCTCGAATCCAAAAAAGGTAGAGAACAATATTCGAGAGAACCTCCTAGTCATGTTTGACTAAGGTATTCCTTTTCATAGTTATTCTATCTTTGTCTAGAAAAGGGTTAAACTGATACTAAGTAGACATCGATTCATTTACTTTTACGAGCTTGAAATGACAAGTGCTCGGAAATATTTTCATTTTTCGAGAGGATGAAAAGAGCTGAAAGAGGAATCCTCCTTGAGAAATGAGTGGTATAAAGGGTAGAAATTGGTTCTGATGATGATGGAACCACTCAAAACACGTAAATGTCAAGGGGTTGGCTAACAAGACCACTCATCACAACGGTTCCTCGGGAAAGGGTAAACAACTAAGTGAAAGTGTATGATCAGCCAAGCATATGGTGACAATGGAATGAGAAAACCATGGCTCATTTGGCAGAAGAGGCAGATAAAATGGAAATCATGAGATATGTATATAAATGGTTTCATTTTTTACACAAGTTTGAAAGGATACAAACTATGCTTCGATTTGGTTTCATTTTTACACAAGCTTGAAACAAAGAAAAACTATTCTTGAAAGATTTCATGCCCCCACGATAATGACTCAATTCTAGGTACATACCCCCCAAGCATCATCTCCTTCACCTAAGTAGATTACTGGTTACTAACAGGTGGATAGTTATGGAAGTTCATTTACGAGATGAAGTGAAAGACTCGATTGAGAATTTACGAGATCTAATCAAAGGCTCGAATTTAAAGGGGATTTGTTTCATTTTTAAATGAGCTTAACACAGTAAAATAACTATCCTCACCACCAATAAGCCCAACCTTGATCATCTTACTTTATTCTAGTGCTCTTTTCTTGAGGTAGAGTTCATATCACACAAACCATAGGCTTCCTTGCATCACACTTGTAAAATCCTTCCAAGACAACCATATCACTAGTCTTCAAAGCTCCTTTTCCTTCTAAGGGTTTAAGTCCCATTATCCTTGGGTCTTAATATCTTACATCAACACAAGTTATAATACCTTTAAATAATATCACTAATGGAGTACCAATGAGAATTCTTCTAAGATAAAAACCACACAAATCTTAATACTACTTTATTGTTCTAGTGCTCCATGTTATTTATCTAGCCTCCATGCATAATACAATTACAAACTTATGAGATCATCTCAAGCACTAGTATTATTTCATCAGGTCTCCCCTTTAATTCTTATCACAAACCCTGGTGTTGTATATCTTACATAAACACAAGATCGAAGGCTTATCCACAACTATACAAAGAATGAGTAGTAAGAACAAGAAAGGTTTGCATCCTAGTTAGTCAAATCCCCTAGTGCCCATGTTCTTCTTTAAGGTAAGAACGAGTCATGGCATTCTCTTTCATCGCACAAGAAAGGACTTCAACAACATCTTCAATTGCTAATATGCATCTTCACGTCACCTCTAGGGATTATACCATAAAAACTAGGTCCTATTGTGTACAATATTTTTCCAAGAATACTATAGAAATATAATCATGAATAAATTAATAATGAGTTATGGAAAAAGCTTGTCTCCTCCCTTTATATAGAATGAGGGAGGATGAAATCAAACATGGATTAGATCAACAAAAGTTACTTTGTACCGAATTCAATAAGACAATCACATGTGTAATGCTCTACATTACAAGGACAAAACATGTTATACTAGGATTTCACCTAATATCTAAGTGTTTCACCCTCTAAAAATGTTCCTTCTTGGGCTCAATTCCCCTCCTCCAAGATGTTGAAATATCAAATGAGTATTTATCCCAATGCCCCATATTCCATGGTGGTTCATTATCAAAGTATCCTTATGCAAGGTGCTCTTCTTGTAATTATCTACCATGTGTCATGCTATGTCCAATGCTCCTCAATATGCATGCTAATGTAGTTACTAGTCCCAATGCATCTCTTCAACATATATGTTTGAGTCCAAAACCAACCTCCATGAGGTAGGAGTTTTATCCTAAGAATCCTCAATTCAATTACTCAACCTCCAAGACATATGTCACATGGTCCCATGCTCTTTTGGATAAGTGTCATCCTATAATTTCTCAACAATTAACCTCTTAGTTAGATACCTCTCCTAATTAAGCAACGAACAACCCCATGGTGTGCACCCAATAGGTTATTCATCCTGTAGATTAGGCTAACAACATCCTAGGTAAGTGTATTATGCTAGAACTATGCAAGGTTAATCATCAATTCAAAATGAGCCATCTAGATATCCACCAATCATTCCAAACAGATTAGGTGGCCTACTACTCTCCTAACTAGGTGAAAACAATTATAGAGTAAAACCCTAAAAGCTAACATTCACTATCTGAGAGAAAAATGTTTTAGGCATCGATAAAAAACTCCCCCTCAATCTATAATTTGTGAATCATGTGCCTCATGAAGCTAGAAGAATAATCCTCTAGTCTGACATCAACATAATAGCTACCATGTAAGTATATATGAAAGTCACTCTCACAAGTATAAGTCTACACACACCATCATGCAAGCAAACATTGCTCATAGAGTTGTGTCTCCCTCCAAACAGTTACCCAAGAAATCTCCAACTTGGCCTCTAGATATTGAACATGTGAGGAGAATATATCCAAAGCAAATTGGTTTACACTATCAAACTAAGCTAACCATTATTCGTCTTCAAACTCACTTATACCAGGGGTTCCAAAAGAACAAGGAACTTCTAACAAACTAAAGGAACATAAGCCTAGTTGATTATGCCTTCTTGTTGAATATTTAAATCACTCCAAAACAAGAAAGATATCAATAATAACCCATAAAAAATCAAACATCCCTAAAGTGTATAACATTAGCCAAATATTTTAGCATCATATCAAGAGTTGTTCAAGACGTATTGAAAATATTATCACATACCAAAACAATACTAAGATAAGCGGATCAAATCTATCAAAACCAAAAGGTAAAAATATGCATGTCCCAAAACATCAATCCCAAAATACCTAGTTCATGGTAAAATTAAAAACAACTCATAATGGAAAGGATACTAGGTTCATGAAGGATTATAGAAAACCCTAGAGAAATAATAGAAAATACATTTTCTTGGGGTCTTCGAACAATCGCCAATAATAAGGTTAAACTTTATGCATTATCGCAAGGCTCATACATTGCCAATAACCTTCACATTCAGAATTTGATTATGGTGGGGGACCCAAAAAAATGTTATTATCCACATGGATTTGAACACTATTATGGTTCATCAATGATTTATAATTGATTATGAAAGGTTAGGGTTTGAAGGTTTAACCAAAGGGAAATATCCTTTTCCCCGCAATAAAAAACTGCTTTCACTCTCTCTTGGCAGCTTCACGTGTTTATTTTTCCAAAGAGAGGAGTCAACGGGCTATTTTTCATGCACATTGGATGCTGAGCAGGGAGGTAAACTGGGGCAGTTATGGCTTGCGGGTGACTGCACTTGGTGGGCCTGACAACTACCGATCTGACATCTTTTGAAAGTTTCCAACTTGGTCATGGAGGATTTGGTGGACTATGAAAAGGTAAGTCGTAAGCCCCATTTTTAGAAATTTCAAGGAGCTCATAGCCCCCTTGCATGTTAGGAGATAGGTCATAAAGCAATATTCCCTTCAATCACAATTTCCCATGGACCTAGACTCAGTGACGGTTTAGGGAAAGGGTTCGCAGCTAAAAGGACTACCATCACAAATAGTTGTTTGCTCAGGGAAAGAAACAATCATCTCCCCTGGTCACATTAGGGTAGACTCATTACTTGAGGGACGATGGGAGGAAACCTCAGTAACTACACCACTCTATGGGACTTTTCCCACTCATGCAAGTTTGACGATGAAGGTTTTCACTGAGGTAAATGTCTCTCGCTCATCAATCAATTTTGCAGCTTAAGTGGAAAAGAATATTAGATACCTGGAGGACCTGATAAATTCGATGCATAATCTTTGTGAAAAAACTCCCTCAGGATTGGTCCTGACTGAGGGTTTCAACCCAATTTCAAGCAACAACCCTAATAATCCTTATACCACTTCTATTCTAGTGTGTCAAGATGTCGAGGGAGCTAAAGCTCAGGGAGGTGAACATCAGGTTCATAGAAGCAAGGGTTTCACACATAATCATTCAGGGGCATCAAGTCCTGTAGCCAAATGAGAGAATGATAGGGTCATCAAAATAAACAAGCCCCATATCAAATTCACCCTGAGCTTCCAGGTGGACGTGCAGATACAAGTAGCGGTGAAGGCAGACAAAACCCTAGTTAACAAAATGTGAGCTAAAAAGCTCAACATCAAAACATTGGAATATTGGGTAGCACCCGAAGTAAGTCCAATTGTTTATAACCTCCTGAATTTTTTCTTTTGGCCAAAGAGTGGATACAACTAGATTGTATATCTCATGAAGAACCCCTATCCATATCTGAGCGAGTGTGGAGTATTGAATCAGCTCCGATTGTTTTTAAATTCTCCACACCCCTTTTTGATGTGAGCCAGGAAAGGTTGGATGTATCACTAATTGGGGTTCGGCTCCATGGTTGGCTGTTAAAATTATGGAAGAAGGATATTTTCAAAGATGTGGGAAATAGTTTGGGGACCTTCTTCGTGGAATATTACTCTTTTTTGCATACCAAATACAAGTTGATGGAAAGGATATTAGTAAACATTAACTCAAGGGAGGGCTTATCGGAAGCCCTAGATGTGGGGGATGGTTGAGGAAGCCCGCAACCTCTAGACTATGAAGGGGTTTCATTTAAATTTCAAATATGTCACTAGTATGGTCACACCCTCAAGTTCTGTAATTTTTCATTAAAACAAAAAAAAAACAAAAAAATATGTGGCAAGATCATCAGTTGAAGGAGGTGATCAAGGTAACTACCTCCAATTTTGGCTAGACGCAAGATCTCGTAGGCACCCACATATACTCCAATGGACAATACAATGATCCTTCCTAAATTAGGTAAGGATCCAACAAAGGAATTGGCTTGGACACTGATAGGAGGTGATAAAATTTATTATGCACCTACTGGAGTTATAGTAGCCTCCTCTACTGGTATGTTGGTTTTTTACCCTCCTATTACCTCTCTCATTGAATATTTTTTTCTATTTTGGGTAAAAAATGGGTGTGAAATCCTAATAATACGTCCTCTATGCTTTCTTGTTCACTATTCACATCCATATCCTTGCCCTATGTTGCTTGTGTACTACATTTGGGATCTATTTGACCCTCCTCTCCTCTAATGCATGTATCCCGAGCATCTTCAGATGTCGAGTCGGCTGAAAACTTGATTCTGCAAAAACTGAGCAATAAGAAGATCATCTCAAATCTTGAGGATTTGTCGGGAGTATTAGGGAAGATAGATCCCATTACTGGTGGTAAAAGGGGTAGGGGAAGAAAATATAATATGTCCAAAGCAAAAGAACAAGCTCAATTTGAACTAGTAGTCGATAGAAAATAATCTAGAGATGGGGCGTTTAGAGCATTGGTCGCCTAAGGTGAGGTGGATTAATGAAATCCCTCTCATTCAATTTCAGAGGACTGGCAAGTTCCTCCAAGAAACTTTACCTAAAATGATTGGTCTTCAAGCAAGAAACTGATATCATTCTTCTTCAAGAAACTTTGGGGGTTGGTGAGGATGTAGTTAGACTTCTTGAGTTTGTATTTTTTTGCTGGAATTTTGTAGTTACTTATGCATAGGGGCGCTCGAGAGGATTAGCATTAGGCTGGAATTCTCGGTGTATAAGACCTTTGAATTTATGGAGAATTAAATCAGGCATGGGGCTTTTTAGTGCTGGAATCAACACTTGGACTGCATCAAGCGCCTGACTAGACACATCTTAAGCTCGAGGGCTATTTCTTATGATTTCATTGGGTTTTTTGGAAAGTGGTTGGATCTCAAGCACTCTGAAAGGAATGTTGAATAGATAAAAAATCTCTGACACATATGAGAGCACTGGTATATATGATGTGGTAGCAAATTTTGTAGTTAAATGATTAAAATAATGGGAGAAACACAGTGGGTTTGTAGGACAGAAATCCACTGCTCGAAAGAAAAAATGACACAAATTCCATATCTGAAATGTCTAGTGAAATAATGCTTTTAAGAAAGACTTATAAAAATCTCATTCTACATTTTAAGAATCCTTTTCCAAGGAATGCTTCTGACTAACATGACTTCATGAATTAGGAATGTTTGGTGAAAAAAAAATAAAAAAATTAAAATTAAATTAAAAAATTAAAATTAAAATTAAAAAATTAAAAAATTAAAAAAATAATAAAAATAACAAAACAATAAAAATAAATAAATAAAAATAACATGTATTCTAGATCAAAAGACTTATAAAAACATGACACATGGTTTAATTCCACCTCATTCTACATTTTAAGAATCCTATTCCAAGGAATGCTTCTGACTAACATGACTTCATGAATCAGGAATGTTTGGTGAAAAAAAAAACCAGATTAACATGTATTCTAAATCAAAAGACTTATAAAAACATGAAACATGGTTTAATTCCACCTCAAGGAATGCTTATGAACAATCTTCAATTCATACTGAATCAAGAAAGCTTGGAACAAGACTTACAAAAATAGATCCATGTGACTTGGAGGTTCACAAGACTTATAAAAACATAAGATAGAACTTTTATGATAAACCTAGAAAGACAGATAAAGTATGTAAAAACAAAAGGGAAAAAAATACACACACCATATGATTTTGTGAATCCTCAAGATTGTAACTAGAATATATTATGGGTTCGACAATACACAGCTTCAAGGATAGCATGAGGATCAGCAACAGGGCCAGATCACTACGCCCTATGCCACCAACCATCTCCCCTTTTTACATATATAAACTGTGTATTTATAGATTTACAATGGTCTACCAGAAAGGCTAGACTCTCGAATATCTCCATTGACATGGATTTTATTACAATCCAAAGGAATAGGGAGTTTTTTGTTTCTAATTTATTATAATAACAAGAAAAATTTACAGAATACTCGACTGATATTTAATGATTCTAACAGCATTGTGAACGTGGTAGTTTTTAATCTTGAACTGTAGGTAAATAATTACAGGGTCTGTAGACATTATCTTAACTGCCTGAGTAATTGCTGACAAGGTTCATGTAATGCTTCCCACTGTCTCTTGAATTTTGTCTCGTGCCTTGTTGAAATGTGCTAGTACTTAGAGTAATGGTGGCGCAGGTTTAATGGAAATATGTTCTGGAGGAGTTATGTCGTTGTTTTCCTTCTAAATCATGTCTGAATCATAATAAAAAGGGTTTATAACATATTCGAGGTGTATCAAAGGGTAATATGGGTCCTGTTGTACCTTAAGAGACAATCCCTTATCTATGATAAGGAATCAGTGCTTAAGACATTTATATGATTATGTCACTAAAATATTTGTCTCTGTTTTAATCACCTTCAAGTTTTTACAATTAAACCCTTAGATATCAAACACAATGTATGCCTCACAATGCTATTATTTGTTGATGTTGAATGAAATGACCAGAAGAAAATGAAAGAAGAAAGTTCAAACTGATATGTTGTCATATAGAATATATCATCTCAAACTTCTGAAGAATTAATGAAAGGAGTAGTTAAAACAAAGGAGTGCCAATTAAGGATTTTAACTCTTGATTACATAGGTAAAGAGAGACCTGCTACTCATCACTTTGTTTTATTCAAAGAATGAAAACACAGAATGTGAACTAAGATACATATCAACATAAACAGATGCTAGAAACTTGCTTACTCATTCATTAATCATTGAAATCTTTGAGTACAAAAAGTAATCTGAAGGTCCAAAACTCAGAAGCTTCCTTTCTCTTGAAAATTACATTAAGTACAACAAAACAAACAGTTTGGAACTGTTGTAACCAATTCCAACTACCACAACTACTTAGGACTTCAGAGGCTGTCTATTACATGCCTTGAAAATGTCTTATTACAATTACATTGTCTTTCGAAAAGTAATAAAATGTAAAAATGTACATCCTAATCTATAGGAATTGCTGATGATGTTGTTGCATGCCCTTGGTCATCTGATTTGTCTTTCTTTGATGCTGAAAACCCTTTTGGCAAGTCTATTTTCCATGCTCTGCACTTTTTCTATATCTCTATCTTTGTCCTGGACGAATGTGTTAGATTATGATACTCCAATCTGAATGCAGTAATTTGATTATAAGATGGTCCTTCTGTGAAAAGAGTTTTTACCAACCACAGTAACTGGAAATGTTTCTGCAAAAAGTTAATCATTGTTTCTCGTTTAAGCACCTGAGTTTTTTCATGCCTATTATCAATTTTTATTTTTGCCTTAGCTAGAGAATTCTCATAAGATTCCCATGGCAAAATATTTCCTTCATCTCCCCAACATGATGGCAGACCTATTCTTGTTAATTTGTCAAATAACTTATCAAATTAACTTACCGCCTCTTTAATTTCCATCAACTTCTTTTTTGTGACTTTCCTGTGATCATTTCTTACAATCATCTTACTAATTTCTACTGCATGTAAGGTCATGTATTTAATATCACTCTCTTCTAATTCCTGATCTGTTTTAGAATTAATAAATTCAATGAACCTTTTAGCCCAGATGACTCTGTTAATTTCCTTCTGCTTATCTGTCATGATTGGTTCTTCACATTCCCTGATAAGACTTTTTTCCTCTCCAACTATCTTCAAACAACTCCAAATTGATTTCATTTTAGAAATGATATCATTCCAAATGATATCTTTGGATTGTATCAGTGAAATGTTTCCTTTCAGTCTTTCTTTGAGATTTTTAATCTCAGCATTGGCATCCTGAATATCAATTTTATATTTATCAGCTTCATTTTCTATGATATGAATGAGCTTCGTTGCAGTCTCCAAATCTGCTTGAGCCTTTTTCCTATCTCTTTCAGCCATCTGCAACTCAGTATTCAATTAAACAATCTGTGCTTGAGGATCCTCATTACTTGTAGGAAAAACAAAAGTACAACTATGGTTATCAATATGATTTTGCAATGATAATGCAGTTTCCTTTATTTTGGCAATTTCTTCATCTTTTTGCATTAGTTGTTGTAAAAGCTTTTCCTTCTCATTCTCCACCTCTGCAACTTCTGCAACCATAGAATGTTCTCCTGTAGGCAGCTTAAGCTTCTTTCTCAATGTGGATATTTCTATTTTAGCACCCTACATCAATTTATGTACAACAGTCTTGTCACTGGGGTCCACTCCAATATTTACAATGATTTTCTTTAACTCATCATTCTGAACTATTAAATCTCTTCCATTATATTTCTCTAACTTCAATTGCTTAAGTACTTTTCCTAGCATATTTTCTGCCTTCATTTCCATTGCATTGGTCTTGGTCAAGTCATTTACAATTAACTGACCAATTTTCATATGCAAATTCATTTTATCCATCAGGGGAATCTTCTTAACATCCACAGTTACATTTACAATACTGAAATTTCTAGAAGAACCTATTGACATGTCTGTGGGATGAGAAAGGGCAATTCTGAATTGACCTTTTTCAAGATCCATGACAATCAAGAGTATTGTTTGATCCGGAGTGACCTGATACTTAGCTTAGGCTTCCATGATGGCCTTCATCTTTTGATTCCTTTCTTCAAAATGTGTAAACACCTGTTTGATCAGAGGTACTTGCTCATGAGAGATTTCATGACTCCTATGTAAAGCAGGAACGTTTTTCTCTTCTCCTAAATGTAGGGAAAAACCAGGTGGGTTAAATGTAAACACTTCATTAAACTTTTTTCTCTTTTCAGCCCCCTGCTCCTCATCATCTAAGTCAATCATTGTTTCTTTACCTCTTTTGTTTGATTTTTCTGACATGATAGGCGTCTGAATGTTTGAACCTGCTAAACTTATCACACCTCTACTTACTAACTTCTCCAAATCTGGCTTGCTTTCATGAATGAAAGATGAATACCCATTCTCAATTCTTCTATTTGAAATTACACTATGAGGGTCATAAGCCCAACTTTCCCCTAACAGCATATGCATCTCATCCAACATTTTAGTAACTTCCTCAAATGCCTGTCTCATATTGACTATGAAAGGGCCTACAGTCATGGTTAATTTGTACATATGCCCCTTTTTCATGGGCACAAAGTGAAACTGATCAACATTTATACTCTATCGAATAAATTCTAAGGCAAATAGCCTCATAGGTACAAACGTTGGAAGTTTGTAAGGCTCAACACTTGCTCCATATAGCCTAATTTCAGAGTAATCCTCAAAAACAAACCAATCTCCAAATTTGAAATTTGTTCCTAGATGTAAATACTCCTGAGCTTTAGGTGAAAAACAAGGTGGAGAAACTCCATTCAAGATTTTGTATGCAACTGACATGAAATAACTGGAAAAATCAAACAATCCTGCTTCATTTTGCTCTCTTCTTACTACATCTGTCCAGAACACTACTGATTTCTTTTTCTTGTTTACATCCATAATATTCAAACCTAAATGCATGAACTCTTCCACATTTTGATATAAGAACAAGTAGACAATTAATGAAGGAAATTTAAAAGAACTTGTTAATGAAAGGCTCATCAGTTGTGAATTAACTGCCTCCTTCCAATATGAGGGAATATCTAGTATTTTTCCTGATTTCATCATCAGGGCAAACATCCCTAAGACCGATTTATCCACCGCATTGTCATCTTCTTTGCCCAAAATTTTTTCAATGTTGCTTAACACTGGTCGAATTTCTGCATCAAAAATCTCCATAGCAAATTCTTTGTTGTCTGGTTGAAATTGTTTCATGTTTCGCTTCAAGAATAATATGAACTGATTAAACTCTTCACCTGCAAGATTATCATAATAGGTTACCAGGGAATCGTCGAAGAACTGAACATATGACTCTGACTCGGGATAGCAAAGGGCTTGACGAATTAACTGGGTAGACACTTGCAACACATTATCTCCCTGACAATTCATAACAAACCATTTCCCAGGGTACATGACTGACACCAACCAATAGATAAATTCATGAAAAAGGTGGGTTCTTGGGATACATACAGAAAGTATTCTAGACTTGACCATGGCAGTGAAAACAGGAGAGGATTTTTCATTTAGGATGACTTGCTGATAAAATGGAAAATGAATTATGGAAAAAAGAGTATCTTGAATACCCCCCTCAGTGTCCATGAGAGGGATATGACTAGTTGAACCCGACAAGGATGAACGCTTAGCCATGAGTAAAATTTAACGCAAAGGATAATTCACAGGGTGGTCACTTTTACTAGGTTGACAGGAAACTTAAAACAGGACTCAGAGCAAACTAATCAGGAAAGATTTTGAAAAAACAATACCAATTTTGTTTAAATAGGTGTCGTGGCTTCGAAATTTAATGTTGACATGACGCGCCAACAAGCCATTGATCTGATGTGGAAGACAACTATGAACAACTCAGCGTCCTACGTCACTGCGGGGACTCATGAGGTACGGAGGAAAATCTCGGTTAGTGCCCCCGCAACGAATATTCACCGTTCATCTTTGATGTCCTCATAGTCAACCGAGTCAACTACAGAGGCACTCCTTTAATTAACTTGTGCGTTGATTGTGCCCGCGGGTTGGGCCTTTTGATGAAAATTTAAACTATCGACGCTTTCCGCCCAACGAAATGATCGATGTTTAAACATAAATGCGGAACCCACTTTCATAAAGTTTAAAGAGTTTAAACTTTTTACTTTAATACATCACATAAGTTTTCTTTTTATTTTTTGTTATATACGTTAAAGTATAAAAATTTCAATACTTTAACATTTTTACAAGAATTTTAAAAAAATAAATAAATAAATTATATTTCCAAAATTGAGAACAAAAATGATATGCATATGATCCACAATAGGTCCCACCATTTTCACATTGGGAAATTTATGAAGCGGCAAGTGAAGGTGGCAAGGATTTTTGCGATATGTTGATTGCGAAAAGTAATATGGGTGTGCGGTAATGCTATTACACATATCATATGTAATATAATATATGGAAAGGTTTGCGGGATATGGAAATTGTTTTGTAAATGAAGTTTGGATCTGTGATAAGAGAATTGCGATGAACAGGTAAGGGTTTCAATATGGTTAAGTGCGGAAAATATATATGATATCATAAATGTATATGATATATATTAAGGTTTGTTATGGGGGGCGGAGTTGCTTGTGTTGGAATTTAGCATTTGGAAAAATGAAGCATAAGGAGCTAGAGGCCAAATAAAATGGCAAAGAGGGAAACTTTCAAAGGAATCAAAACTAGTGCTAACAGTGGCTCTAATTGGGGATGATATGCCCCCTACGGGCTACCAAGAACCATAGCTCCAATGCCTTATCCAACTCTTATTTCTCCAACCAGTGATTCTGCTCATTAACTCAAAAAAACAAGCATGCTTAGCCATTGGGTAATGGATTCAAAAGCATCATTTCGATTCTGCAACTTATTTCTCGAAACTGAAGCTGGATTCAAACCAAAAACTGAAATCTATCTTTCTGACAAAAAATGCTCAAAACAATGCGCTTATTCATTCTCCTTCTTCTAATCTAATTTGAATGGTAATATTCATGTAATATGGAACTTGTCCTACAACCATTCAAATAGTTGAAAAACTCTCATATGGATTTTGAATCTTAAAAGTAGAACTGAAAGAATCCACATCGTGAGATAGTGCAGCTCATGATGAAAATAATCACAACGCAAGATACTCATAAAGCATTGAATGTCTTCATTATAAGAAGAATCCAAATCATTAGATACTATATGAGGAAAAAACATTAAATGTTACCTCTGCAATGATGTACCTTTCAAAATTCTGAAAGGTGTAGCTGTTTATCCAAAACTTCCACTCAAAATCTGATCTCTGCATCCCCGTGAAGTCACCACTGCATCTGGAACAATGGATTCGCCAGGTGAAAAATTGCAGTCCTCTTTAATTTATCGATTCCTGTTCACCTTCAAGAATCCATCTTTAGCAATTAAAACAAGAGACTCAGGAGAATAATTCGTTTCAAGGCCTTCGTCTCCCAGCAGACGCACCAAAAGATGTTAGCGTTGGAATCATCAATTGGACTGCATCAAGCGCCTGACGAGACACATATTAAGATCGAGGGCTATTTCTTATGATTTGATTGGAGTTTTTGGCTAGTGGTTGGATCTCATGCACTCTGAAAGGAACGTTGAACAGATAAAAAAATCTCTGACACATATGAGGGCACTGGTATATATGATGTGGTAGCAAAGTTTGTAGTTCAATGATTAGAAGAATGGGAGAAATATAGTGGGTCTGTAGGACATAAATCCACTGTTGGAAAGAAAAAAATGACACAAATTCCAGATCTGAAATGTATAGTGAAAGAATGCTTTTAAGAAAGACATACAAAAATCTCATTCTACATTTTAAGAATCCTATTTCAAGGAATGCTTCTGACTAACATGACTTCATGAATAAGGAATGCTTGATGATTCAAGACTAATAAAAATAGATTAACATGTATTCTAGATCAAAAGACTTGTAAAAACATGAAACAAGGTTTAATTCCGCCTCAAGGAATGCTTATGAACAATCTTCAATTCATACTGAATCAAGAAAGCTTGGAACAAGACTTACAAAAACAAATCCATATGACTTGGAGGTTCACAAGACTTATAAAAACATAAGATAGAACTTTTATGATAAACTTGGAAAAACAGATAAAGTATGTAAAAACAGAAGGGAAAAAAATACACACACCATATGATTTTGTGAATCCTCAAGAGTGTAACTGGAATTTATTGTGTGCTCAACAATACACAGCTTCAGGAATAGCATGAGGATAAGCAACAGGGCCAGGGCACCAGGCCCTGTGCCACCAATGATCTCCCCTTTTTACATCTATAAACTGTGTATTTATAGATTTACAATGGTCTGCTAGAAAGGAATATCTCCATAGACAGGGATATTACAATCCAAAGGAATAGGGAGTTTCTGTTTCTAATTTATTACAATAACAAGAAAACTTTACATAATACTCAGCTAATATTTATTAATTCTAACAACATTGTGAGCGTGGTAGTTTTTAATCCTGAACTGTAGGTGAAGAAGTATAGGGTCTGTTGATATTATCTTAATTGCTTGAGTAACTGCTGCCAAAGTTCCTGTAATGCTTCCAACTGTCTCTTGAATGTTGTCTGGTGCCTTGTTGAAACGTGCTAGTACTTAGAGTAATGGTGGTGCAGGTTTAATGGAAATATGTTCTGGAGGAGTTTTGTCATTGTTTTCCTTCTAAATGGTGGAAACCCAAATCCTTTGGGATAAAATGGCAAAAAAAAAGGTGGGGTCGGTGTCATTAACACAAAACAAAGAATGTTTTTCAGGGTGATATGTAAGCGGTAACTAGTTTGAATGAAGGGGGGTGCGAAATGATGAGAGGAAGACACATTGCAGCGAGTCGGATCATAATACTGCCTATTTCAAACCCCCCATCTATGTTAAAGCCAAAATGGGAGAAGGGGGCCGAAATATGACAAGAGTCGTTGATTAAAGAAGTGGGGAAGATCTTGAGTTAGAATAGGTTGTGGGATATATCGCAATTCGGGAATTAGAGGATTTAATCATAAAACACAAAAGGTAAGTTTTGTGGATTGTGAATTGCAATGGGAGGTGAGATGATGTGGCAGGGAGGGGTGGTCCCACTTTATATTGCAATCGAGAGAAGAAAGCGTTGAAGCATAAGACATAAGCGAGAGGGAATGCGTCGCAGATTTACCTTATCGCATCGCCCAACTACATCGCATTGCAACATAAAATACTTAACTTGCGATATCTTAATAATAAACATAAAAATCGCTGATTGCGATGTGAAATGGGTGGTGGAGAAAGGGTGAAGTGGCAGGTATTGTGGTCCAATCGCATTGCAAATTGCAATCAGGACCGAAGCACTTCTATCGCAAGGATTAAAGGTTAGCGAAGTGCGAAATGCTATATTCGTCGATCTACGAAGTAGTATGTTTTGTGATGCGTGCTAAAGCGCTAAAAAGAAAGAGTTTGATTTTTCTAAAGGCGAAAGGTAAGGCTAAGTGTTAATCACGTCCAAATCATAATAAAAAGGGTTTCTAACATATTCTAGGCATATCAAAGGGTAATATGGGTCCCACCATTCTCGCATCGGAAAAGTTATGAAGCGGCAAGTGAAGGTGGCAGGGATTTTTGCGATATGCCGATTGCGAAAAGTAATATGGGTGTGCGGTAATGATATTACATATATCATATGTAATAGAATATATGGAAAGGTTTGTGGGATATGGAAATTGTTTTGTAAATGAAGTTTGGATTTGCGATAAGTGAATTGCGATGAAAAGGTAAGGGTTTCAATACGATTAAGTGCGGGAAATATATATGATATCATATATGTAATATATGATATATATTAAAGGTTTGTTGTGGGGGGCAGAGCTGCTTCTGTGTTGGAAGTTAGCATTTGGAAAAATGAAGCACAAGGAGCTAGAGGCCAAATGAAATGATTAAGAGGGAAACTTTCAAAGGAATCAAACTAGTGCTAACAAGGCTAAAGATACAACCTTTGGAATTTGACTTGTCTTTCACCATGGTAGACTTGTATGGTCATAATGGGGATTTAGTACTTTTCTGGGATTCTTTGTTCTAGAACTCTTTCCTTCATATGAACAACTTGATCATAGGAGGGGACTTAAACTATTCTCTGGGTGACTCAGAGTCATGGGGACCTAGAGTTGTTTTGAATCCTCTATCGGGCTATTTCCTTCATCATCTGACTAAAATAAAAATCTAATTAACAGAGAACTGGTGAATATAAAGCCGAAATGGAGGAACCATTGGGTTGGGCTAGATAGAGTGGCTAAAATACTATATTATTTCCCATTATCTGAGCATTCGCTAGATATATTGAACATGTTTAGACAATGGATAGATGTAGGGGGTGAATCAGACCACTCCCCCATTTTATTGGAAATCAAGGGAGGAAGTAAGAAATCGAGAAGCCCTTTCAAGATCAACTATTCCTAGTTACAAGATCAGGAATTTATAAACCTAATGAAGACTAATTGGAACTTTATATATCCTAGGGACGGCTGGCCAACGATGAAATACTTTGAATTGAATCTCTGAAACCTCAATGATCTAGGTGGCTCCAGGGACACACACAGAACAAAGAGGGCTTATGAAAGCTAAAAAATAAAAGTGTTCAGAATACTTTAAAACTAGGGTGAGAGTGTATACCTCGTCTTCCTGATCGCATTAGTGCGAATGGTTCGTCAAACTAAGCTCGTATGCCAAATTTAGAAGAAATCAAATTTTATGGGTTGACTTGGTGACTTGGAAAATTAAAGAGGACATATTTTCGCAGAAATCTGGTGACCGGATTCCAGCCAGCTCTGGCTGAATTCCGGGAAAATTTGTGGGCCCCTCAATTTGACTCCTACGATAAAAAATTAGGTATATTAAAAATGTCAATTTGTTCTTTTAAAAAAAAAAAAATTTATTAAAAAAGGAGGTGGCAAGGCACCACCCCTGCCACCCCACTCGACCACACCACCGCACGTTATAAAAAAATTTAATTAAAGGTCAACGCGTCATGATCCTCGCTGGCCCCCACGTACCTCCACCGAATGCATATAAAACATAACAAATGTGGTGGGGTGATCGATGGTCTACCTCGCCACCCCAACCACAACCCCCACATATATAATGGCATTCAAACATGTTGTGGGTTTGCTGGTGAGCCGCCCAAGGCGAACCCAACCCATACCAAAGTTAAAGCTAAAATGCACCAACCAAAAAAAAATGTGGTGGTTATATGACTATGTTGAGGGGTCAGGATTTGATCCCCTGGCCTCTCCTCCTCCGCCCAAATGACCTTGTCGTTGTGCCACCAACGATGACGTTGTCAAGTCCGCCAACACGCATTTATTTAAACGCAGTCTTTTCCTAGTGCACCCAAGCCAAGGCAGCAAAGGTTGGAGCACGTAGTTCAAGGCAAGAGCAGGCACAATTTTCGAGACAGATTCATGTTTGATGCCAAGGGAATCTTTTGATCCCAAGGAGGTAAAATTTTCTTGTGTTAGAATGTATTAACTTTTATATGCATTTTAACCACAATTTCACGGGGAGCGTGATGGTGCGCCCAGATTTTCCATTTGAGTAGTGGTTTTGCAGATTCCTTGTGCAAGAGAATCTTCAAGAAACTTGAGGGAATCTTTCAAATTCCTTGGAGGCCGAAATTCGTCGGTGTCAGAATGAGGTCAACCTTATACTCATTATTCTCATAATTTTGCAAGGATCTCAATGGTGAGATCAAATTCCTATTTTGAGTTGCATATTTCTAGATTCCTAGTGGAGCAACATCTTTAAGGAATCTAGGGGGAATCTAAAAGATTCCAAAGGCCCAAATTTTCACTTTGTTAGAATTCATCAAATTGACAGTTGATCCTACATCTCTCAGTGACACAAATCCAGCGGTGCAGTCAAATTTCCCATCTGAGCCTTATGTTTTTCGGCCACTTTTCAAAGTGGAGTTGCAGGTGTCAGAATTCAATGTGTGAGTTGTCGTCTTCAGGATATTCGATGCCACGAGATTGATGGTACAACCAGATCCAATAGTTTTTCATCCTTTATTCAGATAGCTCCAAGATGTAAGGTATATGCAGTGCGATCATGTACTTCTGTCTCTTTTCTATGAGATGCGTTGTGCTGTGTAGATCCCTGTTGAAATTTGATGTGGGATCTTGTTTTGTTCTTGATGTGAGATGTAATTTCTATCATGCATTGTTTTATGTTGTTTGATATCCCTTTGTTACCATGTTGGCGGGATACTCATTGTCACCATGTATGTTTGATTGAGATCCCTTTTTTGACATGTTCGACGGGATACTCATAGTCATCATCCATGTGAAATTGTCATGCTGATAGGAGTCCTTTTTGTGAATGAGAGTTCCAGTAGCGGAACATCTCGTGGAGAGGTCTAGCCACTCCTGCGTGAGGGAATTTTCCTTGTATGAAATAGAAAATATCATCCATGTACATCATCACTCTTTCCAACACTTAATGCAGCAGCCTACACCATCTTGACACTGAGGCCCGGAGACGTAGTCCCTCCTGGACGAACTCTGTTATCAATATCTTGTGTTGCTAATGCTTGTTATGTTCCTCTTCTTTACAGCATGCATACATGTTCTTTTACGTTCATTAATGCTTAGATTCAATTCTAACACATCAACCGAAGTAAAAGGTCTTGGTTAAAAAGGGTATCAAAAATTTACCCGGATCAAGTGGTATTAGAGCAGTATTCTTGCTGATTTGGATTGCAGGCATGAGCCATTGAATGTTCGCTGAGTTGAGCAATGGAGGATGTCAAAGACATGTATGAGACCATGCGTAGAGTGTCCAAGAAAGCGGATATGTTGTATGAAGCTTATGAGAAATAAGCAACAGACAACGTTGAGTTGAAAACACTTCTACAAGAGGAGAAGGAGGACAAACATCGATTGCAGATTTAGTTGCAAGCCACAACAGAGGCATTGGAAGAATTGAAGCACCACAATGAAAGTATTCAAGCAGATCATGAGGCATTGAAGACACTCCTACAGGAAGAGAAGGAGGAGAAGCAACAATTGCAGCTTTAGCTACAAGCCACAATAGAGGGCTTGGAGGAAGTGAAGCGCAACGAAGGCTTAGAGAAGCCTTCTTCACCTATTTCAAAATCAAGATCTGAGGTAAAAAATGTTGATTTCTCTTCATTTTCATCTTCACATGATATCATTTATGTTGGAAGTGCGGAGATACCCATTACAGGAACCGGCATGAGACTACTCACTAAGATGGGTTACAAAGGAGGATGACTTGGCATTCGTGGCAAAGGCATAACTCAGCCATTGGAGGTTGTCCAGAGACCTTGCTACGGAGGTTTTGGATACATTGAAGGAAGATGTTCGAAGGGGATCAAAGGCAAATAGACGTTGTTGAACTCACCAGGAAAGAGGATTGATGGGAACACTTCACCATCATCTTATGACGGCGCATGTTGAAGTGAAAGAGCTAAGGCAAGCTCTCATCACCATGATCGCACCAGAGACCACCAGGGAAGGTATAACAAGTCTCAATCTTCTTGAGTTCATTTTGATTATAAGCATGTTGCTAAACATCGACGTAAATCATGGCATAAGAAAACTTGTCATTTTTGTGGTTTACATAACCATGTCATTTCTTAGGGTTGGAAAAGAATGGCAGCCCAAAGGACGATAAGGCGTAAAAATCCTTCGCCATAGCAGAAAAATAAACTAGTTAAGAAGGTTTGGAGGAAGAAAACCTTTTGCAGCCATTGCAACCAAGGTGACCATCAAAGAGCCATGTGTTCGAGGTTCCATCTAGAGCAGCACCTTAAGGACGAAGCGTCAGTGCATGAACCGATTGAAATGGATGTTCGACAAGAAAATGTGCCACGGGGAGATTATCCATTCACTTTGATAAGTGAGAGATGGTTTTTCTAGATGTGATAGTGTGTTGTGGCCATCTTTGTAAATCATATGTTGCATTTTTAACTGTGAAAGTGATGATGTGTTTCCCATCGCTTGTTAAGAAACCATGATATTTTGGCCTTGTCTTGTAAATCATGTGATGCATTTCTTTCATGTAAAAATGATGATGTGTTTACCATCACTTCGAAGTGCGACAATGATGGTTTTGGCCTTGTAATGATAGCTAGGGTATGATTTCCATTTTGATGTAAGCTTAACCACCGAGTATGTGTTATAAACTCGTGGCAAGTATGGAAATGTTTGGGTCATATTTGGTCATATTTGAGCATGTAATTTGAAAGAGATTGTACTACAGGTCTGCAAAAGACGCAAGTGTCGGTTCATCGCTTATGGCTTCGAAGGAAAAAGGTGAAGGAGAAGGAAGGGTGACCTTTCAGGACACTTGTGGTGCAGACATTGTACACATCAGTTGCAGATTATTGTTGATGCTTTTGGAGGGCCAAAACTCCTTAGTGGGGAGGAATGATACATGTGGCTCCAGGGACACACACAAGACAAAGAGGGCTTATGAAAGCTCAAAAATAAAAGTGTTCAGAATGTTTTCAAACCAAGACCAGAGCGTATATCTCGCCGTCCTAATCATAGTAGTGTGAACGGTTCATCAAACCAACCTTGTATGCGAAAGTTAGAAGCATTCAAAGTTTATGGGTTGACTGGGTGACTTGGCATGTTAAAGAGGACACATTTTCGCAGAAATTCAGTGACCAGATTCTGGCCAACTCCGGGTGGATTCCGGGTGAATTTGTGGGACCCTTAATTTGACTCCTACGGTCAAAAATTGGGTATTTTAAAAATTTCAGTTTGTTCTTTAAAAAAAATAAAAATATAATTAAAAAAGGGGGTGGCGGGCCTCCAACCCCGCCACCCTACCCGACCACACCACTGAATGTTATAACAAAAATTTAATTAAAGGCGAGCATGCCTTGACCCCGTCGGTCCCCACGCACCTCCACTGAATGCATATCAAACATAACAAATGTGGTGGGGTGGTCGGCAGTCAACCCTACCACCCCAACCACAACCCCCATATATATATATAATGGAAATCAAACATGTTGTGGGTTTGTTGGGCAGGACGCCCAAGGCAGACTCGACCCATACAAAATTTAAAGCTAAAATGCACCAACAAAAAAAATATGCGGTGGTTATATGACTATATTGAGGGGTCGGGATTTGATCCCCCGACCTCTCCTCCTCCGCCCAAACGGCCTTGCCATTGCATCACCAATGATGACGTTGTTAATTCTGTCGACCCACATTTATTTAAATGCATTTTTTTCCCAATGCGCCCAGGCCAAGGTAGCAGAGGTTGGAGCACACAGTTCGAGACGGGAGTAGGCACAGTTTTCGAGACAGGTTCATGTTTGATGCCAAGGAGGTAAAAATTTCTTGTGTCAGAATGTATTAAAATATATATGCATTTTAACCAAAATTTCGCAAGGACCGCGATGGTGTGACCATATTTTCCATTTGATCAGTGGTTTTTCAGATTCCCTATGGAGGAGAATCTTTAGGCATCTCGAGGGAATCTTTCATATTCCTTGGAGGACAAAATTTGTCGATGTCAGAATGAGGTCAACCTTATACTCATTCTTCTCATAATTTCGCAAGGATCTCAATGGTGAGATCAAAATCCTGTTTTGAGTTGCATATTTCCATATTCCTGGTGGAGCAACATCTTTGAGGAATCTATGGGGAATCTAAAAGATTCCCTAATGCCCAGATTTCACTTTTTCATAATTTAGCAAATAGACAATCAATCCTAAACCTCTCGATGACACAAATCCAGCGGTGCAGTCAGATTTCCCATATGAGCCATATGTTTTTCGGCCACTTTTCAAAGTGGAGTTGCAGGTATCAGCATTCAATGTGTGAGTAGTCGTCTTTAGGATAATCGACGCCATGATATTGATGGTACAACCAAATCCGGTAATTTGTCATCCTTTCTTCAGATAGCTCCAGGATGTGAGGTATATGCAGTGTGATCATGTACTTCTTTGTCTCTTTTCTATGAGATGCATTGTGTTGTGTAGATCCTTGTTGATGTTTGATGTGGGATCTTGTTTTGTTCTTGATGTGAGATGTAATTTATATCATGGATTTTTTTATGTTGTTTGAGATCCCTTTGTTGCCATGTTGGCGGGATACTCATTGTCACCTTGTATGTTTGATTGAGATCCCTTTGTTGCCATAATCGACGGGATACTCATAGTCATCATCCATGCGAAATTGTCATGTTGATAAGAGTCCTTTTTGTGAATGAGATATCCTGTAGAGGAACATCTCGTAGAGAGGTCAAACCAATCCTCCGTGAGGGCATTTTCCTAGTATGATGGAGAAAATACCATCCATGTACATCATCACTTTTTCCAGCACTTAATGCAGCGGCCTACACCATCTTGACACCAAGGCCTGGAGACGTAGTCCCTCCTAGACGAACTTCGTTTTCAATATCTTGTGTTGCTAATGCTTGTTATGTTCCTCTTCTTTACAACATGTAGATATGTTCTTTTATGTTCATTAATGCTTTGATTCAATTCTAACACATCAGCCGAAGTAAAAGGTCTTGGTTAAAATGGGCATAAAAAATGTACCCGGATCACTCAAAGACCATATAAAGGATTGGGTGAAACAAAAGCATGAAAAAGAGGAGGTAAATTATTGAAGGTACAGCAAGAGATGAAGGCGTTATTCGAGACAAGTGTGGAAGGTTATTCTAGTGAAGACATAAAGGAAGGTCTTCGATCTTTAGAAAAAATATGCATGGATATTTTGGCCTTAAGAGAAGCAGCTTAGCACCTCAAGAGCATAGCAGTTTGGATAGAATGTGGAGATGAAAACACTAAGTTATTTTAGGCGTATGTAAAAGGGTACAATATACATAACACAATCTAGAGTATCAGGGACTAGGAAAAGAGGGAAGTGTCTTCATTTGAGGGGTTGGCAGAGATTGGTAAGTCTCATTTCCAAACACTCTTCAAGGAAGATCCACAAAAAGCAATTGTGGATATATTATAGGTTGCTCATTTGTTCCCGAGTTGTGTAGGGGAAGAGGATATTGATGACTTACAAGTAGAATTCAATCTAGAGGAGTTGAAGGAGGAACTTGTTAGTTTCTAGAAATACAAGATCCCAGGGCTAGATGTGTGGGCGATTGAAGATGTTTTGACATTTTTCGAGGTGATAGGCCAAGATCTACTTAAAGTGGTAAATGAGTCAAAAGAGGAAGGTAACATCTTGGAAGACTTTCCAAATTCATAACTCTTATCTCGAAGGGGGGTAATCCTTATTCCTTTAAAGAATTTCAACCAATATATTTGTGTAACAACATCTACAAAGTCATCATAAAAACCATAGCTCAAAGAACAAAACCAATTCTGTCAAAATCTCTTTATAAAGAACAATTTGTGTTTCTCGAGGGAAGACGAATACACAAAACATTAGAGGTGTCCCGAGAAGTCCTACATAACATGATCCATCATTTAAAAGGGACAATAATCAAAATATACCTATAGAAATCCTATGATAGATTAAGTTGGGTCTATCTTAAGCTCATCCTCACCTAGATAGGATTCTCGCCTCCATTTGTCAATTGGGTTATGGGTTGTATCCAATATGTTTCCTTTAAATACCTTATCAATGGATCGAATTCACATTTATTCCATGCATATTGAGGTATAAGGCAGGGATTCCCTTTAGCCCCCTTTCTTTTTCTTCTGGCTATTAAAGGACTCGATCTCCCATTAGCCAAGGAAAAAATGAGGGGCATTTTTCATGGATTGAATATTGCTCAAGATATGATTATTTCACATCTACTTTTTGTAGATGATATTATAAATTCTTGTAATGTATATATTCGTGATGCTGACAATTTTTTGAGGTTTTATCTTTATTTAGGAAAGTAACCGACATGCAAAACAATGACATGACCTCTACATCCTGCAAAAATATTGAGAATGAAAAGAGAAGGTAACTCTCTTGGAAGTTTTCTTTTAAATTGTAGGGTTTTGAAGATGGTATAAAATACTTAGGGTTTCATATGAAACCAAAAAAGTACTCCAAAGTTGACTAGGCATTACTACTAACAAAAATTGAAAGAAGACTCAAAGGTTGGAGCTTCAGATGGATGTCACAGGTAGGAAGATTAGTTCTGGTCAAATCTGTTTTGGAGGACATCCTAGTCTACTGGATTCCTAAGGGAGTGTTAGGGAAAGCGCAAAATAATATGTTTTTCTTTTATGTGGATGGGGAAAAATACCACTTGGTGGCTCCTTGGGTAAGATGGCATAATATAGTGATGTCGAAAGCCTTAGGAGGCTAGGGAATTAAATACATATTTTCCTTCTCGTCGGCATTAGCTGCAAAATGTGGATGGAGATTAATTACCATGGACATTCTATGGACTCAAGCAGTTATGGGCAAATACATGTCTCATTTATCTTTGGAATATTAGGTTCACACTCCAATTAATTCAAGGGCAAATATCTCAATAGTATGGAGAGCGATTCTAAGCTCCTTTGATACTATCAACAATGGCCTAGTCTAAAGAGTAGGGGATGGGCGTCGTATCAGAGTAGGAATAGATCAAATGGGTGGGCAGCGAGGATAGATTCATATCATCTGAACAGGTGTTCAATTGTCTAAGGGAAAGACTATGTTTGAGATTGTCACAAGTATCATATTCTCAAAACTCCAACTCATGGCAGCAGAGTTGGAGGTGAGAAAGAGCACTCGCTCTGGATGGAAAACATCAGTTAGAATGGTCGAGATATTTGAAAACTCTAAAATAAATAAATTTAATATTAATATATACAAAATATGAGCTAATTTGGTCCTTTTCACCCTCATAACAGTGTACTCCAAAGATGCTATATCTCCATATCATTTTAGGGGGCTAACCAATTGAACAGGTTAAGTGATGGAAAATCATCTGGAATCTGAAATAGCCTATGAATTATAGGATATTTATATGGTGTTTACTAACAGGGAAAGCACCAACATGGATGTGATGTGAAAGTGATTAAAAATAAGACTTGGGCGGTGTTGTTTATGCAGATCGGGAGGAGAATCGATAAGTCACCTATTCATTGAATTCCCTTTCTCCAAATCATTTTGGGCAATATTTAATTCCTCTCTTGGACTAGTGATAAAATGGGAAAGGCTAAGCATGGTAGAATGTTGGAGGACTTGGTATCAAAACCTAGCCATAAAACATATAAAAGCTTTAACTCTCATAGTCACATGGGGCATTTGGCTAGCTTTGAACAAGTTCATTTTTCAAGATAAACACATTCCATCAGCAAAGACAACAACTGAGGTACTAGAAATTCTCTCACACTTTCCTCAGCCTTCAGTCAAAACACAATGGTGTCAAATTAGAAAGGAAAATCCTAATAGAACAACTCTTTGGGTTTATTTTGATGGTGCCTCTCAAAAGGCTAATCATAGAGATGGGGGGGTTGTCCTTTTTCTTACATAAGAACATGTATTCCATGCCAATATGGGGTTCATGAGGGGTACAAATAATCTAGCTAATTTATTTGTCCTCAAAACCATATTAATATTTTTTAAGGACAAGGGATGTGGTTGGTTGCAAGTTTATGGAGATATATTTCATGTTGTTAACTGGGTCAATGATCGTCGTCAATGTCAAAATTTTATTCGTATGACAGTAGTTCAAGATATTTTGAGGATGAAAGAACATTTACTTCTTTTACTTGTGCTCATATATACAAGGACAAGAATCACACAGTGGACAACCTTTTTTAACAAGGTTTGGAAATGGATATGGGGCCCTGGCACATTGCAGAATACATAGGGCCTGACCATTACGAGTTCTTTTACAGGCCATTTACGGATGTTCCAAGACCTGATATTGCAACAAAAGGATAAAAAAACTTTTCTAAATCTACATTTTGTTCTTTTTTTGGTTATTCCCTTATTTATCAAACTTCATGCTAAATATGTTGTTATATTCTCAACAGAGAGAAATACCTCATATTCCTGATCATCCTTTTGTGACTCTTTTCAGTTTTTTGTTTGGCTATGAGATCAAAATCTCGGCCTTATGTATAATCATGCTTATTGTATGTGGCACATCTTGGAGATATACTTTGTAGAAAATCTCAACATTTCTTGAGATGATTTATGCAAATCATTAAAAATTCCCTCTTGAAGCATATGAGCATAATGTAATTTTGGTTCGAAGGAATAAAATTACAACCTTTTTTTTCGTAGGCAAAAACACCATTCTAGTTCATATCTTGTTGGAATCAATGATAGAATGAAAACAACACATTTCAAAATCATCCCATCATGCACACTTTTACCATGTTTTATGGAAAACCATACCTTATTACATAATTTTTCCAATCAATATAGTTCAACAAAAGAGGGGGGTATCGTTATCAATGGTAGTGTATTAACCCAACCCATACCGTTACATATTAATGGAGTGAGGGCATGTATCATCCAATTAAGGATGCACATGATCCAATCTAAGGCAAGCTCATCATATGCCAGAGCATATTATGAGAAATGATTCCTCCACTCTCTCACTTGACTTGAAAACTTACCTCACACTATTTTCATTTCATGGAATGTAATTCTCTTATTTGTTACTAGATTATGGCTTTATGGATGGACATTATGGTGAAAAAATATTGGTCTATAGGTTCAATGATTTCTAATAATTTGGTCTAGCTTGTGAGTGAGCCTTTATTTGTCTTCTATATCACAAGTAATCAACTCTTAATATTATTTTTGAATAATTTGTAGTCAACGAGATTGCCTTGAGTTTCAAGACTCGCAATTTGGTGATTGTTTCAGTTTCATCTTCCTGGGATCCTATTTTGTTTCTAATTGAATTTTATTTTTCTCAAGAGAGACATCCCTTCTGACTAAGCCCTCTTTCAATTTTGACCCCTCTTAAGACCGAATAGTGGAATTTTGGTTATGGTAGGAATTTTCTCTTTGTTTTGGGTGCTTAGTTCTTTCTTGGTTTTCACTATCTTGGAACTCAATTAGTTCATTCTGAAATCCTATAATGCCACCTTGGAGTCTTATATTCATCAATTCTTTGAGTGGTATTCTCTTTGATTATTCGAGATCAAGTTAGTAGTTATTCTAGGAGTCAAAGGATCTGTTGGTGGATCAAGGGAAAGGTTATTTTAATAATTTTGAGTCATTAAATTTTATTTGGGACTCAATTTTGTCTTTGTTCAAATGGATTATAGGGAGCTTCAAGAGATCAAGTGTTCATTGCAAATCCATAAGGATGTTATCAAGGCGAATAAAAATCCAATAGTCTTAGCGAAAACAATAATTCACGAGAAATATCATCAATCCACCACCCAAATTACAATAATCATGGGAACCTTGGTGAAAATAAAACATTAGACTAATTTTTTGGATGTAGAATGTGATATTCTTTGGTATGTAGTAATTAATTTAACCAAGGGTGAGTGATCTAAAGCATCCAATCAAGCGCAATTAGTCAACTCGAATTATAGAAAGGGAAGAAGAAACAATGCATCAACCACTTGAAGTCATGGAAGCAGTGAGGGAAGAAGAAACAATGCATCAACTCCCTAAGGTTATGGAAGCTATCAATTAGGACTTGGATCTAGTCAAGGAAACATTGGAAGAAGTAGCCATTTATCATGCCCTTGTTGAGTGAATATGTTTTGTAAAATTATTATGTTTTTAGGTTTATTTTGTAGAATCTAAACCACTTAGATATTATGGGATGTTTTTTTTACTACACTAGTTATGATGCATAGCTATATGTTGGAAGTTTGTTGTGTTTTTTATTCGATTTTAAAAGTTTGAGATATAATTTTGATGTGTTCTTGATGCAATATTTGCTGCATATTTTACCTAATATAAAATTCCCATTTATGGTTAAAAGTAAAAGCAACAAACCATAAAATGTTATCATAATATCGTGAACTTGAGGATCCTTTGCATGCACATATAAACCTTTGGAAAATAAATTAACAACCTCAACTCCCTCTTTCTGAGAGAATCCCTACCTAAGAGAAACATCAAGGTCCACCTAATCTTCTTGAGAGAATTTAACAAGCTTGTCATAGGTATTCATCACCACTCCCATTAGTTGCAAGCTTGTAATCAATCACCAATTCTACCGCCATAAGTCTTGAGAATATACCCAAGTTAGGAGTTCACAAACTTATTCAATGCCAGATACTCTCTATTAGGAAAAAACCAACCCTAGTGGTATTTTGACTTCCTAGGTGTAGAAATTATGATGTATATTTGCATCTGCTCATGAAATTTTAATCAAAATCACAAGACACAAACCTACTCTACTGCTCTACAAACATTAATTCAGAATTTAGAACAAAAAAATTAGACATGCAATAAGAAATCACACACATGTTAATATTATTTTTCTTGGGGAAATAAATCTGCTAAAAACCCCAATATATGCTTGCATTAATACGATGAATAGAGATATATTACAATTTCTTTTTCTCAACTCAGCACAACCTGAAAGTGCATAACCTATCTCTCTTCTCACGAAGAAGCTCTGACCTAGGCTTAGTCAAATTCTTCCTCTGCTTGAGCTCCTATTTCCTTCCGTTGTTCCTTAAAAAATTAGGCCCCTATTATTTAGGAATTTCTCTAAAATGGATTGTGCAATTCCTTAGGTTGATCATATAACTACATGCAACACTTGTACACTTGAGACTAGTCTACATTAACTAATGTTACACTTCCTTGGAATCTCCACCACGGCTGGGGAACTCTAATTCTCTGCATGCACTAGTTATTTTGGGTTGATTGATTAGTTAAATTGATGATCATTAAGTTTGATATGAGTCCACTACACAACTGACCCTCCACTAGTACCTCCAACAGTTAGCATTAGTTTAACTAAAAAAAAAAAAAAACCTTAGATAAGTGACCTTTATTGCTACAAATTAGCAATCAAAAATGCTTAACTGAACTCTAACTCCTCCAACTTAAATTTACTAGGTAAATTGGGTGACACAAGCCATGTCACACAATTCAACTGCATCCAAGTTGTCTGTTGATGTGGAAATTCGAATTTCTCAATTTAATCATTGCAAAATCAAATTGAGAATTTATTGTTGCATTTTTCAACATTAGGGTTTTCCCAAAACATTGGCGCCACAATACAAGAGTATAGATCATAACCACATATGAAGAATACAACTTGAAATATCAACTCTCCAAGAGCAAGAACAGTTACAAAGTATGATATCTACACAACACAAACGAAAAACACTTACTGAGAATCATTAATAGCTTAGCATCACAATAGATATCACATTTTGTGATCAAACTCTCAGAGGGCATTATGTGCAAGAAATGTAATCAATATTATCCCTAAGGGATAGTGATTTGATCTATAGTGATCACTAAAACTAAATAAGGTCACCATATTTGTAAACCCTCGAATCTAAACTTAATGAAAGCACATCAATCAATAATTATCAATCTATCATAGAATGGATTAGCCCCTTTTAGGGTCCAAAAATCAACAAAACCATCAAATGGTTAAGCAACCCTATCACAAACTTTAATCCACTATAATCACTAGTATCCACTAGAAACAATAAGCCACATATCATAAGTTCTCCTAGGAATCACACCCATTTAATATAAATCTCATGCCAACCATGAATGAATTAGACCCACCATAGGTGAAGGCATGCTCCCATCACAAGAACAACTATGTTTTCAACCCATCAAACCCTTTATGGGTGAAAGTGGTCATCTCAAGCATATCGATATTTCACTAATAGCATACAACAATTCATATATCTTGCCTCCAAATTAACCAAAAGAAATTCTCAGTCTAATCGAATATTTTACCATGTGGAAATTTTAAGAAACCATTACTTGATGCAAATTTAGAAAATTAACTTTGATACCTGAAGTTTCAAAGATTAATTTCTTGTGAACTTTCATCCTTATGGTTGAATTGAAAATATTGATTACAATAACTTATATTTATCACAGTTTCTAGAGACAAACTTTAGAGTTGTGATATGACCGTATACGACATTTTGTATAGCAAGGAGAGCAGGTAATACAATGTAGGAAGTTGTCGCATTTTAAATAATAGCAGTTATCTCCTTTGTAAACAGAAATAAAATAGAATGGACCAAACCTTCGCAACTAATACAGAAAAGAGACATCGTTAATAGTGAAGATGTGAATTTAATACAAAAAGTAATAGAAAATTCAAGAGACAAATTTTTACTACAAGCGAACATTCATAAATACTTTCACAAACATAAATTATCAGAAGGTGTATATAGTGAAAGAAATATTGGGAAGATACTAGTTAACATTGAGCTCATACCCAGATATACAATACCACCATGCATAGGCTTACCAATATAAGAATCCATACATGATAATAGCATTTTAAAAGCACCCTCCCAAAGCAACTAATATAGTAGAAGTATAGCTGAATAATGGAACAGAATATCATGCATGAGCGATATTTAAAGCGCTCGACTGATCCAAGCATGGGAATCAACTAGGATGAATCCATACTAAAGGTCAGTGAGCCACTCGCATTCAAAAACATGATACAAGAAAGATGGATGAAATGAAGTGTTTTATTAATATAACACAATAAAGAGAGTTACAGACTGTGAAATACCAAAGACTAGAATCCTCTTTGACAGATAGAACTCCTCCTCACTGAGACCCTATGGGCTCTAAGCCTTCATACAATAATTTTACAAAATGTAAGCAAAAAGCCTTTCACTGCATAATTTTCTGATAAAAATCTGGAACCCTTACAATGTGTTTCTTCATGGTTTTTATAGGAGAAACTAAAAACCTAGCAAAAGAGGTAGGTGATGAACATTTAATTGTATCATTAAAACAAAATGGTGGAGAAGTGCCTAGCCATACTGCTTGACGACGCTGTGTGGTTTGTATTATGTGGCCTGCTAACTGAAATAAATGCACTGAGTGAAAATCTCTTCAAGAACACGGTATAGGGATAACCATACCAACATTTTGTCCTTTCCTGGAAAGAAAACTCTGTTGAAATAAAGCCTTGAGGACCTTGTTTTCTGTGTGTAGATCTTTCGAATGATGTGCAGGATCTTCAATTTGGTACTCTGCTTTAAAAGGCTAGGACAAGGCCACCAAAATCTTCAGCTACCTGTATTTAATTCTCTGTTGATCACTGATATTCTTTCCCTGCCCCATTGATATCCCCATATGAGAAATCGGCGCCTTGAATGTCCTTGCAGGGTTTGACAAATCTGAACCCTGCCTTCTTTAATTGAAGTCTTGTCGATTTGGCTTTTGATGACTTTCTTCATAATTTTTCCCTGAAATTGGTCCTTTGATGTATGTTCTATCACAGCAATTAAGACTGTGAGTCATAATAGTTCTCTGTCACTGCACACCTGCAAAATCCGCAAACTCGTTAAACAAAACCATGCATGAGAAGGTGAACATAGTGGGGATGATGGCAAGGTTAATGGAAATGGTCGTGTAAACTGTGATATGGTAAAACAACGTAGGGTGGCGGAAAAATGTGGCGGAGGAATGGCGGACGAGCTAACCAGAGAAAAACATTTAAATATAACGTATGAATGAAATATATAAATGGCTAGGAAGAAATGCGATAACACGTGGGATGATGACGTGGAGGAACGGAATCAATGGAGGATTATGTAGGTGATATCGACCGTTCGATCTCCGGGTGAGATCGATGGTTAAAAACACATCAGAGGACAATAAGATGGTGGGCCAGAGGTGCGATGGGCTTGGGCTAAATCTCGTGTAGCTTCGAAGTGCGATGATCGTCGGATGAAGGCCCTTAGATCAGACGGCTGAGATGAATATCACTGCATGACTTTGACCAAACAATAATGCGCGATGGAGAGCGGTTTTGGGGCCGTACGCAGGGACACGTGGTGAGCGTTGTATGGAATCGCTGGCCCAAGGAGAAATACCGCCCACTGCCGAAAGGCGGTGCGATACATACCACCCGATTTTGAACAGTGCTTTGGGCGCGGGGACCACAACGGTCCAAGGGCTGAGGTACGTTGATCTATGGTCTGATCGGACGGCTCAGAACGTGCCCGATATTATTTGATAAGCGCCTAGTGCCTTTGCTCCCGGTCCTGGATTTTGGTCCCGTGGAGGAAAGGAGCAGAGGCTTAGCAGAAGGGGCTAGGCCTGTGAGATTTTCGGCTTTACGATCTGTGGCTTTTTATAATGTAATTTGAGGGCGAAAAGGAAATGATAGTCGTAGAAATGATTTTTTAAGGCTGGAAGAGGGGATTTTTCGGATTATAAGTCAGTTTGCCTGTGGAATTTTATAGGAAGCTGATTATGATCAACATTGGCTCCACCTGGGGACGGCATGTTCATCCTTGGATGTGTCGAGAACTCGCAGACCTTCTGATCATCACGTATGCAGACTCTGCTCTCTAGCACCTCCATTTTTCACTTTATAATTCATCACAACACCAACATTATTCATACAAAAACAAAGAAGGAAACTATCATACAATATAATACACCAAGTTGCGTTTGCCTGAATCAGAACTGAAAGTAGGGCTTCAGGAATTGACCGTTTACAGGGGTGTCCAGCGAGTCGCCCTGTAAATTCTCCAACCTGAAAGTATTATTGCCCCCCTGTTCCACAATTTTGAAAGGACCAAACCAGAGGGGGTCAAACTTACCATGTTTTCCTTTCTCAGCTCTCCAGATATCCCATCTGAGCACCAAATCACCAATTTGCAGTTTCCTGTCTTTTGCGTGCTGATCAAAAATATGTTTCATTTTCCCTTGATATTCTAGTAACCTCTAATTCACCTGGCTCCGTGTTTCCTCTAATTCCACCAATTGATTGATTCTCCTAATCATATCATCAGGTTCCTCCTGGCTTTCTTGCATGAAGCGGGCCACTGGTAAAGCTAGCTGTACAGGAAAAACTGTTGCTCGTCCATATACTAATTCATAGGGAGATTTCCCAGTTGCTCTCTTGTTGGTGATTCTATTAGCCCATAGAGCAAACTTCAATTGGGAATCCCAATTCTTCTAATTTTCATTGATAGTATTTTTCAAGGCCCTCACCAGAGTTTTATTTGAGGACTCTGCCAAGCCATTTCCTTGTGGATAGTAAGCTGTAGAGTGGCTCAGTATGATATTGTATTGCTGGAAGAAATTCACAAATTTTGCAGACTTGAAGGCTTGTGCATTATCAGTCACTATCCTGGCAGGACAACCAAACCTGGATATGATGTTTTCCTCCATGAACTTTATGATCACAGTATCTGTAGCATTCCTTGCAGGTATGGCTTCCACCCACTTAGTGAAATAATCGGTGGTAGTTAAAATCCATTTATGATGTCCACTTGATGGGGGATGTATCTCACCTATAAAATCAATACCCCATTGTTTGAATGGTTCATCCACATGCACTGGAATCAAGGGAAATGGTGTTGATTTATTTCTCTCAGCAAATTTCTGACATTTGTCACATGTTCTTACTCTGGCAAAAACATCTCCAAAAAGTTTTGGCCAATAGAAGCCAGCTTTTAGAATTTTATGAGTTGTGGCCCTCCAGCTGTAATGACCTCCACATATCCCTTGATGAAATTTTGCAATAATACTCTCAATTTCATTCTCTGTGAGACACAGGAGTAAGATGCCCGAGGGATCTCGCCAGTATCGCCGGCCATTGGCGACTATGTACTTCTATGATTTCAATCTTAGCGCTCTGTATTTAGTTTTGTCACAACTTGGAGGGCAGTTGAGTGTAAGGAGATATTCTACTATCTCTTTGTACTACGGACTGGTGAGGTACTTTATATGGGTTTCTGGAGTAGCTACTCCAATTCCATGTCGTTCTTCTTTCTCGTCAGGTTCCTCACTTGCTATAATGGAAAAATTTATCCCCAGAGCTTGATAGTTTGATTCAGATAACATTTTGGCAAACCCCTGTCCTTTGATCAGCTTAGTAGGGCGAATGTCTAGGTCATACTCCTATATTTTAGCAATCCACTTACCCCTTTTTCCTTCATTATCCCCCTGAATAAGGATGTCTTTTACAGCAGCTGTAGGCACAAATGCAGTGATGTGGGACTGTAAGATATATACACATAAAGCTTTGAGGGATCTCACTAGGGCGTATGCTTGCTTTTCCAATATGTTGTATTTTAATTCTGCATCACGGAGCACTTGGCTGAAAAAAGCAATAGGCTGCTCATACCCTTCATCATTTTTTTGCAACAAAACTCCTGTTATTGTATGAGGTGAAGCAAAAGAAAAAATCATGAAAGGTTTATCATAATCTGGTCCAGCCAGCATAGGGGCTTCTGCAAAAGCATTCTTTATCTTGGTAAACGCCTCCCGTGATTCTTGTGACCATTTTACCTCATTATCCTTCTTTAGCATGTCTGTTATACGCCTAACTATCTCAGCATAATTAGGGATAAACCTTCTCAAGAAATTAATGCGCCCTAGAAATACTTGTACCTCTTTCTTATTTATGGGAAAATCAATGCCATTTATAACCTCTACTCTCTTGGGATCTATCTTCACCCCATCTTTAGTCACGATATGGCCCAAAAGCTTTCCCTCTTCTAATGCAAACAAATACTTTTGAGGATTCAGAGAGAGACCATACCTTCTACATTTCTCAAAAGTTCTCTGCAGATGTTCAATCTGCTCAGCATCATTCTTTGAAAATACAGTAATATCATCGAGGTAGACCACCAGGAATTTATCTTGCTCCCCCACAAAATAAATATCCATCGCCCTCTGAAAAGTGCCCCCTGCATTAATCAATCCAAAAGGCATCCTGGCATACATAAATGTACCCCACGGTGTGGTGAAAGCAGTCTTCTTTTGATCCTCTGGAAGTACAGCCACCTGGTTATAACCAGAGAATACATCCATCATTGACATCCTGGAATATCCAACCACCTTCTGCAGGATGTGATCCATCTTGGGTAGTGGATAATTATCTTTTAAGGATGCTCTGTTTAAATTTCTGAAATCCACACACATCCTTATTTCTCCATTCTTCTTGTGTACAAGGACAAGGTTTGCCACCCATTCGGAGTACCTCAAAGGTACAATTATTTTGGCCTTCAACAGCTTTCTGATTTCTTTTTCAATAGAAGGCAGCAACAAGGGATTTATCTGTCTGAGCTTCTGCTTATGAGGCTTTGCTTTTGCCTTCAGTGGAATTTTGTGTTCCATGATATTGATATCAAAAGTTTCCAAGTCCTGATAGGACCATGCAAATACATCTTTGTAAAACTGAAATAATTTTTGATATAGCTTTTTATATTCTTCAGGGATTTTCTTGGACAGTTTGACAATTTTGGGGTTAGCCAAAGTACCCAAATTCAGGTCTTCTACCTGATTTTCTTCTACCACTTTGCTTGGCTACAGTAGGACATCATTCTTGTCAAATAATCTTTCTAGAGGCACCAGCCCTCTAGGTATAATGTTTCCCTTTAACTGCAACACTTTATTACCTGCCACTTTCTCCTCCCAATTTCTTTCTGAAGAATTTTCAGACTCAACCTATTCTTCATCGGCATCAATCTCCATATTGGAGAATTCTCCTACTGTTTCCAGGAATCTCTTCATTTGTTCTTCATCTTCAAACACCTGCCAGTGTTTGATGTTGTTTGGGATTGAAGGCCGATAACGCACCTCGACTTCATATCTTAAAAGATGGTTCTGAGGTGGTCGGAATGTACTTGCAACTACAGCAAGAGAATCAACCATCCTATTCTGTTCTCGAGGCATGAACTGTATATTGAATGCCAAGAAGAATTTTTCTACCATGTCTGAAACTTCATTCCTATAAGCCCTTAGCCTAGGATGTTTGGCCTGACATTGATTCTTGACTTGCCTGACCACCAGTTCTGAATCTCCCAGAACTTTTAAACTTTGTATATTCATATTCCTAGCTATTTGCAATCCTAGCAGAAGTGCTTCATATTCAGCCACATTGTTGGTGGCTTCATATTCTAGTTTGAAGGACAGTGGTACCCATTTGCCTGAAGGAGAAATCAACAGCACTCCAGCTCCATTTCCTTCTCTTGAATTTGCTCCATCAAAATGTAGTGTCCATATTTCTGCTTCATGATCCTCTGAAGCCTGCTCAGTCTTGATCTGACAGAAGGATGGTTCATGAGTGAAATCTTGGTCTTCTTCCAACATCAAACACGAAAAGTCTCCTTCCTTACTGTAGACTGGTGAATTTACAGAATTGTCAGCCTTAGTCACCATCTTGACAAATCTAGTCTCCCTGTATAATCTCCTCTCTTGGCCCCCAAAAACTGGAATAGTGGCATATGTTAAATCCATCTTAATTGATCCACCAATTTTTGTTCCCCAGGACCTTGACAGCAACATACCAAAATGAGCTGGAATGTCAGCTACCACTATATCCATTACCACACTTTTTGCTGGGATTTGGGCCAAATTGACCACCAAATCTTTGATCATCCCTAAACACTTAACTCTTTTGGAATCAAATGAATAGAGATATTTATATGGACGTGTAATTTGTAAACCTAGTTGTTCCATGACTGACAGAGGCATAAGATTATGGGAAGCTCCAGAATCTAACATGTAGTTATGTAGTAGCAGGTCATGAATAATTAGAGACACATAGAAGGGGGGAGTAGAAGGGTCTATCTCCTCAACATGTGGGCCAAAGACTACCATAGGTATTTCTTCTTGAAGGTTGAGACTATCTGGGATGATTTTTGCTTCTGGAGGGAGCATAAATGAGGTGACTTGAGCTTGGTATGCTGGTTGCTTCAACAGTTCAGTCAAGGGGACTGGGATTTTGACCTTTTCAAGTTCTTTTTGCAGACTGAAAGCAGGAGGGGATTTTTCTATCAAAACCTCTTTTGGCTCTTTATTTTCAGCTGGGGGTTTGACTTCCTTTGACACAGACTCGGTATTAGGAGGAATGACTACCTTTGAAGAAGAAGGAATTTGATCATTAGATTGTAAAGGTTTGTTTAGAGGTCCCTTACCTTTGTCTGCGGCTTTCTGCATTATAGACTCCTTCTGAGCAGGTGCTTCCTTCTGGGGTAGCTCTTCTTCTTGCTCTTGGGTACGAGTCCTCTTCCTAGAAGATCTGAGATCATATCTTCTATTGAAATGTGCTTGCATGAAATCATCAAATTGTTTACAATAATGATCAAATTCTGCTTCTTCTACGTCTTTGACCTTTTCCTCTTCTTGCAATGAGCATGCAACTTCATCATTCCTTTGCAAAGGGCCTTCTTCTCCGTCACTATTCGAAAAGGCAAGATTTGCATCCTCCAGTCTATAGGCAGCATCTTCAGTGGAGTCATCTACTGGACATTCCAGGTACAACGGGTGTGGGACTTGATCCTGTTGCTCCTTTGCTTCCCTTGGCAATATTTGCAAGGGTGGTTTCCTATATTGAGGATTGTAACCTTTGTTTGGAGCATTCTGGAAATTCCTGAAAGTTGAATTATTGGCTTCCAATTCCAGCTTGACCATTTTCTTAATCAATTTGCTCATTTCTTCCATTTTGTCATTAGCTGAGTCCCTGTCTTGACTGGAAGTGGACGCCTCCTCTTTGCCCCTTCTTCTGGTATCTTGTTTAGATCTTCCTTTTGATTTGCCAGTGGAGGCAAAGTTTGCTTCCAACTCTAGTGCATCTGCCTGAGCATCATCCAGAGTGGCAGGCTTTCTTTCCCTGAGAGAGAAACCAAATTCTGAATCAAAGGCTGCTACAAAAACCACTCTAGAAACAGTTTGGTGGGGTTTCATATCAGCAGGGAGATTCAGATACAGTTTATTAAATCTCTTGATAAATTCTGACACTCCTTCATTATGTATTTTCTTTAATGTATTGAATTCAATGAGGCAATTTCCATGATCTTTCTTCTCTCCCCATTTCCTGAGAAAAGTGTCTTCCATGTTATCCCAAGTGGTAATAGAACGGCCAGCCAATGTCTTAAACCATTTTCGAGCTTCACCATCTAGAGATTGCACAAACAGTCTTAAGACCACATCTAAATGTTTGACATTAAAGTTCTCTGCAAAGGAGCAGAAAATCTCAAGATGTTTCTGAGCATCAATCTCATTTTCTCCATTGAATCTGGACAAGATTTTCAGATAATCCTGGGGCATATCATTCAACACTTGGGGTAATGCTTGGGGAGCATATTTATTCATCAAGAATGCTGGAACATTAGCCATTGGAGGAGGTGGAGGTAATGCAATAGTTTGATGAGTAAGAGGAGGAGGAGGAGGAAGTGGAGTATGAATAATAATAGGAATATACTCAACTGCGGCTTGAGGGGTTGAGGGGAACAATGGTCTATTAACAGTAGATACTTCGGTTACTTCCTTGACCTCTTCAACCTCAGGAGTAGGATGAAGACTGTTTATATTTCTGACACCCTCTCGGGGTAGACTATCTGAGCAATAATAATCAGTATCTCCCACAGTGGAGTCGGGAATTTGCAACTGAGAATTTTGAGAGGAGGAGGAAGGAAAATCTTCTATAGACACTTCAAGAATTAGGGAACGTGCTGATTTCCTTTCCCTCCAATTTATTCTGTGTATAATATTTTTCAGGGTCAGACACTGAAGGTGTCTTTGGCTTAGACGTATCTGACCTCAGGTGTGGCTTACGAGGAGCCAAGACTGCAAATAGATTTATCAAATAACAAATGTGGAGTCACCAAGGTGAGGGATCCACAACTCTCAACTCTCCATGCTCACCTACTTGAAGAGTGACTAAAATTTTGTCGAGGCCCAGGGATTCTGATGTTCTTAAATTCGTCCCCGGTAACGGCGCCAGAAATATGTTGTAGCTCCTAGAGACAGCCTAGAGTTGTGATAGATCAGTGCCTAGGACATCTTAGCATAGCAAGGAGCATATAATACAATGTAGGAAGTTGTCAGCTTCAGCTCACATGCTATCTCCTGTAAACAGGGAAATAAAATAGAATGGGACCAAACCCTCAGAAACTGACACATGAAAAGAGATACTGCAGAGGCAAGATGCAGAACTCTAATACAAAAGCAACAGACAATTCAGAGACAGTTTACTGCAAAGCGGGCCGATTCAGAAATACTTCACAGGCATAAATTATCATAAGGTGTATATAGTGAAAGAAATATTGGGAAGATACTAGTTAACATTGAGTTGATACCCAGATATACAATACCACCATGCATAGGCTTACCAATCTAAGAATCCATACATGATAATAGCATTTTAAAAGCACCCTCCCAAAGCAACTAATATAGCAGAAGTATGGTTAGCTGAATAATGGAATAGAATATCATGCGTGAGCCATATTTAAAGCGCTTGATTGATCCAAGCATGGGCATCAACTAGGATGAATCCATACTAAAGGTCAGTGAGCCACTCGCATTCAAAAACATGATACAAGAAAGATGGATGAAATGAAGTGTTCTATTAATATAACACAATAAAGAGAGTTACAGACTGTGAAATACCAAAGACCAGAATCCTCTTTGACAGATAGAACTCCTCCTCACTGAGACCCTATGGGCTCTGAGCCTTCATACAAGAATTTCACAAAATGTATGCAAAAAGCCTTTCACTGCATAATTTTCTGATAAAAATCTGGAACCCTTACAATGTGTTTCTTCATGGTTTTTATAGGAGAAACTAAAAACCTAGCAAAAGAGGTATGTGATGAACATTTAATTGTATCATTAAAACAAAATGGTGGAGAAGTGCCCGCCCATACTGCTTGATGGCGTTGTGTGGTTTGTACTCTGTGGCCTGCTAACTGAAATAAATGCACTGAGTGAAAATCTCTTCAGGAACACGGTATAGGGATAACCATACCAACATTCTGCCCTTTCCTGGAAAGAAAACTCTGTTGAAATAAAGCCTTGAGGACCTTGTTTTCTGTGTGTAGATCTTTCGAATGATGTGCAGGATCTTCAATTTGGTACTCTACTTCAAAAGGCTAGGACAAGGCCACCAAAATCTTCAGCTATCTGTATTTAATTCTCTGCTGATCACTGATATTCTTTCCCTGCCCCATTGATATCTCCATCTGAGAAATCGGCGCCTTGAATGTCCTTGCAGGGTTTGACAAATCTGAACCCTGCCTTCTTTAATTGAAGTCTTGTCGATTTGGCTTCCGAGGACTTTCTTCATAATTCTACCCTGAAATTGTTCATTTGATGTATGTTCTATCACAACAATTAAGATTGTGAGTCATAATAGTTCTCCGTCACTGCACACCTGCAAAATCCGCAAACTCGTTAAAGAAAACCATGCACGGGAAGGTGAACACAGTGGGGATGATGGCAAGGTTAATGGAAATGGTCGTGTAAACTGTGATATGGTGAAACAACATAGGGTGGCGGAGGAATGGCGGACGAGTTGACCAGAGAAAAACATTTAAATATAATGTATGAATGAAATATATAAATGGCGGAGGAAGAAATGCGATAACATGTGGGATGATGACGTGGAGGAACGAAATCAATGGATGAGTATGCAGGTGATATGGACCGTTCGATCTTCGGGCAAGATTGACAGTTAAAAACACATCAGAGGACAATATGATGGTGGGCCAGAGGTGCGATGGGCTTGGGCTAAATCTCGTGTAGCTTCGGAGCGCGATGACCGTCGGACAAAGGCCCTCAGATCGGACGGCTGAGATGAATATCGCTGCATGACTTTGACCGAACAATAATGCGCGATGGAGAGCGGTTTTGGGGCCGTACACAGGGACACGTGGTGAGCGCTGTATGGAATCGCTGGCCCAAGGAGAAATACTGCCCACCGCCGAAAGGCGGTGCGATACATACCACCCGATTTTGAACAGTGCTTTGGGCGCGGGGACCACAACGGCGGGAGGGCTAAGGTACGTTGATCTATGGTCTGATCGGACGGCTCAGAACGCGCTCGATATTCTTTGATAAGCGCCTAGTGCCTTTGCTCCCGGTCCTGGCTTTTGGTCCCGTGGAGGAAAGGAGCAGAGGCTTAGCAGAAGGGGCTAGGCTGTGAGATTTTTAGCTTTATGATCTGTGGCTTTTTATAATATAATTTGAAGGCGAAAAGGCAATGATAGTCGTATAAATTATTTTTTAAGGCTGGAAGAGGGGATTTGCCGAATTATAAGTCAGTTTGCCTGTGGAATTTTATAGGAAGCCGATTATGATCAACAACTTCTATCCAGCCAAAATCACTAAGTAGCCCAATAAACCAAGCACTTGCATAATGCACTTAAAGGGAAACAAATTCTCATCGTTGGGTGCACAATGCCTAAAATATCATAGATTTGGAAAATACATATGATCAACATTTTTTTGTAGCCAAAAGTATGCTCTCTTAACTTCTATTTATTTTTTCAAATCACTCAACAAAATATACTCATTATTATGTTAAATAAATTTCACAACCAACATTGGAAAATACTCGACTACCATGAGAAAGTAGGTTGAAAATTAGATTCCATATACAAAGTGTGGTGACCACAAGTCTTGTTTCACATAAATCAAGAATTAAATTACAAGTACATACCAATCATATTATCAAAATTTGGTACAACATGGACTTTAATATTATCATAAGCCATGACACTCTAAATGCATCCAAGCCCTAGCTAGGGTATCCACCATTAACAACAAACCTTAACCAACAAGCATGGCCTAGCGGTGAATAACATGAAGTTATTCCTAGACACTCCAAATTCTCACTGGCAATCTACCATCAACATCAACAAGTCCACCCATGATCTTCTCACTTTAGTTTAGTGATTATATCTCTATTTAGGGCATGTCTCACAAAAACACTTGGTAGACACCATACATGTGCAAGCCTTCCAAGCTAGTCATATCTCTAATCTTCAAGGCTCCTTGTCTGTCCTAATGTTCAAGTCTCGTGAACCTTAGGTCTTCATCCCATGTGTCAACACAAGTGAAAAGACCTTCAAAAAATATCATTGATTCAATATCAAGAAGTATTCTTCTAAACTAAAATTCACACCCAAATCAAGATTCTTGTACTTCTCTAATGCTCCATGCTCTTGATATAACTTCCATTCATCACACGCCTCCAAATTAATCACAAGAGTTAATCTTCTTTCAGCATGTCTCTCCTCGAGTTTCCTTCACAAACCATCGTACTACCTCTCTTTCATCAACGCAAGAACCAAGGCTTCTCCATGACCATATAAAGAATGACTAAAAAATATAAGCCAAGCTTGCAACTAAGTTTTCAACTTATGTAGCGCATGTGTTCCTATCTAGGGTAAGTGGTGGGCAGGATGTAGGTGTTAATGATAAGCTTTCAAATTTCGAAACTATTGCTTCAACATTGGGAGTTAAATCTATTGGACTCGAATCCTTACCTTTATCGGTCATTTATGTATTTTCCACCTTTAGTTATTTTACCTCTATTGGAAAAATACTAAAACCTCTTCAACAATGGTGGAACCACAACTTAAGCCAATAATCGCAATTTCCTCTTGACTTTTATTTAGTGACGGACCCAAACCACATTAAAACCTTTACCATAAAACTCTATCGCGTCCATTTAAAACTTTAAAACTCATGCATCTAATTATGTGAATACCGTTAGCGCCACGGGGGTAGGCGAGTTGGTAATTGAAATGCGGTGAAGTTCATTTGTAAAGCGAGCTCTGTACAGGAGGTCACGAGTTCAAATCCCCCGGACTAAAACAGAGTGTGTGGAGAGGGGCAGGCGCATGTTCCCAATGGTAGTGGTCAGAATCGACCCTGTGTAACGTGAGTCGTGAGGCTGCCCCAGTTATCGATCCCACTGTTTAAAAATAATAATAATAATAAAATAAAATAAAATAAAAATGTGAATACCGTTGGATCAACAATTTTGATACGAGGGCCGTCAGATCAAATAAATGATGGACGGTCGAGTTGAGTTATTAATTCGGATTTAAAACATATTGCATCCATTTAAGAGGTTAAATAATGCACAACTTTTTATGCGATATCTGTCGATTCTTCTCAGCGGACGGTTCTCCTGCTTTCGAGTCTCTGTCTAATAGATTTTAGGTATGTTTGAATACTAAACCCCATGCAATTTAAAATGCGAAAACCCTAAGATCGAATTTCAATGGTTTCGATTTCTTTTGATCTCTTTACGCATTACAATTATCCCATTTCTTCAACTTCACAAGATTTGGCACTCCTACAAGGTTATTTCTCTAAAAACCACAGATTTGGCATATCAACAACTGATAACTCTTAAATCAATAATACAAGAAAATCATTCCACTTTTACCGTGATGTAGAATTAAAAAAAAAATATACACACAGAAATCGATTAACCAAAATTCAACTGGAATCCAAACTCAGAAGTATTTCGAAGGAAAATAAAACCTCTGGGATTTGACAATTATGCATACATTTACAAAGGTATAGAGGAAATGCAATTTTCTTCTATTCAATTATTCTTCCCTTCAAATCCCCTCTCGATACATTCAAATTTACTTACATATACTGTTGCGCAACCATTCAGATCCGATTCAAAGGTTCAAACTATCTAATTTTAAGCTAAAAATCCTTCTGCCCGATATTCTCCCTAAAAATATCAACTAAACTAAATATATTGAATCAATTACAAGAAATCCAAATCCCTAAATAATAGCTCAGAATCCTATCTACTAAAATTGTAAATTCCCAGCTAAAGGAACCCACTCCTTTGCTTGTAATTTTTTTTTGTGTTTTTGGAATAAAATTGAAGTCTTTTATCTCGAAGCCTCGTGCTCCTGCATCTGACTCCTGAGGACAAAATTCTTCATGGGATCCTATCCATGAGTTTCCCTACAGAACTGCCCAACTTCTGTAGCATGGTGTCTGTCATCCAAGTAGCCTCTATAATTGGTTGATCTTTCCACTTGACCAAATACTGAAAATATTCTCGTCCTCTTGTCTTCTTAGACAATATTTTGTCTAAAATCTTCTCTGCCTGCAATGTTTTTGCTGTGGGTAACTGTTTCAACCAATCAATCTCTTCTTTTCCTTCAGCTATATCATATGTGTCTCTGCTTTCATACCTGTACAAATCAGCAACATTGAAAATTGGAGATATTCCAATGTCAGGGGGTAATTCAATTTCATATGCATTTACAAAAAAAATTCTCAATACTCTGCATGGTCCAATTTTCTTAAATTTCAACTTATTATATGCCCTTTTTGGAAACCTTTCCTTCCTTGGGTGTGTTAGAACCAAATCTCCAACCTCAAAGTTAACTTCTTTCTTCTTCAAATCTGTTATGCTTTTGTACTTGATATTGTTGTCCTAAAACTGTTATTTTACCTGTTCATGTATTGCTTGAATTTCTGAAGCAAAATCTTCTCCTTTAGCACTTCTCATTTATGCTTTTCCTAAATTTCTTAGTTCACACACTCCTCTTGGGTGCATTCCAATAAATATATGGAATGGACTTTGCCCTGTACTCCTATTAGGAGAGTCATTATAAGCATATTTAGCCTGTGCCAAAATTTGATCCCACTGTTTAGGATGTTCACCTGCAAGGCTTCTCAAAAGATTACCCAAGCTTCTATTTACGACCTTCGTCTATCCATCAGTCTGAGGGTGATAAGCTGAGCTAAAACTCAGTTTAGTACCAGTATTTTTCCACAATGTCCTCCAAAAATGATCAACAAATTTGGTGTCCCTATCAGAGACAATGCTTTTAGGTAACCCATGCAGCCTTATAATCTCTTTGAAAAATAAATTAGCAACATGAGTAGCATCACTAATTTTATAACATGGAATAAAATGTGCCATTTTAGAAAATCTGTCAACTACAACATAAATTGCATCATTCCCTCTCTGTGTTCCCAGGTAAACCCAAAACAAAATCCATACTTACCATATCCCAAGGTCTATCTGGAATTGGTAATGGAACATACAAACCTGTGTTTTGACTCCTTCCTTTTGCATACTGAAAAACTTTACAATTTCGCACATACTTTTCCACTTCAGACCTCATCTTTGGCCAAAAAAAAAAATGACTCAGTTGTTCATAAGTCTTGTCTGCACCAAAGTGTCCACCAAATCCACCACTATGTTTCTCCTTAATTAAATTTTCTCTTATAGAACAATTTGGTATGCACAACTGATTTCTTCTAAATAACAACCCTTCTTGCAAGAAAAAGTTCAACCACTTACTTCTGTCCAACAAAACAGGATTATTGCATGCTTCAAATGCCTCTTTAAAATCCAAATCTGTCTTATACAATTCTTTAAGAAAATCAAAACCCAACACTTGAATTTGACTTTCTTGAACTAAAATGCTTTTTCTACTTAAGGCATCAACTACTTTGTTTGCTTCACCATTTATATGTTTTAATACAAAATTAAAACTTTGAAGATATTCTACCCATTTTGCATGTTTCTGATTTAATTTTCGCTCTTGCATAATGTACTGCAATGCATGATTGTCTGAATAAAGTACAAATTCTTTAGACATTAAATAATGTATCCATTTCTTTAATGACTGCACAACTGCATAAAATTCCTTGTCATAGGCAGAATATTACCTTCTTGTCTCATTCAGTTTTTCACTGAAATAAGCTACAAGTCTGTATTCTTGACTTAACACAACTCCAATAGCTTCCCCACTGGCATCACATTTCACTTGAAAAGTTTTGTTAAAATCAGGCAAAACTAAGATAGGCTTCTTTGTTATCTTTTGTTTCAACAACTGAAAAATTTTCTTTGCTTCATCAGTCCATATAAATGGTTGTCTGTCCTTCTTTATAGTATCAACAATAGGATCATTGATCTTACTAAAATTCCTCATGAATTTTGTATAAAAACAAGAAATACTATGGAAGCTTCTTACCTCAAAAACACTCTTAGGTGAAGGCTATTCTATGATTGCCTCTATCTTTTCTGGATCCATTTTCAATCCATCAGCAGAAACAACAAAGCCTAAATATATCAATTATTCTTTCATGAATGAACATTTTTTTTAATTTACCAGCAACTTTTCTTGGTGCAACTTCCTTAAGACATAATTCAGATGTCTCATGTGTTCTTCTTTAGATTTGCTGTGAATTAATATATCATCCAGATATAATATTACATATTTAACAATAAATTCCTTTAGTACTTCATTCATAAGCCTCATAAATGTACTAGGGCATTAGATAATCCAAACGACATTACCATCCATTCATACAATCCTTCATTTGTTTTAAAGGATGTCTTCCATTCATATCCTTCCCTTATCCTAATTTGATGATAGCCACTCTTTAAATCCAATTTTGTAAAATATCTTGCCTCACTTAAACAATCCATCAAACCTTCCATTCTAGGTAAAGGAATTATATACCTTATTGTTATTTTGTTGATTACTCTTGAGTCAGTACACATTCTCCAGCCTCCTTCTTTTTTTGGATTCAACATTGTTGGTACTGCACAAGGACTCAAACTCTCCCTGACCAGTCCTTTATCTAACAGTTCCTACACCTGCTTCCTAATTTCTTCATTTTCTGTGGGAGTCATCCTGTGCTGCTTTATTTGGCAAATTTGCTCCTGGAATCAAATCTATATGATGGCTGATCTTTCTAGTAGGTGGCAATTAATCAGGCAAATCATCTACAATGATATCACAGTAATTTTCCAACATCTCTTGAATTTCAATTGGTAAATAAAAAATTTTAGTGGAAGTAATTACTACCTTGGGTTTGCAAATTAATGCAAAGTTTACCTCATCATCTTCAATCTGCTGTAGATATTCTTTTCCACCTAGTAATAAAGCTTTTGGATCAGGTCTTCTTGATGCATCTTCTTCTTCTATAGGCAACAATGTATGATTGACACCATCTTTACAAAACTTGTATGTGTTCTTTTTCCCATCATGCATAGCTCCTCTGTCATACTGCCAAGGTCTACCCAGCAATATGTGACATACATCCATAGGCATCACATCACACATAATTTTTTCTTTGTAACTGCCCAACTGGAATTCCACTTCACACTGTTCATTCACTAACAACTGATGTCCTTTTTGAATCCATGACACCTTGTAGGGTGTTGGATGTTTCTTTGTCTTCAATTTCAATTTCTCCACCACTTCTGTAGAGACCAAATTATCAATGCTGCCACTATCAATTACCATTTGACAACATTTTCCTTGAACTTTGAACACACTTCTAAACAAAGTTTTTCTTTGTGTTGGTTCAACAACTTCCTTTATTGGTTTTAATAGAGCTTTGTTCACTACCAAATATTCTCCTTTCTCTGGTATATTCTCTGTTGTTGGCACTTTTTCTGCTTCCTCTTCACTCTGAGCAACAATTACATTTCTCTGATTTGTCCCCACATTCTCTGGACATTCATAAGCTCTTTGTCCAAGCTTATTACATCTATAACATCTGATTTCTCTTCCTCTGCCTCTGCCTCCTCTTCCTCTAGAAAAACTCCTTCTGCTACTTGCATCACCTTTTGTGGGTGTATGCTGACTTGAGCTGCTGCTAGCTCCTTCTCTCGGTGTTGTAGATCTTCCTCTACCACTTTGACTTCCTCTTCCTCAGAAAGTACCTCTACCTCTAGAAAATTGCTTCCTCATGAGTTTTTCTTCAGCTTTCAAGGCCATCTGATAAGCCTCTTCCACTGTTTTAGGAGACAGTAGACTTATCTCATCTTGTATCTCCATTATGAGACCATTTATATATCTTGTAATCTTTTCGACTGTATCTTGAATTTGTCCTGCTCTTATGCTTACTTTGTAAAATTCCTCTATATATTCTTTTACTTTCGTTGACCTCTATCTAAGGTTCTGCATCTGTCTAAATAATGAAAGTTGATAATCACTCGGCAAAAAATTACCTCTCAACTTTGCCACCATCTTGTTCCAATTCTTTTTTGGCTACTTACCAAGTCTCCTTCTTTCTGCCTGCACTCCATCCTACAAAAGTGTTGCATGTCCCTTCAATTTTTTGACAACAAATTTCACTCTTTTTCCTTCTTCCATTTCTTCATAATCAAAGAACTTATCCATGTCATTAACCCAATCATTCAACTCCTCTGGGTTTAAGCCTCCTATAAAAACTGAAACTTCAAGTCTAGGTTTAGATGTGGATCCCAACACTAATTTAAAAAATCTCATTTCAAGAGTAACTTCGGCAAGTTCCTCCTCTTTTGCAGCTTCAACTTCAGGCTCACTGACATTTCCAGCATTTGTATCTCTTTGATTTCCCATTTCCATTGCTTCTAATCTAGCTTGCATTTGTTGCATAACTTCCAACACTTTAGCATTTGCAACTGGTCTTCCTCTTCTTCGACCAGCACCACCTCCTCTTCTAACTCTATAAGCCACATTGGGTTTCTTTTCCTAATCTTTGAGATATTGCTTAGTGTCTAAAGGCTGCTCTGATACCACAACTGGTGGGCAGGATGCAAGTGTTAATGACAAGCTTTCAAATTTCGAAACTATTGCTTCAAAATTGGGAGTTAAATCTATTGGACTCGAATCCTTACCTTTATCAGTCATTCATGTATTTTCCACCTTTAGTTATTTTACCTCTATTGGAAAAATACTAAAACCTCTTCAACAATGGTCGAACCACAACTTAAACCAATAATCACAATTTCCTCTTGACTTTGATTTAGTGACGGACCCAAACCACATTAAAACCTTTACCATAAAACTCTATCGCATCCATTTAAAACTTTAAAACTCATGCATCTAATTATGTGAATACCGTCAGATCAACTGTCTTGATACGAGGCTCGTCAGACCGAATAAACGCTGGACGGTTGAGTTGAGTTATTAATCCAAATTTATAACATATCACATCCATTTAAGAGGTTAAATAACGCACAAATTTTTATGCGATATCCGTCGATTCTTCTCAGTGGATGGTTCTCCTGGTTTTGAGTCTATGTCTAATAGATTTCAGGTTTGTTTGAATAATAAACCCCGTGCAACTTAAAAATGCGATAACCCTCGGATCACATTTCAATGGTTTCGATTTCTTTTGATCTCTTTATGCATTACAAGTATCCCATTTCTTCAACTTCACCATATTTGGCACTCCTGCAAGGTTATTTCTCTGAAAACCAAGGATTTGGCATATCAACAACTGATAACTCTTAAATCAATAATACAAGCAAATCATTCCACTTTTACCGTGATGCAGAATTTAAATAAAAATATACACACAGAAATCGATTAACCAGAATTCAACTCGAATCCAAACTCAAAAGTATTTCGAAGGAAAATAAAACCTCGGGGATTTGACAATTATGCATACATTTACAAAGGTATAGAGGAAATGCAATTTTCTTCTATTCAATTATTCTTCCCTTCAAATCCACTCTCGATACATTCAAATTTACATATATATATTGTTGCACAACCATTCAGATCCGATTCAAAGGTTCAGATTGTCTAATTTTGAGCTAAAAATCCTTCTACCCGACATTCTCCCTAAAAATATCAACTAAACTAAATGCACTGAATCAATTACAAGAAATCCAAATCCCTAAATAATAGTTCATAATCATATCTACTAAAACTGTAAATTACTAGCTAAAGGAACCCACTCCTTTGTTTGTAATTTTTTTTGTGTTTTTGGAATAAAATTGAAGTCTTTTATCTCGAAGTCTCATGCTCCTGCATCAGTAAGCACATGCCTTAGCATACTATTGCATTACGCAAGCAAGGACTCAAAGAACATGCTCTACCATCCATATTCATGTATCCTCTAAGGTTTACATCACAAACTCTAGGTCCCACACCCCACAATATTTCTCTAAATAAATTACAAAAATAGACTAATGAATACCTCAATATTAGATAATGAGAAAGGCATTCTCCTTCCTTTGTATATAATAAGTGAGGGAGGAAAACATAAAATATTGACTAGATCCACACAAGTAACCTTAAACCTAAGCCAAAAGCAACCACACATGGAGTACTTTATAGTACAAGGATGAAAATTGTCACACTAAAGTTTTACCTAACCCAAAGGTGGTACACCCTCCAAGCATGATCCTTGTTGGGCCCAATGCCCCTCCTCCAATATGCTCTATCCAACAAATAGTTAGCCCAATGCTCCTTATTCCGCGGAGTTCAATTATCCAAGTATCCTAATGTAATGAATTCCTCCTCTAGCTACATGTACATGTCATCTTTTTCTTAATGCTCCTCCACATTTGTGCCAAGGTAGTTACTAGCTCCAACGCTTCTCCTTTAAACACGAGTCTAAATCCAAAAAAAAATCCATGAAGGATGTTCCTTGACCCAATATTATGAATTGAATCATTGTATTGTTTTTTATCCATCTCAATGCTTACAGAGTGGAAAAAGTTGAGGAATCATCTCATAGGACCATTTTTATTCGTGGGACCTAGTTTGAAAATTTGGGGTCTGAAACCTTCCGGTACCATTGATACATTAAACAAATTTTTTTGGGGTAAAAAATTAATACCAAAGTGTTATACCTTTTAGTGCTCTTTTACACATACATACCTTTCTAACAGTGCAAGGATGGCCTTAATCGATGTCCGTATGCAAAAGTTATGCCCCTCATAAATTTACCTTCCTATTTTAACCACCATAATACGAGAGGGTGCCACATCAGCCCCATTATTCATGTAAAAGGGTCTAGCCACAAGATCATTATGAATATGATTCTAAAAGAATTAATATTATAACTCTAGTTAAGAGTTGAAGGAGTCCAACCTAACCACTAGCAATCTATTGGATTGTGTTATAATCAAGCCACTAGGAGAAAAAGGGGTTCCATTATTTTCTATTGCATTTTGTTCCATAGATGAACATAGTAGCCAATAAAGATAAGGAGAGAGAAAAAAGAGAGGATTTGTGCACTGTAGCAACCCAAGAGCCATGAGCCTCACTTCTTTGTACTTGCATCTATTTTCCATTAAGATAAAGAAAGCATAGCAACCTCACCTTCAGGTTGGGTTTTCTTCATAAAAGATTTCCCAAGACATATCTTGTGTTAATTGTGGTTTGTGAGTTTTATTTCTTTGTTCTCTTGTTCTGCATAATTATAGTTTCCATGCATACACAATGAACGATAATTAACATATCCAACAATCAAAGGAGAACTAAAACCTTATGTTCTAGATTTCATAATTTTTAATATATTTTAGTAGATATGTTGTAATGAATTATCCAATGGAATATCCATGGAAGTTTAAGAATCACATTGAAATAAAAGTAGGTTTCTTTGGGTATATTGTGGGGAGTTGCAGGGGATCTAGATCGGTTAATCCGAAAGTCACAAAACCCTAGTCATGGGTAACAAATTTGAGAATAACCCTATTGGTCATGCAAAGGAGAGGTTTTTGCAACTGGAATCACAAGATGTAGATATAAACCATGAGCCTTCTCATGGTGGCCTTGAACAATAAGCTCAGGTTATTTGAAGAATATGGGATTTCTTACACAAAGCTTTGATTAGAGGGGAGATCAAGAGATTGGGACGAAATAAAGAAGGATTCAAAGAAAGAACTTGAAAAAGATCAACCTAGTTCGAATGTCGTGAACCATTCAAACTCCCTATTCAAAATGGAAGCAAAGGTAAACACAAGGCTTTAACAAGGTGTTATTAATGCTCTCAAGATAAATCACTAGTTGTGGCAATTATAATTTTATTTTAGTGTCCATCATATAGAGTAAGAACAAAAGATTTCGTTTTCCTATCTTAAATTAGAGGGTGACACCCTAACATAGTAATAAAGCCACACAATGACCTTAATCCTTTAGGGAGATCCTCCAGTGACTAAGTGGGAGGATTTCAAAACCCTCATGAAGTCACAATTTTACTTTATCAATTATGTAAATGACCAATGTACTTGATGGCACTAATTTAGACAGAAGCAAGGGCAGAGTGTATAGGAGTACACGATATAGTTCAAAAATATGGCCAAAACGCTAGGTATCTCCTCAAAGAACCCATACATACTCCTCAAGTCTCTCGGGGGTCTACACAACCATTTGCAGAAGCAAGTGATTTTGTTCAAACCTAGGTTGGTGGATGAAGCTTGTGTATAGGTACATTACCTAGAGAACATAGCCCAACAAAAAGGGAAATTAAGTGGGTTGAAGCAGAAGGAGCACCGAGACACTTCTAAGGAAGGGAATAAGAAGTGGAAAGGGGGAAAATATAAAAATATGAAAACCACAACACACCAGTGCAAATATCCCAACGACCACTACCACCATTATAACATTAATGGTCATACAAAGGAGAAGTGTTGGAAGTTGCATCTAGATCTTAACCCAAAGAACGAAAAGAAAGATGCAAAGAAGATGAAGAAACTCATGTCCTCTTATTCGAGAAACTAGGTTGAAAGTAGCTTAGATGTGGATGAGGATATCATTTGTACATCAATGCAAAATGAGGTGAATCTAAGTGGCATTTGGTAACAAGAAGAGAAGAAAATGACTGAACTCTTCCACATAAAGATATAGGTCAAGAAGACAAATATTAATGCTCTGTACAACTTAGAATTGTAGGAAAATTTCATTACAACAGAGTTGGTCAACAAATTGGGATTGGAAGTTTGTGATCATCCAATCCCATATCCATTGGGATTGGTAAATAAGGATGCATAAATAAAGGGAACCTAATAGTGAAAAAATAGATTTGTTATCAATGTTGATTTTATTGATGAAGTACAACTAGATGTAGTTCCCCTTGATGTACATGGAATGGTTTTTGGAAGTCCATATATGTACTCGTGGGATGTAATCTTCAAACAAAGAGCCAACTATTACCAACAAATTAAGGACGGAAAATCCTTCACCATCAATGCACACAACAACAAGTAAAAAAACCATTGGTAAGTATGAACCAAGCCAAGAAACTAATCAATTCCTAAAAGAAGTATGTTTTATTGTTCTTAAGACAATCAATATGTAGAGGAGTCAATGAGACCCAAGATGGAAGTGGAGCATGAGATCCAGCCATTGCCAAACTCTCCATTACCAAACATTATATTATATAGGCAGTGTGTTATAGAAGCAAAGTGAAGAAGTATTTACAGAAGCTATTGGAACAAGGCGTTATTTGAATGGATACATCGCCAAGTGGGTCACCAATAATCAAAAATCTGGGGTGTGGGTTGTTTCCATGGTCTTCAACTAGCTTCACATTCCTTTTTAAGCATGCATGAACAAACTCTGAGATTAAAATAAGCTCAATATCCAATATAAAAATAATTTCATAACAAATTCCATAAAAAATAATAAAATCAAAGCATATAAAGATCTAAAATTCAAAGTGTCCCATAATAAGATTTTGGGTAAGTCATGCACGACATATTTGAACAAAGAAATGGACAAAAAAATGAAGGGTGGGAGTGAGGGAGGGGGTGGGGAGAGATATTAGAGAAAACCTATTATGGTTACCTTATTATCAACTTCCCTCATAAAGATATGGACAAAAAAATGAAGTATGAAGGCGAGGGTGGGGATTGGGGGAAATATCAGGGAAAATATACCATGTTTTCCTTAATATTTCCCCATATTTTCTCTAATATCGGATCCCCCCACAAATAAATGGACAAAAAGTGAAGTATGAGAGTGAGGACGAGGGTGGGGGTTGTGGGAGATATTAGTAAAACATAATATGTTTTTCTTAATATCCCCCCGTCCTCATTTCAAAATGCCCCCAATATATGGGTCACATGGAGTACAAAAGTCAAAGTTATGGTCTTGTTGAGGTTTTTTCAGGGGGATAATGAATCCTATGATTTGGAGCCCTAAACTTCAAAGCCCATTTTGAACCTTAAACAACATATTTATGATTGAAACATGAGAAAATAAAAAAATGGTTTTTCCATGGTGTAGAGCTCATCAAGAGCTTTCAAACTATTTATCATATACCTAAAAGTTAGTTTGTACAAGAATGCTATTCCCTTGGCTTGCTGACCATTAATTTATCCATTGTATTGCCACGTGGAGGCATGTTGGCTTTTTTGACTCACACATTTGGAGTTAACCATGCATGGTTTTCTAGGAATATTTTAGAGGATATGAAACCCTAGCCTCGATGAAAAGTAGGGGTACATAACCCTAATCCCAATAACTAAGAGTGGGTTACAACCTTGGTTTAGCTTATATGTAGTAGTTTCTCCATGGTGAGTTAGTTTTCTATATATATGCACTTAATTTTGTGAGACCAACAAGGGAGATATACAATCTTTCATTTCTTACGAGAATCTTTCTAAAATGTGTTTTCCCTTAGGTAAATCATGTGTCCATGTTTGTTATATGGTGTCTTTTTACCAATGCAGACATGATCCCATTTCTTAGTTAGTTTATGGAATACAAATGAAATTTTTTTAATATCATCAAAGATCACACACAAGTAAATCATATCATAAGATAATATAACCTCTTTTTATTTGTAGTAGCGACATTAAGATCTTTTATGATGAAATATCCATTGGGAAATTTAAGGTGGTTAATGGAATATATGCTCAACCCTTATTAAAGAATCCATCTTAAATCCCCAAAGAGTGGATTTATATAACATTTTGGAGGAACCCACCCCTCTCCTTGTTTGGATACCAAGGATAGCCCGAGGTTACCCAAGATTACATAATATTGGAGATTAATTTAGCATTTCAAAAGGTTGCTATAATGATCTTTAAAGAAAACAATAGGATTGAAGTTCAAACCCTTAATCTTCTTTCTTGCGTGCTCAAAATCAATATATTTGTTTAAGACACCACACAAGGTGTTATTGTAGAGTCCCCTTGCATCCATTCCCTCATCCACTTTGATTTTAAACACCAAAACAAAATAAAATGTGATCCCTATATTTGTCTCGCACTTATTTAAACAATTACTTGGGTGGCTGCTTCATGTTAATGATGTGAATGTCACCTTCCCCAATATGAGAATTTGTTGCATGCAAGCAATTTCATTTCACAATGGATATAATATCATTCAACGAAGTAGTCACGAGTTGGTTATATAGCACAATGACTAAAAATATTTGAAGGTCAACTTAAAGCTTTCCAACTATGTGGTATATGCTTAAAATATACTTTGCAAGAGAATGTTATGCTCTTAGCTAATTGGCCATTCCTTTATCTACTTTTGACCACATGGAGGAGACATTGACTTTCATTACTCACACATGTGGAGTTAGCCACACATGGATTTTCAATAATAAGTTAGAGGGATCAAAACCCTAACCCTAGTTAGGGGAGGGGGTCCAAAACCCTAATCCTAATGGTTGATAGTTGGTTATAACCCTAGTTACAAGGGAGGAAAGGGGCTTCATCCCTACTGCAATAATTCCTCCACGATCAACTAGTTTTCTCTATATTTGTGTTGCAATTTATGAGATTAATAAGAGCAAGACATAATTTTTCATTGTTATAAGAGATTTTACAAATTGAGATTCTTTAGGATAATTATGTGTCCATGTTGTTTTAGGGTTTGCTTTTACTATTATAGATTTATAATAAATTCCCAACTAGTTTAAAGAAGATACATTAAGTGCTTTTAATACTGTTAAAGATCACACACAAGTAAATCATTTTCTCCTTATATTATATTTATTCATTTTCCTTTTTTTTGGTGGATGCTTCTAGTTAATGATGTGAGAAGTGTAGTACTCCAATTTGACAGTTTAACCAGAGAGTTTAACCCAATTTCATTTCAATTTCACAATTATATAAACAATCTATTTTTTAACATTTTCTTCAGAGAATAACTGAAATTTTGAGGAGAATTTCAGTAGAATACTTAGCAATTGTTTGTAGCAGTTGTAGCAGTTCCTCATGTTGTAGTTACCCAAACCGGCCTTACCTCCCAGCTTATCTGGGGTCTACTTATACGGTCCCTAGACCCAGAAGGTGAACTTCTGGCCCTCCGTGCCCATAATTCCAAGAACAAATAAGACTCAAAATCAATGAGACTCAGAAACTCAGAATCAGTATCAATGTCAGAAACCTCCCACAGTTGCTTCAATCTCCCTTCTTGGCTCCTTGATTCGACCTTCCCTTCAGATAATTTTCTCCCCCCTCTTCTTTGTCACCTCCTCTCATCTTATACATCAATCCTTCCACCGCCTTCCTTTCCACCGTCTTAGGACCCTGATTAATAAATGTTTCCTTGGTTCTCTGTCAGTCACAGGTGGAGCGAATTGCAGCTCCCATCTTGCTCTTTCATTTAGTAGAGGTGGTCACGTTTTAGAGTAATGGACTGAACTATTGTATATATTTAATTCATGTTGTATTGATAGTTTACTTTATAACTTCCTGTGACTTTATTTTATGCTAATTTTAATTGCATAATATATATATATATATATATATATTAAAAAGAAAATTTATAATATACAAACTATATATATATATACAATAATAATAATAATAATAATAATAATTTCTTTGTATATTTTGTATTGGATTTCCCTTGCTATTTTATATGTATTATATTCAATTTATTTTTGTACTATATATTATATTCCATTTTACTTTGTACAATACATTGTCTTTCCCCTTTATTTTGTATAGTTATATATTATGGTGGAAGTACATACATTAAGTACCTCACCCAATATTTTTAACATTTGTGTGAATTAGGTATTTCCTTGTAACTTTCAAAACTTAATTCGTTTATCTTTTACTGGGCAATTTTCATAATAAGTTAATATGTATATTAGTGTTGTGCATCCAATGCATGCATATGTAGCTATCATATGCATGCCTCATATTCATGTTAATATTCTTATGCTTCCTTTACTTCGAGACAGGTCATTACAAGAAGCACTATCCAAAATATGAGAAGTTGTTGCACGTAAGAAAACACAATAGACAAAGTATCATTTAACAAAGTAACCATGAGTGGATTATAAATGATAAAAAATAATACCAAGGCCCAATTACACTAATTTAAATCAGTGAAACCAACTTCATGAGGTTAGATATCTTCTCTCCCACACACATAAGGGCTCTACACATGCTAGCATTTAAACCTAAACCATTTGCATGGTGGAACCTTGTTCTAACCACTAAGTCATGATCCAACATACTAACAAGATTGCACATGAACATGACCTATGAATCTAAGTGCTTTCATGAAACATCTCTCTAAAGATAATTGTGTTGAGAAAAAACTAGACTCAATAAAAACAAAAACATCACATTTTTTCATAAGATAAAAACATGAATAAGGAATAACATCACTCCACTTTTATAGATAAAATAAGAACTCAAAAACAAGAACATTGTCCCCATTTTTATGCATACAATGATAACTTAGCAAATTTAATAAACCCCCCTAACCTCTTTTTTTTTTTTTTTTTTTTTTAACTTAAAACAATAGCTTAGAAAATGTATTAACATCACCCCCACTTCTATTATTAGAGGAAGAGCTTAGCACAGGTAAGCAAATTCTTAGCACAGCACCCCACCCACTTCTATTATTAGAGTAAGAACTTAGCACAGGTAATAACATAAGTTTCTTTTAACGCACAATAGTTCAACAAATTATTTGTTAAACCCTAAAGTTTGTGAAGCAAAATAATGCCTTCTGTGACATAGTTGTAGGACATGGCATGCAACATACATGCGAGAGATTAGTTTTTGAAGTGGTGTAAGTTCTATAAATCTCAGCAAAGCTGCTCTTAGTGGCCTCTCTCGGCTGCGCGCTCAAACACAAAACTCGAACCAACGAAATGGGAAAGAAGCAGAAGCTCATCGATGGACAGATTCCCATTCCTAATACTGATGAAGCAGCGCCTCAACTCCTTTCTCACAAGAAGAAGAAGAAGCACCAGCTCGAGGCCTCGGTTTCTCCCGAGCAACCACAAAATCATGTCTTTGTTCATACACAGCAAGTGAAAGAGAAGAAGAAAAATAAGAAGAAGAAGAACGAGGAGGAGGAGATCATCGATGACAGCAATGCAAAGGAAGTTGCGAATGGAATCGAAAACAAGGAGGTTGCGAATGTCATCGAAAACAAGGATAGAAAGGAAAAGAAAAAGGAGCAGAAACAGAGTAAGGATAGTGAAGTGAGCGTTTCTGGGAAAGGAAATGAAGATGCAAAGTACAGAACCTTGCAGTCGTTCGAGGAGGCCGGGCTCCCAGAGAATGTTATCCAGTGCTGTAAAAATTTTAAAAATCCATCACCCATTCAGGCACATGCCTGGCCCTTTCTTCTCGATGGCAGAGACTTCATTGGCATAGCGGCCACTGGATCAGGTACACCCTCTTTACCCTCTGTTTAGTTGTTTGTTTTTGTTCTGGGTTTGAAATCTCTGTGAACATTTATTTTTTCCGGGAACACAATTGGTTGTACTTTCCTCTCGTATCTGCTGTTTTTTTATTTTCTTTCAAGACATGCTTATTAACATTTTCCCCATGTTTCTTTAATTCAATTATTTTTTGAGCTGGCGAAGTGCAGTGCCAAATAATGTAACTCTGTGCTTATCGGGCACCCATATTCTCTTGGGAGGTCTGCAACACATTCTTATGAATTTTCAATCATTCCAGTGTATCTGCTTAAGTTTAAGTTTTTGCTCATAGCAGACTCTGTGACCCCACTCTCTAGATCGCCTTGCCCAAAAAGATGGTTTGAATGGTAAAAGCCCATTAATTTGCTTTTATGTGTTTCAAGAGATGGCAAGCCTTGTCTATACAAGTAGGTGGACGAGTGGGAAGACTAAATTCTTGTAATGTTGTCAGCCCTGTTCCGAGTTACTTTGTATAGGTCCCTTGCGTGTTTGCATAGTTGACAACTATGTAGAACAATCCACTACCTGCCAGCAGTAAAACAAAGAAATTATTGAGAAGTCAGAACTTGTTAAGGCATTGACATATCTGAATATAATTGTAATTTAAACAAATTTAGGTCAATTAGAGTGGCATGTGTACGAGATAAGATACCTGACCGGCATTAGGAATTCCCTAGGGGTGTGTGTTTGCGTGGCCATTCGAAACTTACTTAGGTCCATGCTAGAATCGACCCTTTTTAACCTTGACCTTAACTAGGATTGCTTCATGATAGGCTTGCAAGAGTGCAAGGGAAATGTTAAAACTCCCTAGCACCGGGAATATTTTCATCCCTATCGCGGCTGACGAGGGTTCTATAAGCTAGCATCCTTATGTCTCATGTGCTTTGCCTATAAAGAGGCTTTGCTACTAAGGGTTAATTGTCTCATCAGGAATTATGCAGTTTGCCTAAAAACAGATGTTACTGTCATCAAGTAAGCTATCACAACACACATACATAATCAAATCAATTGGACAAACATATATATATTTGGTTTACAACTGGTTCTTTGCTCATCCTTTTGTTACTGCAACGGGCAATATTCCAGCAGAGCTATTTAAATACATAAGATATATGATCAGGCATGATACATGCATTTATAATACAACATCATCAAATTCCACCATATGTGACTTCATTTAGCCAAAAGCCCTTCAATATCGACCGATTACTATCAGGGAATCAGTGTTATGCATCTTTAACGTAAGGCTGTCTACATTTATAGGAAAAAGTGGATTTACGTAAGAAAAGAAGGTTTCCTTAAGTGCAAAAGCATAATGCATAAGAATCTTGGATAGGGCTGACCTCAATATGACAGTGCAAATTACTTTTGGCGACTTACATGAGCATAATATGTCAACCTCGAAGGCATGGTTGACAACTGTTAGTACCGTAGGACCTAAAATTAGGCATAATTTTCACATCATTTCACCACATCCTCTTCTCTTATTCATTGCACACCATTGTCTTTGCTCTCAATTTATAGAGAATTCACATAATTGATAATGCTTTCAACGTGTGACTCTAAACATCCTTAACCCCATGATCTTGTGTTTGTTTGATCTCTCCTTTTCTTGTTATTCAGAATTGTTGTCAAACAATTGTGATTTTTGACCTTTTATGATATTTCGCAACATCCTACCTCGATTGTTTTGCCATTAAAGTATGTCTAAGCTCGGCCATATATGAAAAAGTCACTAGTAAATATCGTCATTATGTCAAAAGCTTTATGAATATATGGCGGTGACATGCATCTAGTCATCCTTTTTCATCTAACTAATACATGCCCTTAAGGTTTCTATGAGTGAAGCAAGTAGAATAACATGGACGGCTTCAATTGCATAATTATTTAGTAGTATCTAATAAGAATGTGTTGCAGCTTCAAATGACAATGCAATTTCCCAATTCACATTTAGAACTCTGCGGGGCTTGGGCATACTTACAAATATCTCTTACTTTGTTTATATAAGAATGGTTGAAAGTAGGCATATCTCTCACTTTACATTGCTTTGCAATTTCTAAATTGCACATGAAATAATGGTTGTTTGTATCTGATTTTCTTTTTTCCTTTTTATCAAGGAAGTGTTGAATGTATGCATTGTGTAGTTTGATTTATGACTGGCTAATAAGTATTTATGCCTATTTGGAATTCTTTTGGCTTAAAGTCTCAAAGGATCATCTTGTGTTTTTCTACAACGTGTGAGTCCTTTCCTTTTTGGTCACCTGATATTAACGTTTTTCTTCTTTTCTTCAACAGTATAAATTTCTCTTGTATTTCTTGCCTTCTATTTCATCCATCACATGTTCAGTCTAAAGCACTCCATGTACTTTGAATTTTTTGAAGGTTTGTCTAAGTTTCTTTCTAGTTGGAGTGCTTGGATTTTAGGTACATAAATAATTTCGAATAATGTTTTAGTTGGGTGTTGACCTATGAGATGTGCATATGTTTATATTATAGCATGATATCTGATTGCAATTATTTGAATTTTTTAGGGAAAACAATAGCGTTTGGAGTCCCAGCATTAATACACATATTGAGAAAGGAGAATAGAAACACAATGAGAAAATATTTGCCATATTGTCTTGTTCTTTCACCTACAAGAGAGCTTGCTCAACAAGTAAGTTAGTCTTGCTTTATGCACATAATTAGAAATGGTAAAAGTTTTCATGTTCACTCGTGGATGTTATATCTCGCAACAACCTTTTTATTGCAAGCATTGAAATGAACTGTGAAAACGTTTTTGCAAAGATATTGATGAAAAATATAAAGTATGAAGTAATTTTCTGTCAATCTTTCAGATGATTCTTAGAATGATGATTTGCGAAGCACTTGGAACTTTTGCCTGGGACACTTGATGTTTGTTATGCTTTGGTTGCACTATGTTTAAAACCTCCCAAGTTACACAATTTAGAATGACGTGAAAAGGACAAAAAGAGAACTGCATGCACAAGTCTACGTATATGGGCACACATGAACATATCATAAACAGTAGAAAAATAGAGCACACATATGATTATTATTGTCATATAAACATAGTCTCTGCATCCAATGTCTTTTTTTTAAAACAAATTAGAGAACTGTTGAATCTTAGGCATTGGTGAATTTCATGACCAAATGACTATTTTATAAAATCTGTAAAAAATCAATAATGTTTTTTTTCTTTTTCTTTTTTTTTAATTAAAAATACTAAAAGTTTCTTTCCAAGGAAAAAAATTGTAATTTCTATTCAAATAAAGAATGGAAATCACATTCTTTTTGTGCTCTTGGCACTAGTACAAAGATATAGGTGATAAGGAAAACTAAAAACTCCCTTGTCCTTTGGAGCTGAATACACAAGCATCATAACACCATGTCAAAAAGGTGGTTCATTACTTGACTATATTCAATAGAATCATACCTCCAGATAAAGATCTCAAAAAATATTTAAATTCTCTAGATAGTCCTTGGTCGATACAATACATATTGAGGAAATAAAAGAGTAAAAACGAGACTGAAAATACTAAAATGTCATCTTAGTAAACTGAGATCCTTAACTGTATCAAGGCCCCATTTTTTGACTCTTCCATAATTGCTGTGCTGGTTTCCACCTGTTTAAAAACTACTTAAATTATAAGCACATGCATATGTAGATAGAAATGTCTTTCGGATTAATCACTTCATTAGGATTAGGTCGACGTTTCGAACCAGCTAATGTGGTTAACATGATTTTAACAATATATGATGTTTAACATGTTTCTACAGATTATTGGATTGAAAATCTAATGAGAAACTCTATTTGATGAAGAGACAAGATTGACATTGAGAAAATATTCTCATAGCAAGGGGGAATGAGATACTTTGACCCCCTTGGAATGTGGGGGTCGAGTGTTGGTTTTCGGGGTTACTCTGAAAGTGTTTACACCCTATTTTGGGATACTTCATGAGATTTGAAGTAGATAGTATATTACTATATGATCATCCTTTGAATGGCCCGTGATGGATTTGCACATGGGAGATGGTCCATGATGGTTTGCACATGGAAGATGGTCCATGATAGATTCACACATTGGAGATGGCTTACTCAGTGGTTGCTTGATCTTAGTTGGGTGCTTGCATGATATTCTTCCCTAGGGTGTTAGAGATCTCTTGATAGCTTCAATGACATTCTACATTTGCCCCCTTGGTGTTTAAGTATGAAATGTATTTTTGATTCTTGTAAATTATAAAATGAAAAGAAAAATTATTATTATTCTATAGGTCAAGCACCCATTGAGTGCTTCTAGTGCTTGTCCTAGGTCAAGAAGTCAAAAGAGTCATTGTCATAAGTTGAAGACCCTACTGGGCACATTGTAACTTGTAAAGAAAATTGTTTTTGTTTTTAAATCTTAAAAGTGTCAGAATACCCTCCAAGACCAAGTCGGCCTGACTGTTGGCAAGTTGGCCTAAAAGGAAGAGCCACGTCCACCTTGAAGAGCCTATATATAGAATATAACTCATTCTCCTTGACACACACTCACTCATCACTCATTCTAGCAAAGGAAGAGAAAGGAGAAGGCAATGAAGAAGAAGAAGGACGAAGGAGATTTGTTTTTGGGCTAATTCTCTCTGTCATGTGCTAAAGAAGACTAGGGTTTCTGTAGTAGACCTAGGGCATTTATCTACAAGTTCGATCTTGGAGAAAGGAAGGCAAAGAGGTCAAGCGAAGGTCACCACGGATCACTCTCAAGCTCCAGGAGTTAGGGAAAGGCAAGCAAAGGTCAGATGAGGGCTCTAGAAGAAGATCATAGTTCACACGTGTGGCAGTAGCAGTTGCAGGGGGGCCGAAATTTCAGATCTGCAGTAGGAGGCTGAAAATATTGCAGCAGGAGGTCGAAAAGGTGCTATTGGAAGAGATTTGACTGGGTTTGACTAGATCGAAGTTGGCACATCATCCGAAGTGGTTGGTCTTGGTCTTGGAGGGTATTGGTCTCAGTCTTAAGGTCATGGAATTCGTTAATTGAAGAATCTATAAGGAAGAGAAGATATTTAAGGGTTTTCCTCTCAAGAGGAGAGGTTTTGGCCCTGGCTTGGAGCCTATATACTATATCATTGTTCTTCTTGTTTTGGTAGCTGTTTGATGCTTCACAAATATAATAATAAGGAACAAAGCTAATAAGTGAAAAGGAAACACAAGCAATTATCAAGTAAAGAGAATAAATCATTATCGTTGCCCTATAGAGCTCTCAAGATGGTATCATAGCTAAGGTTGGCTAGGGGCATTATGAATATCTCCTCTTCATTGAAGAAGTTCATCAAGGCATGTTCAAAGGTAGCAAGCTATCTCAAGAAAGGCATCAAGGAAGCATGGAGTCTCTTATTCTCTACAAAGAAATAAGTAATCAAGGAAAATGATAAAGGTCTCTTTTTGGCATTCAACGACACATTCCAAAACGAGAGCATATGGGTAATTGATAGTGGTGCATATAGGCACATGACAAGTCATCATAAACAATTGAAGTCTTTTAAAGGGAAAATCTTCTTATTCAATGGAGCTTGGAAATAACAAAGTTATTTCCCGTAAGAGGTATTGGATCAACCTCTATAGAGCTAGAGAATGGAAGCAACATTCACCTCAACAACATTTTATTTATTCCAGGTTTGTATAAGAACTTACTTTCCATTTCAAGTCTAGAGGATAAGGGTGATAAAGTAGCTTTCACTGATGGAAAGGTTGTTGTACGGAGTAAAGACTCAAGTATAGAAAATGCTAGAGTAATTGGTATTCGAGAAGGAAGACTTTATAGGCTGATATCTCCTCTAGCACAAGCCTCGGTTCACATTGAAATTAGCCCATGTGAACTATGGCATAGAAGATTTGGTCATCTTCATTTCAAGATCCTCCCCTCTTTAAATTCCATAGTAGATGGAATACCTAAGCTGAAAGAAGATCATGAAGAAGTATGTAAGGGTTGTTCATTGGGTAAGAATACCAAGAGACCATTTGGAAGTAGTGCTTCGCGGTCAAAAGAAATCTTGGATCTCATTCACTCCGATGTATGTGGCCCTATGACTCCTAAATCACTTGGAGGTCATCTATATTATGTCACATTTATAGATGACCATTCAAGAAAGACCTGGGTTTACTTAATGAAAACCAAGGATGAAGTATTTACAAAATTTCAAGAATTCAACGCTGAAGTGGAGAACCTTATAGAAAGAAGAATCAAGATACTAAGATCCGATATTGGAGGAGAGTATACATCCAAGGAGATTATAACATTCTGTAAGGAGTCTGGGATTAAGAGGGAGTTGATAGTCCCATATAATCCCGAGCAAAATGGAGTTGCAGAACGAAAGAACCGAGCCATTGAAGAAAGTGTAAAGGCGATGTTACACGATCAAGATCTACCAAAGTTCCTGTGGGGAGAAGCTACAAAGACAACTGTATATATTCAAAATCGAAGTCCCCATAGGTCACTAGACAACAAGACTCCCGAAGAAGTATTCTCTGGAAAGAAACCAACTGTTGACCATCTCCGTATCTTTGGGTGACTCGTATACATTCATGTACCAAAGGACAAAAGAAAGAAGTTGGATCCATCATGCATGAGAGGAACATTTGTTGGTTACAACAATTCCTCTAAGGCCTATAAAATCTACATAAAGGAAGGTCACCATATAGAAGTAAGTCGAAATGTCATATTTGATGAGAGTATCACATTCAAGAAATCCAAGGAACTTCCCATGGACTCTGATGACGAAGAACTTCCAGTATTTGAAGAAGAAGTTAGCAGGGAAGAAGAATCTCATCATGAAGATGGGGGTCCAGGTGAACCCATTCAACCTATGGTTCTCCCCGAATCAAGAAAGAGACCAAATTGGTTGAAATCTACACTACTTGATGCAAAAGGTAATGGGGCAGCGAAAGGCTCATTTAGAGAAAGCAAGAAACCTAAGAGATATTCTGGGTATGCTGCATATGTGATAAAACTAATAGAAGCAGAACCATCCACTTTTAAAGAGGCTGTCAATCATCAGGAATGGAAGGATGCCATGAATGAAGAGTATCAATCTATAATGAAGAATGGAGTTTGGGAGATCATACCAAGGCCTAAAGACAAATCTGTGGTAACCTCCAAATGGATCTACAAGATCAAATGTGCGGCAGATGGAAGCATCAATAAATATAAGGCAAGATTTGTGGCTAGGGGCTTCTCTCAACAAGAAGGCTTCGACTATGAAGAGAAATTTGCTTCGACAACAAGGTATACAATGATTTGATCGTTGGTCTCTCTGGCAACATTGATGGGGTGGAACATCCATCAAATGGATATCAAGACTGCATTTCTGAATGGCACAATTGATGAGGAAGTTTATATAGAGCAACCCTTGGGATTTCAAGTTAAAGACAAGAAGGCATATGTTTGCAGATTGAAGAAAGCAGTACATGGCCTCAAGCAACCACTAAGGGCTTGGTATGTTAGAACGGATGCATACCTACAAAGAATAGGCTTCACAAAAAGTTCTGTTGATCCAAACTTTTATATTAAGGTTGTAGATGGAGAACTTGTGATCATTCTTTTGTATGTAGATGATCTTCTCTTAATAGGTGTAAAAGGTCGAATTGAAGAATGCAAGAAGCGACTAGCAACGTAATTTGACATGAAGGATCTTGGGCTGATGCATTACTATTTGGGACCAGAAGTCTGGCAAGGACCTGATGAAATTTATTTGGGTCAAGGGAAGTACATGGTCAAGATGTTGAAGAGGTTTGATATGATGGATTGCAAACATATGACCACTCCGATGATCACTAACTTGAAGAGACTAAGGAGTTCCGAGTCAAGCTCGGTGGATCCTTCCCCATATAGACAACTGATTGGCTCATTGATGTCCTTGGTGAATACTCGACCAGACTTATGTTTTGCAATAAACATTCACATTCAATTCGAAGTGGAGCCAAGGCATGATCATTGGATAACAACAAAACATATACTGAGATATCTGCGAGGAACTATCCACTATTGCCTGAAATATGATAGGAGGAATAATGTCCACTTGATTGGATATACAAATTCCGACTGGGGAGGCAGCGAGCAGGATGGAAGAAGCACTACAAGAGGATGTTTCCGTTTGGGATCCTCCATGATCTCATGGATGAGAAGAAAGAAAGACACAGTTGCATTGAGTAGTGCTGAGGCTGAGTATGTTGCAGCCTGTGAAGTAAACATAGAAACGGTCTGGTTAAGGAAGCTGTTATCCAACCTATTCGAAGGACCGATGGACCCTACAGTGATACATTGTGACAACACCAGTTGTATACAATTGTCTGAGGACCCAGTATTTCATGGAAAGACAAAGGATATAAACAACAAGTATCACTATATTTAGGAGCTAGTACAAAATGGTGTGCTGCAGCTACAATATATCTCCATTGATGAGCAGGTAGCTGATATATTGAAAAAATCTCTTCCTAACAAGAAGCTTGTGTACTTGAGAGACAAGCTTGGCTTGGTTGATATATCCTCCCTAGTTGAGAGGGAGAGATAGGCACATCATTCTTGTCTTCACTTGGGAAGACATAATGGAGGATTGGGTAACCATTTGGAATTCGGTACTCTTTGAGGATGAGGTAGGGCATCCAAAATAAGAGTAGTCGGGGACCGATATTCTTTGAGGATTAGCTATCCAAGATAAGAATAATCCAAAGAAGGTCATACTTGGTGAACACTCGAGTGGAGTATGTACCTTGAGAGACAATGATGATGCTGTCTATAAATCATTGGTCTTGCCAGCATTGTGCTTTGATCTTGTGGAGAGATAGAGCTGTTAGTCAAGGCCTTGCTATGTGACAATGCTGGTTGATATGATGCTAGACAGATGGGTTACAAATCTGACTCTTCTTATGAGATCTCTTCAGATTGAGAATGTCCGTGTACCTCTTATGAATACCTCCCTAGTTAAGAGGGAGTGTTGAAAAATGTGTAACTAGGTTCGGTCTTAATAAGTATGAAATGTATTTTTGATTCTTGTAAATTATAAAATGAAAAGAAAAAATATTATTATTATTTTGGAGCATGGGTTTCATGCTTAAGGTATTTTATTTTATAGGTCAAGCACCCATTGAGTGTTTCTAGGGTTTGTCCTAGGTCAAGAAGTCAAAAGAGTCATTGTCATAAGTTGAAGACCCTACTGGGCACATTGTTACTTGTAAAGAAAATTATTTTTGTCTTTAAAAGTGTCGGAATAGCCCCCAAGACCAAGTCGGCCTAAAAGGAAGAGCTACGTCCACCTTGAAGAGGCTATATATAGAAGAGAACTCATCCTCCTTGACACACACTGACTCATCACTCATTCTAGCGAAGGAAGAGGAAGGAGAAGGCAACGAAGAAGGACGAAGGAGATATGTTTTTGGGCTACTTCTCTTTCTCACGTGCTAAAGAGGACTAAGGTTTCTGCGACAGACCTAGGGCATCCATCTGCAAGTTCGATCTTGGAGAAAGGAAGGTAAAGAGGTCAAGCGAAGGTCACCAAGGGTCACTTTCAAGCTCCATGAGTCAGGGAAAGGCAAGCGAAGGTCAGAGAAGGGCTCTAGAAGAAGATTGAAGTTCCCACGTGTGGCAACAACAATTGCAGGGGGGTCAAAATTTCAGATTTGCAGTAGGAGGCCGAAAATATTGCAGCAGGAGGTCGAAAAGGTGCTACTGGAAGAGATTTGACTGGGTTTGACTAGATCAAAGTTGGCACATCATTCGAAGTGGTTGGTCTTGGTCTTGGTCTTGGAGGGTATTGGTCTCAATCTTAAGGTCATGAAATTCATCAATTGAAGAATCTGTAAGGAAGAGAAGGGATTTAAGGGTTTTCCTCTCAAGAGGATAGGTTTTGGCCTTAGCTTGCAGCCTATATACGTTGTCATTGTTCTTCTTGTTTTTGTAGATGTTTGATGCTTCAGACATATAATAATAAGGAACAAAGCTAATAAGTAAAAAGGAAACACAAGCAGTTATCAAGTAAAGAGAATTAATCATAATCATCGCCCTATAGAATTCTCAACACTCGGAATAGGGGGATCAAGTGTTGGCTTTCGGGGTTACTCTAAAAGCGTTTACACCCTATTTTGGGATGCTTCATGAGATTTGAGGTAGATGGTATATGATCAACCTTTGAATGGTCCATGGTTGATTTGCACATGGGAGATGGTCCATGATGGATTCACACATTGTAGATGACTTACTTAGTGGTTGCTTGACCTCAATTGGGTGCTTGCATGATATTCTTCCCTAGGGTGTTGGAGATCTCTTGATAAGTTGATATCTTTAGTGACATTCTACATTTGCCCTCCTCAGAATGTGGGGGTCAATGTTAGTTTGTGTAGCTCAGACATGTGTTCTAGTCCAAGGTAGTGTCTATGAGGCTAGAAACACAAATGCATTGATTATCCCAAATACTTAGAAAACGTTTCTAAGGAAAATTGTCTTAATCAGATTTAATTAGCCAGCTTAATTATTTTCCTAAGTCTCCCTTAGGAAAAGTGGTTAATTAATCAATATTAATTGAGACATCGATTTTTGTCAAGTGACTTATAAAAAAGTGATTGAACAAAGTCAAGATGATCTTAGCCATCGATTGTGAGTAGATTGTGGCTGTTGATTTCTCAACGAAAGATTATAAAAGGGGATTGATGGGGCTTCTGAAGATCATTTGAACAAGAAGAATTGCAGTGATAGCAAGGGCACAATGATAGTGTGGAGGACACCAACAATGGGGTTTGAACAGGAGCAATTGATGTAAGAACCTCTGGAGAAATTCTCCATAGAGATCCCATTTTTCCGAGAGAAGAAAGGAGGTCGAATTATTTTGTGAATTGCTAGTTTATCTAGTGCAAGTTGCCGGAGGCTCATTTTTTATTGCCAATTGCCAGGTCGATTTCCTAGAGGCAATGAGAGTGGGTTTTTGGAGTTGCTAGAGGCAGAGAAATTCTATGGATTGATTTTCTGGAGGCAGTATGAGCTTCAGGATGAGCTAGCGTGCATTTCCAGTGGGCAGTGCGAGTTCACCGAAGAAGGCGAGTTGCACAGAGAGGGTCGAGTTTGTTTGCAGAGGATTTTCCAGTTCAATTTGGCCAGTAGAAGTGAAGGAAATATATTGTCGAAGCTTTGCCAGTAAGAGGCAAGCAATTTATGTAATCCTTGATTTGCTGAAGAATAATAAAATGCTCATCTGCAGAACTGGTTTTCCCCACACTGGGGTTTTTCCAGGGACAATCTATCCAAAAATATAGGTGTCTATTATTTTCTATGTGATATTTTCTTAGTTCCTGTGATTTTTTTTGGTGAAGTTACAATAGTGTTTTATTCAGTATTTTCCATATATTATTTACAAAAGAAAAATAATCTCTTAACGATAGGTGAATAATAACCAGATTAACTGTAACAGTTTTAAAAATTTCACATGGTATTATAGCAGATTTGAGGGTAGAAGAGGCCGAACGCAAACACATTAATAGAAACTTGAGGATTTATCAAATCCAATTCAACTTCTTCAGATTTATTTGGGTTTTGCTGTATTTTCTGATGGTTTTTCAAAATGGCTTCAACATGATTGAGAGATCATGACAGATTGGATGGAGCTTCAAACTTTGGTGTTTGGAAAGCCATAATTTCTTTGTTGCTGGAAGAGAATGGTCTCAAGGAATATGCGACCAGTGTTGTAGTTGTACCAACAAATCTAGCACAACTCGTAGCATATAAGAAGGAAGATGCTAAGGCGAGGAGGATAATCCTTAACAATGTTAAGGATCATATTGTTCCGCATATCGCAGATATAGGTAAAATGAAAAAGATGTGGGACACCTTTCTTAATCTATCCTAGAATGGTACTACGAATAGGAAACTGGTTCTCAGGGAGAAGCCGAGGAACACCCAGTTCAATAAGGGTGAAGATGTTGTTAGCTACCTCACCAGGCTCAGACTTGTCAAGGATGAGTTAACAACTGTTAGAGATAAATTGGATGATGACAAGCTAGTGCGAATAACCCTTAATGGGTTCACTAAGCAATGAGAAGTCTTTGTCCAAGTTATCAATGGACGAGATACCTTACCGAGTTGGGATCGACTGTGGAGCGATTTCAGTCACGAGGAACTTAGATTAAGTCTTGTCAGTGGGAACAACAGTAAAACTCAGAAAAATGAGGTGGAACAGTAAAACGTGGACCTAGCAGGAAAAGGGAAAGCGAAGAAGGGGTCTAGTAAAGGACCTAACCCAAAAGGTAAGAAGAAGAAGAAGGACCTTTCTTAGGTCAAATGCTACGACTGTCATGGGTTTGGCCACTATTGTCAGTAATTGCTCGCAAAGGAAGAAAAGCGAGAAGAAAGCCAAGAAGCAGACGACAACTTCAACGAGTGCAAATGAGCTCTCTAGTAGGATGGAAAGGGAGTTCACACTCATAGCTTGCCTGACTAGCTCAATCTCACATGGTGTTTGGTATATAGACAAGGGGGCATCATTCCATATGATAGGAGTTAGGGAGTACTTTTCCGGTTACAAGGAGGACATCAGATTCCAAATTCAGATGGGGAACAAGTCCAAGTGCAATCTAGTTGGGAGAGGGGCTGTTCTAGTTTAGAGGGATACTGGTAAGTCGATTCCCATCCATGATGTGTTTCATGTGCCAGGCTTGGGCACAAACCTTATTTCTATATCTATCCTTCAGGATAAAGGGTACAATGTACTCTTTAGAGGGGTGCACATGTTGATCAAGCACAAGGATTGGAAATCACCCATAACTATTGGAGTTAGAATTCTACAGGTTGTAGTTTGATACTCCTAAGGCATTGGTGAGCAACAATGATCCTAGAGATCAAGGAGAGCTATGGCATAGGAGGATGGGCCATATTCATCATGGAGCACTCAAATTGCTTAGAGAGATAGTGATAGGTGTTCCAGAGGTGAGCATAGATCGTGATGATGTATGTAGGGGAAGTTTACAAAAACAAGTTTTCTAAGGAGTGACACCAGATCCAAGGGTATTTTGGATCTAGTACATTTAGATATATGTGGACCAATGTCGACGAAGTCTCTCAGAGGATACTAGTGCTATGTTACTTTTATCAATGATTTCTCCAGGTTGACCTGGATATACTTTTTGAAGACCAAGGATGAAGTCTTTAGTCATTTCCAAGAGTTCAAAGCCCTTGAGGAGAATGCGACAGTCAGGAAGGTGAAGGTTCTTCAGTTGGACAATGGGGGCGAGTACACAAGGAAAGAGTTCTAGGAGTTCTGTACCAGGGCAGGAATCGAGAGAGAGTGGACAATCCATTACAACCTACAACAAAATGGGGTTGTTGAGAGGAAGAATCGTTCAATATCAGAGGCAGTGAGAGCTACGCTGTATGACTAGGAAATGTTGCGTTATTTATGGGCAAAGGCATTTAGTATGACAATAACTATACAAAACAGGGTTCCACTCAAAGCTTTTGGAAAGATGACACCAGAGGAAGCGTTTACAGGGAAGAAGCCAAATGTCATCCACTTCAAGATATTTGGCAGCTTATCATATTGTCACATTCCAGGAGAGACATGTTCCAAGTTGGATCAGATTGCAGAGAGGGGGTACTTTATGGGCTATGTTGACCACACTTTGTCAACGACCCCATAGCAGTACACCCCCATTTTTTCAAATGGGACTTATTATGTTTGAGGCTCGTGTCATTCAGATTTTATCGCCGGTCGACAGTTTTTTATAATGATGTAAACCCATTCTGCATGTTATGATGTAAATGATCTAAATAAGACCGTCCATGTATGTAACAACTTAGGTAAGCCTAGTATGTTGTTGATGATTTCCATCCTAAGAGGTTTTTTGTCTCACTGATTCACGTAAGTGATCGGCAGAGTTTTTCCCTCCAGCCTCACCTCAAAGCTAGGATGGATTTTATCATCAACATGCTAAGTAAGTCCTAGTGTTTTCTATCGAGTCCTTGTAAAAGTAGTTTGAGCTACTTGGTCTACTAGATCATATTTTGAGTCGCAGAACTGGGTATTTATTTGAGAGTCTATACGAATGGGTATTCCCCCTTCATGTATGTAAATGTATTATTTCATGTAAAGAGGGTTGGAAAAATAATTAAAAAATTCCCTCTCAGTCAATTAATTAAATTTTTTTGGTCAATTAATTTAAAAAATCTTAAACTAGAAATTTAATTAATTTAGGGTCCTAAGTTAGGATTAAATCTTTAAATGCAAAATTTGTGGGTCCTTGGAAAATGATTTTGAAAGCCCCAGACCAAGGGAATATTGAGAATTTTAAGAAATTTTGGACCTTTGGGCCTTGGTGGTTAAGTCAAAGTCAAAATTTTGGGGTAATTAACTCAAAAATAATATTTTTGAGTTAATTAAAATTGAATTAAAAGATAAATTCGTTTTTTCCCAAAATTTTTAATTTCAACGCTCCGGATTAAAAGATGATTAAATCTTTTGGACGGTTGAGATTATTTTGACAAGGATCATCCAAACTAGCCGTTGGAGATTTTGTCCTATAAATTTAGAAGTCTTTGTCAGTCTTGAATTATCCGATCTCAGGATCGTGCACTTGTTCTTAGAAGCTCTTGTAAATTTTTTGAGGAATAAAGCATAAAGACTTTGGGGTTACAAATTTTGATGTTCTTTCTCGGATCTATGTGGTGAATTGTCTCTAAACTCTGCTACTTTGTTTTTGCATTTTATGGTTAATGGCCTTCATGGATTAATTTGCATACAGGTATCTTGTGTAGCTTTCTGGATTCATAAAATGACATTTTGATTTTTCTAAAGGATCTCATGTTGTTTTCTTAAATCTCTATCGATCTAAGGTTCAGATCTAAGTGTGTAGGGAATTTTTTTTAAGATTGAGCGTCTAGGGAAGTCTTCGGTTGGATCAGCCGACTCTCAATAAACATAGATCTGAAAAGCTCATTATTTGTTAAATTTCAAGTCTATCTTACGAAATTAGTGGTTTTGAAGGATCTCTTAAGGCTTGTGCCTCTCTTCCAAAAAATTTCATTTTCTAAAATTGTGCTGAAATGAATTTAAATCTGGCTATGAGAGCCTCTCAAATTGTAAATTAGTCTTGTAAATTTGTAGTTATTTCTTGGATCTGATTTTGTATACAATTTTGGTTCTTTTTCGGGTTTTTTGCAGGAGTGCAAAAAGTATTTCTCAAAATATCTTTAAATCTGAGCAGGATCTGGCCTCAAGATTGGGTCATCTTCCAGATCCGGGCATAATTTCAAAGAAGAAGATCTCTAGTGCATTTAATCAGCATAAAAATCTGAGTTTTGAAAGAAAGAAAAAATTTTAAGTTTGCTGGGCGGATTTTTTTTTAATGTACTGGGTTTTCTTCACGCTGCATATCCGCCATCTATCTCCCATTGAGACCTATCGGTCTGCATTAAACGTCCTCAGCTTCCCTCTCTGCAGTCGATTTCCCAACCGCTGCCTTCCTCCATTCGATCCCTTCTCTCCGTCCAACACTTCTCTACCTTTCTTCATAACCCACGATTTACTTGAACTGTCCAGCATTTATTCAACTTTTCTTTCACTGTCCCATTTCTTCCCATACACTGCCGTCCACTCTGCCCTTATCCGACGTCTTCCTCTGCACCACCGTCCGTCGAGTTTGATCTTCTGCATTAAATCTCAACCTGTCCAGCCTTCATTTTGCTGCGCCGAGCCTTACCTTAGCACCGGAGCTCCTTTCTCCCATCCGCTCGACCAGTCTTCATACGCTCCATTCCTCACTTCGACCCTCGACCTGCATCGATCCTGCAGTCTTCACGCCCGCGTCCAAGCTTGCCCTCACGCCGTCGTTTCTCTTGCTCCGTCGATTTCAAGCTGCAGCTGCAAAATAAAAAAATAATAAACAAAAGTCGTGCTTTTTTTTCTTTTTTTTCTTGGTGATTCGGATTCATTTTTGTATGGTTTTAGATTGTAGTTTTTTAAAAGTTTAGATTTTGATTTTACATTAGTTTTAATCGTGTTAATCGTAGACTTTAGTTTTGATGCATTAGAATTTTAGTTCGACTTTTAGTTTAGTTTAACCTTTGTTTCAATTTGTATAGTTTTAGATTTTGGTTAGCTTTTAGATTTTATTTTAGAATTAGATTTGTTTTTCTTTATATTCCGTTTTGTTAAGATTTTGTGTAGTTTAGGTAGAATTTGATTTTTGTAATTTTTAGTTAGATTTAAATCTTTTAGTTTAGATTTTTTTTTTTTTTTAAGCTTAGTTTTAGATTTAGATTTAATTTAAAAAAAAAAATTTCTAAAAATCTAGAAAATACAAAATAATAATTTTTTTTCAAATTTTCTATAGTCAAACGCATTAAAAAAATTTTCTATCTGAAATTTGACTGCGGAATATTTTAATTTTCGAATTGGGTTATATTAGAAATATCTTAATTTCGGAAATATTTCAAGCCCTTGGCATCGTTTCATGATAAGCTTGGCTTTAGTATCTTAATGAATGATCGTGGCATTTTCTATTGAATATCATTGTGGTCATTTAGCAGCAGTTATACATCCAATACTCATCTTTAATTGCGTAACGGGATCTTGTTTGACTCCATAAGGCACTGGTTATAATATAATCAATCTGTGAAATCTCGTTAATTTTATCAAGTATTTGGTGTTTTAGCTGTGTCTCCTGGGTTCTTCCTCTTCATTTCTAATAGGGTCTACCTCCCTTAGCTTGCAAGGAGACAACTTAAATAGAGAGATTGGGGATTAGGGTGACAACCCCCGATCTGAGCCGTTGTCACGGTGCCTAGACAATCTGTGCGACAACATTTTTTGGCGTCGTTGCCGGGGATAGAGTTTTTCTGTCCTTGGTCTTAACGACATTTTCTAATCTTCTAATCTTTCATCGAGATTCATTAGCCTGTCACGAAGGATCACATTTTCTGGCGTTTTTTCATCTCTTCATCATCTTATCTTTCATCATCTCACTAATCATTTCATCTTTAGAAGCTGGATATTTCGGTTGGCTTCTTGTTTGGGTGGCGACTCCACTTATTCATTTTTTTACTCCCAGACAAGAATCCCCCCCCCTGATATCCATCTGCTATCTCTCGATTATTTCCTCTGTTTTAGAATTAGTTTCATGTTCAAGTGGCGACTCCAATTCTTTCATTTCTTACAAGAGTTCCTGCCAAGAAGTTTGCTTCTTGAGGACCTTTTGACTATTCTTGAACACAGATCTATTTCTAAAATCCTAAAAACGATATCATGGATGTTTTTGCCCCGTGTAATTTTGCTAATATTCAGGGTTATCCCCATGATGTTCCTCAAATGGATAAATTACCTTCTTTTCAAGGAAATGAAGCAGTTAGTGTCAAGTTTCATTTGTTTGCTTTCACTAACTGGTGGAATAGATTTGCAGTTGCAAAAAATAATTTCGAGGATGTAAAGATGAAAACTTTTGTTCTTACTTTTGGCGAGGATGTTGTTGAATGGTTTACGGAAAAGCCTGATAATTCATTCAATACTTTTGAATCAATTGTAATTGCCTTTAAGGAAAAGTACGGTGATAAAAGGGAAGATAGCCATTTGGTAAGAGAGATCAGTACCATAAAAAAGAAAGAAAATGAAATGACTGAAGAATTTAACAGGAGATTTAATGGTATCCTTAGAGAAATATCTCAAACTCATAAACCTCCTGATGGATCTCTTCTGAATTTTTACATTGATGCTTTTGATTCTGATACTTCATATGAGTTAATGCGGGCTAAAACTGCAAATTATAAGGCTTGTCAATCTTTAGCTGAAGAGCTTGAAAAAGATACAAGGGCATCTGGCTGGGAAGTCTGAAATTCCTGGTTTTGATAGGGCTGCAACTAAGTTAAAAGAACCTCTAGAAGATGATGATGACTCTATGAAAAGGTTAATGCAAAAGCTTGAAAGCATGGAGCTTAATCATGCTAAGGAAATAAGCGTTTTACAGTCTAGGTTGGTTCAAATGGAAAGGTCTCAAACACAGAATTCCCAACCTAGAAATAATAATGCTTTGCAGGAAAGAGGCCTATCTAATGAGCAGAGACCGACAAATCCACTAGAGTTTGCAAATCTTGTGGATGAAGCTCTGCCTTATTGTAGAGCCTGTAATGCTCTTCATGAGGAAGTTACTTGCCATGTTGTCAAAAGAATCATAGCTAGTAGAATGGCAGGGTCAAGCCATCAAATTAATGTTGTTGGTAAGGACTATCACGTGCATATAGAAGATCATGAAAGTCAGGTTAAGGAACCAACTCAGATGATGAAGGATGTGCAACCCAATCATATGCAAATGATTCAAAACATGGAAGCTAACCAAATCAATCTTCAAAATAAGATAACTTCCATGGAAGCAAGTCATGCACAGGAAATAAATGTCATGGAAAACAGGTTAAAGATCATGGAATTTAATCACTCCAATCAAATAATTGCCATGGAAGAAAAACATGTTAAGGAAATAAATGTCATGGAAAACAGGTTAAAGATAATGGAAGTTAATCATCAGAATCATATGATTGCAATGGAAGCAAGACACACCCAGGAAATGACTACCATGAAGGAAAATCACTTGTTGGAGATGAGTTCCATACAGAAAAAGTTGGAAAAAATGGAAAAATTACATATACAAAAGTTTCAGCCGAAATTTAATTATGAAGATTCATCAACAGATCATGAGACTTCTTGTCTGCTAAAGCCATTCCCATCTCATCACACGGAGGATTTAACTATGGTTTCAAAGGATGTTGAGAAAGACCAAGCTTATGTGTCGCCATTGACAGAGTATATCCAGAATAATATTGGTCACACTCCAGGTTCTTCAGATATTTTGTACAAGCATCTTCAAGACGAGAACAAGAAATCTGCAGTGGTCTCATTGCTGACATCACAACCCACTCAGAAGAAGAGAAAAAGGCCAAAAAGAAGAAGTAAGTGGTTTGATTCGTCTGATGGTCGAGAGCAGCTTAACATTCGGATAAGACAGAGTCCTACAATTAGCAAGATTGGACATGGCACATCTGAAAAGAAGCCTACAGACTTTCCTGAAAGCAAGCAAATGCTCAGCATGCACTATATTGAACACATCTAATGCCACAGGGCATCCTTTGTATCATATCTCTAACCCTACTCCTTGTTATTTCGGCATTTCATTTTGTAGTTAGAGTAGATTTACTTTTCATGTTAAGGAGAATAATAAATGTTAGAAGAGCTTCTATTTTTCATAAGCTTAATGTTTTTTGGATAGACGCTACTTATGTAATTTTGTGTGTTGCTTGGATGCAGATTCTGGATTCTCACATTCCTTCAATGAAGCAACGTGTCCCCAAGTAGAGCCAGATGTTGACCACACTTTGTCAACTACCCCATAGCATTACACCCCCATTTTTTCAAATGGGATTCGTCATGTTCGACATGGTCGCGCCATTCAGATTCCATCATCAGTCAACATACGACATTTGGTTATAAATTATGTAAACCCATTCTGCATGTTATGATGTAAATGATTTAAGACCGTCAATGTATGTAACAACCTAGGTAAGCCTAGTATGTTGTTGATGATTTCTATCCTAGGAGGTTTTTTGTTTCATTGATTCACGTAAGTGATCGGCAGAGTTTTTCCCTCCAGCCTCACCCCAAAGGTAGGGTGGATTTTGTCATCAGCATGCTAAGTGAGTCCTAGTGTTTTCTATCGAGTCCTTGTAAAAGTAGTTTGAGCTACTTGGTCTACTAGATCATGTTTTGAGTCGCAGAATTGGGTATTTATTTGAGGGTCTATACGAATGGGTATTCCCCCTTCATGTATGTAAATGTATTATCTCATGTAAAAGAAGGTTGGAAAAATAATTATAATCCCCTCTTAGTCAATTAATTAAATTTTCTGGTCAATTAATTTAAAAAAATCTTAAACCAAAAATTTAATTAATTTAGAATCCTAAGTTAGGATTAAATCTTTAAAGGCAAAATTTGTTGGTCCTTGGAAAATGATTTCGAAAGCCCCAGGCCAAGGGAATATTGAGAATTTTAAGAAATTTTGGACCCTTGGGCCTTGGTGGTTAAGTCAAAGTCAAAATTTTAGGGTATTTTGAGTTAATTAAAATTGAATTAAATGATAAATTCGTTTTTTCCCCAAAATTTTAATTTCAATGCTTCTGATTAAAAGATGATTAAATCTTATGGACGGTTGAGATTATTTTGACAAGGATCATCCAAACTAGCCGTTAGAGATTTTGTCCTATAAATTTAGAGGTCTTTGTCAATATTGAGTCACCCGATCTCAGGATCGTGCACTTGTTCTTAGAAGCTCTTGTAAATTTTTGAGGAATAAAGCATAAAGACTTTGGGGTTACAAATTTTGATGTTCCTTCTCGGATCTATGTGGTGAATTGTCTCTAAACTCTGCTACTTTGTTTTTGCATTTTATAGTTGATGGCCTTCATGGATTAATCTGCATACAGATATCTTGTGCAGTTTTCTGGATTCATAAAATGACATTTTGATTTTTCTAAAGGATCTCATGTTGTTTTCTTAAATCTCTATCGATCTAAGGTTCAGATTTAAGTGTGCAGGGAATTTTTTTTAAGATTGAGCGTTTGGGGAAGTCTTCGGTTGGATCAGCCGACTCTCAATAAACATAGATCTGAAAAGCTCATTATTTGTTAAATTTCAAGTCTATCTTATGAAATTAGTGGTTTTGCAGGATCTCCTAAGGCTTGTGCCTCTCTTACAAAAAATTTCATTTTCTAAAATTGTGCTGAAATGAATTTAAATCTGGCTATGAGAGCCTGTCAAATTGTAAATTAGTCTTGTAAATTTGTAGTTATTTCTTGGATCTGATTTTGTATACAGTTTTGGTTCCTTTTCAGGTTTTTTGCAGGAGTGCAGAAAGTATTTCTCAAAATATCTTTAAACTTGAGCAGGATTTGGCCTCAAGATTGGGTCATCTTCCAGATCCGGGCATAATTTCAAAGGAGAAGATCTCTGGTGCATTTAATCAGCATAAAAATCTGAGTTTTGAAAGAAAGAAAAAATTTTAAGTTTGCTGGGCGGATTTTTTTTAATGTACTGGGTTTTCTTCACGCTGCATATCTGCCATCTATCTCCCATTGAGACCTATCGGTCTGCATTAAACGTCCTCAGCTTCCCTCTCTGCAGTCGATTTCCCAACTTCTGCCTTCCTCCATTCGATCCCTTCTCTCCGTCCAGCACTTCTCTACCTTTCTTCATAACCCACGATTTCCTTGAACTGCCGAGCATTTATTCAACTTTTCTTTCACTGTCCCATTTCTTCCCATACATTGCCGTCCACTCTGCCTTTATCCGACGTCTTCCTTTGCACCGCCGTCCGTCGAGTTTGATCCTCTGCATTAAATCTCAACCCGTCTAACCTTCATTTTGCTGTGTCGAGCCTTACCTTGGCACCGCAGCTCCCTCTCCCATCCGCTGGACCAGTTTTCATACGCTCCATTCCTCACTTCGACCCTCGACCTGCATTGATCCTGCAGTCTTCACGCTCGCGTCCAAGCTTGCCCTCACGCCGTCGTTTCTCTTGCTCCGTTGATTTCAACCTGCAGCTGCAAAATAAAAAAATAATAAACAAAAACCGTGTTTTTTTTCTTTTTTCTTGGTGATTCGGATTCATTTTTGTATGGTTTTAGATTGTAGTTTTTTAAAAGTTTAGATTTAGATTTTACATTAGTTTTAATCGTGTTAATCGTAGACTTTAGTTTTGATGCATTAGAATTTTAGTTCGACTTTTAGTTTAGTTTAACCTTTGTTTCAATTTGTATAGTTTTAGATTTTGGTTAGCTTTTAGATTTTATTTTAGAATTAGATTTGTTTTTCTTTATATTCCGTTTTGTTAAGCTTTTGTGTAGTTTAGGTAGAATTTGATTTTTGTAATTTTTAGTTAGATTTAAATCTTTTAGTTTAGATTTTTTTATTTATTTTTTTTTAAGCTTAGTTTTAGATTTAGATTTAATTTAAAAAAAAAAAATTCTATAAATCTAGAAAATACAAAAATATAATTTTTTTTCAAATTTTCTATAGTCAAATGCGTTAAAAAAATTTTCTATCTGAAATTTGACTGTGGAATATTTTAATTTTCGAACTGGGTTATATTAGAAATATCTTAATTTTGGAAATATTTCAAACCCTTGGCATCGTTTCATGATAAGCTTGGCTTTAGTATCTTAATGAATGATTGTGGCATTTTCTATTGAATATCATTGTGGTCATTTAGCAGCAGTTATACATCCAATACTCATCTTTAATTGCGTAACGGGATCTTGTTTGACTCCATAAGGCACTGGTTATAATATAATCAATCTGTGAAATCTCGTTAATTTTATCAAGTATTTGGTGTTTTCGCTGTGTCTCCTGGATTCTTCCTCTTCATTTCTAATAGGGTCTACCTCCCTTAGCTTGCAAGGAGACAGCTTAAATAGAGAGATTGGGGATCAGGGTGACAGCACCCGATCTAAGCCGTTGTCGCGGTGCCTAGACAATCTGTGCGACAACAGGTTACAATGAGACCTCAAATGCATATCGAATATTTATTCCTAGGGCCAGGAGAATTATTATCAGGGGTAATGTCAAGTTCATGGAGGAAAAGTCATACGAGAGGTCCAGGGATTTGCTAGTAGATGATCAGAGTGAGCACTCAACAACCAGTAAAAGATCCAAGGATTGAGCAACAAGATCAAGGCAACAAAGCATGAGTATGGTTACTAGTACGAGCATAGGGTTAGGTGTAGGTGTTCTTGGGAGTTCGCAGAGTAAGGAGCAACAGATGCAACAAATTCGAGAAATGCATCAGGAGGACATGGAGGTTGACATTCCACCCTCTACAGTTGGAAGGAGGAACTGTGAGGTTCAACAAACACTTAGGGATGCTCAAGAGTTTGTGGGAGCTCTTAGGACAAGCAATATACAGTGAAGACAACCAGATAGGTACACTGGTTACATGGCATTCGTTAGTCAGTTGGTGGGATACAATGGTTGAGGACTATACCTCGATCATGTAGAACGATGTGTAGGAGGTGGTGCCTAGGCCGACAGATAGGGTGGAGGTTGGATCACGCTAGATCTTTAAGATCAAGCACGGTGCATATGGCAACATTGAGAAATACAAGGCAGGGTTCGTGGCCAAGGGGTTCTCTCAAAAGGAGGGAATAGACTATGAGGAGACATTCACTGTTGTGGCCCTATATACTTCTATATGAGTTGTGATCTCACTCATAGCATAGATGGGATGGCAGATCCATCAAATGGATGTCAAGACGACATTCTTTAATGGTGAGTTGGAAGAGGAGGTATACACAGAGAAACCAGAGGGCTTTGTGGCACATAACAGTGAGACCCATTTGTGTAGATTAAGAGAGCTTTGTACAGGCTCAAGCAGGTTCCCAGGGTGCGGTATGAGTGCATTGATAGATACTTGCAGGGAATGGGCTTCGTGAAGAGTGAGACGGATGCAAACATCTACTACTTGGTGTTTGGGGGTGAGGTACTCATTCTTGTTCTGTACGTGGACGAATTTTTTCTAACAGGTTCATTGGGGCTCATAGAGGAGTGCAGAGTGACCTTGCAACAAAGTTTGAGATGAAGGATTCAAGGCTTATGCACTACTTTCTAGGGATGGAGGTGTGGCAGATAGATGGGAGATTTTCCTTGGGCAAGGGAAATACTGCATCGATATATTGAGGAGGTTTGAGATGGAGGATTGCTAAGCCATGTCTGCACCCATGATGACAAATTGGGGAAGGTAGATGCATCCAGGAAGAAGGATGTGGACCCCACCTTAGATAGGCAGTTGATTGGCTGTCTTATGATTTTGGTCAACAACAGGCCAAATATATATTTTGCAGTAAACTCTCTCAGTTAGTGCATGGTTGAGCTGAAGGGAGTGCACTAGACAACAACAAAGCATGTGCTACAATATTTGCATGGTACAATCAAGTATGGGATCAAATATGTCGAGGTGATGGTATCAAGTTGGTGGGCTATATTGAGACAAACTGGGTAGGTAGCTAAGTCACCTGCTACGGGGATACGGGGATACCGGGATTCGAAGTATCGGATACGGGTACGGTGACCCCGGAACAGGATACTTCTGGGATACTTTACATTATATATTATTTTACTAAAAATATATATATATATATATATATATTAATATATTAAAAATTAGATATTTTTTGCACAAATTCATACAAAATTCATTGATTCAAACATAGATAGTAGATACTCATGAGTCATACATCATCATTGATACTATAATAGTAATACAAATTACAATGATACATTGATACACCATACATGATACAATCGTCAAATTTACTCAGAAAGACAAGATTGAAGATAGTAAGATACTGTAGATTTTTCATTAAGTCATCAGAATCAAAATGTGTTACAGAAGAACACTGCCAATGGCAAATAGAAATAGAAAATACAAAATCAACTATAGTCTACAAGACTACAAGCCTGAAGCCTCAATGAGGCAGAGTCATCAATCCTCATAATCAACATCACTGTCCAAATCCTGATCATCATGCTCACCACTGCTCTCCTCTGCCTCTGATGCATCCACCTCCTCTATCATCTCTGCATCTGCTGGTGTGGAGGATGACCCCTCTAATCCATCATCAAATGTGACAGGCTCTAGCACTGGCGCATTGAGATCCAAGTTGGCCAATGCCAACTCAACACTATTGTCCAGACCCATATCATCAAGAAAGACATCCCACATCTTTGTCTTTCCCTTCAACCAATCCTCCCTCTGCCTGTAGATGAGACGAAGGTTGGTGTGCACATACACCATTGTCTCTGCCCTGGACTGCTCAAGCCTGCTCTTCTTCACACTATACAAATTCCCATGTGTGCTCCAATTCCTCTCGCAACAAGAGGATGAAGTCACCTGAGAGAGGAGCCTCATGGCTAACTGCTGTAGAGGAGGGCTTGCTGCCCCATGAGTTGCCCACCAAGAATGGGGCTTCTTAGCCCCCCTGTCTCGAATCAAATCATAGCCTCCAAATCACCCCCTGCCAGTGGAAAAATCTACAAAGGCATCCTCCACCTCATCAAGGGATGCCCTATCCTGAAAAATCCTCCTCAATGCATCTTTCCTCCCTTGTGAGATTTCAACATCCATGTGAGGAGGGAATCTGCGGGAAGGTCCACCATTCAGCCACTCATGGCTATAGTATTTTGGGTTCAAGGAGTGAGCCAAACAATGTAAAGGTGTGCAATTCTTGTCCCATCTGCTGACAAGAATATCCTGTATGACGGTGAAGAAGGCCTCAGGTGATGTCTCATACTCTGGGCACTGACTCTGTAAAATAATGGTCCTAACAGACTCAATCATGGAATCCCATCCCTCATAAACCTCTCCTAGGATGGGTTGGTCTGTATCTGCAAATCTGAGCAAGGAAATGATAGGCTCCATGATCTGAATAATTAGATCTACCTTCTCCCACCATATATCATCCAACACTGTGTCCTTCACTTTCTTTGAGGCTGCTTGATCCGTCTTTCTCCAAAAAGACCAAAACTCTGAAATAACCATAGACCCAAGAGCGGTCTTGACCTCCCTCAACCTCTTCAACATGATGAATGAAGAGGCAAACCGTGTATCTGCAATCTTCAACAATGAGAGATTGGTGTACTCCTTGTAGATAGTGAGGGCATTTGTATGGTTTGTTACAAAGTTGCGGATATGTTGTGCATCCTCAATAGTGGCTCCAATCCAAAGCACATCAGAAGCAATAGATTTCAGTGCCAAGTTCAATGAATGGACAATGCAAGGCGTCCAAAATACTTGTGGATATTTTGCTTCCAAAATCATGCCAGCAGCCTTGCAAACAGGTGCATTATCTGTAATGATTTGCACACAACAATCCACACCTACACTTTCAATAACTTTGAGAAATAACTCACCCATATATTGTGCATCCTTGTACTCTACAAATGCATCCACTGCTTTCAAGAAAACTGCACCATTCGTGGATGACACCATGAAGTTAATGAGTGGGTGGCGTGCTGGATCTGTCCATCCATCAGAAACAATGCTAACCCCAGATGTTGGCCATGCTGATTTAATAGGCTCAAGCATTTTGTCCACCTCTTTCTTTGCCTTTGTCAACAATGTGGTTATGAGCTTCTCTGACCCAGGAGGCACATACCCTGATGGAGCCCCATGACAAAGAGCTCGACACATCTCAATAAATAGAGGTGAACGTGCAACATTAAAGTATATGAAGTTCTGATAGAAAAAAAAATGCAATGGTGAGGTCAAGCTCTTCCCTTTTCTCTTTTTGGAAAATCTTGTCCATTGGACCAACTGCAGTTGCCTTTCTCTTTGCTAATTCTCCCCTGCTAGAAGTCTCAAAAGGGAACTTGATGTTGCTTTTCCTCAAGAATGGAAGGGGGTCATCGGTCTTGGATTTTTTTGATTTTGCTGCCACATTTGCCTCACCAATACTCGCCTCTTTCTGCAATTTCTTCTTATCTGGCAATTCAATTGTTGTACAACATTTAACGCCACAACCTGGAATACCCAACAAATGAGCTTTCACACGGAAATATGTGCCACTGAAATGGCCATTGCAAAAATTGCATTTCCATGAACAATTTCCTCCTCCCTTTTTTGCTGCCCCTTCCTCTCTTGTCGCATATTTCCACAATGGGTATTTTGGGTCAACAATTTGTTTTCCCTGCACATTTGAAGCTACTGTTGCAGCCCCACTTCCAATGGATGGAATACTTGCAGACCCTGATGAAAGAGGGACAGGAGGGGCATCTCCAATGGAGACATTCTTCCCCTTTCTTTGCCCTTGTCTTGCTGCCTTTGATTGAGCCATGAATACTGTAAAAAATAAACAAAAACAACTAAATATATAAAACATATGCACATGCAAACACTAACAACAAATTAAATGCAAAATATAGAGGGACAATGCACTTACCGGATGCTCGAATCTCTTCGAAAGAACTCCCTTTCTCCTTGCTCACACTTGCTCCTTGCTCACACTAGCTCTCCTTCTCACTTCACAAATGAAATGGATGACAAAATAGAGAAGAAAAACCGCACTTTATAAAAAAAATAGCGCAATTTTGCTTGCCGCGGGCCCGGCCGTACCCGGCTATATGGGATACGGCGTATCCGATGGGGTACGGTCGGGATACGGCGTATCCCTTTTCGGACACGCCGTATCCCGACCGTACGCTGTACGGATACGCCGTATCCTTTGAATTGGGGCCGAATCCGGTACGGGTAGGTGTCCGACACGGGGATTCGGGGTTCGATGGCATTTTAGGAGTATCAGGTGACTTAGGTAGGTAGTATAATGGATAGGAAAAGTACTTCATGGTGCTGCTTCAACGTGGGATCAAGAGTTGTCCCTTGGTATAACAGGAAGCAGAAGTCCGTGGAACTGAGTTCAACAAAGGCTGAATATTTAATATATAGTAGCTAACATGGCGACATGCGAGCCCATTTGGCTTCGGAAGTTGCTAGTAGCCTTGTTTGGTCAGAGGGATGGGCCGACAGTGATACATTGTGACGATCAAAGTTGTATCAGATTATTTGAGAATCTGATGTTTCATGACAGGTCTAAGCATATAGATATTAGGTATCACTTCAGATGGGGTTGTGTACAACGCATAATAGTTCAACTACAATATATACCTACAAATTAGTAGGTAGCAAACATTCTGACGAACGCCTTCGGGAAGGTGAGATTCATCTTCTTTAGAGACAAGTTGGGTGTTATGCAGAACACCTTCCTTGCTAAGAGGGAGCGTTAGTTTATGTAGCTCGGATAGGTGTTCTAGTCTCAGGTGGTAACTATGAGGCTAGAAACACAAATGGATTAATTATCTCCAATACCTAGAAAAGATTTCGAAGGAAAATTGTCTTAATTAGATTTAATTAACCATTTTAATTATTTTCCTAAGTCTAACTTAGGAAAAGTGGTTAATTGATCAATATTAATTGAGACAAATCAATTTTTCTCTAGTGACTTATATAAAAGTGATTGAATGAAATCAAGATGATTTTAGCCATCAATTGTGAATAGATTGTGGCCGTTGATTGCTCAACGAGAGATTACAATAGGAGGTCGACGGGGCTTTCGGAGATCATTCAAACAAGCAGAATTGCAGTGATAGCAAGGGCACAATGATAGCGTTGAGGATACCAACAACGGGGTTTCAACATGAGAAATTGAGGAGAAATTTTTTGGAGAAATTCTTCACAGAGATTCTAGTTTTTTGAGAGAAGGAAGGAGGCCGAGTTATTCTGCAAGAGGGAGGCCGAGTTTGTTTGCAGAGGATTTTCCAGCTCGATTTGGCCAGTAGAAGTGAAGGAAAAATATTGCCGGAGCTTTGCTAGTAAGAGACAAGCAACTTATCTAATCCTTGATTTGTTGAAGAATAATAAAACCCTTATTTGCAAAATTGGATTTCCCCACAATGGGGTTTTTCCATGGACAATTGTCCGAAAATATCGGTGTCTATTATTTTATGTGTGATATTTTCTTAGTTCTTGTGATTTAATTTTGGGTGCTTGCATGATATTCTTGCTAGGGTGTCGGAGATCTCTTGATAGCTTCAATTCTACATGATGGTCACTTGGAGATGATTGCTTGCTTGGCAAACACCCTACTTAAGAGGAGGAACGTTTTGCATTTTGAAGGAAGGAATTTTGCTTGGCAAACATCCTACTTGATGGTCATTTTACATTTTGCATGGAGTCTTGGAGTTGACTTGGGTATGCCCGGGTTGCAATAGGGTTTATGCATGGGGAATGGGCCTAGTTGTATACATGGTTTAGTGGGTTTGTTGGAGTCTTTGAAGACTTGTAGGAGGAGCGTTGGACACACGTGATGGAGTACTCTTGCATTTGGAGCCCTACTTGTGGATGAAGTCACCTTGGAGCTTGACATGTGTATCCTCAGAGTGTAGAGCTCCACATGTGTGAGCCTACATGTGTTATTGTAGGTTGTTTGTAAGGACATTTGTTCACATTTATATTGTTGGCCTCCCTTACCTCACATATATATAGGAAGGAGAGAGTTCTTCACTCATTATTCATTCATTTTTGTCCATTCTTGTGTAGATACATGATCAAGAGGAGTGCACTTCTTCTGCTTTTGTACTCAATATCTCTATCTCCTGTAGTTGCTAGGGTTTTTTGATCTTCTTGGAGCATATTGAAGACTACAATTAAGATTTCATCCCTTGGAGATTTGAAGATTAGGGTTTTAGATCCAACCCTAGGTTGTTCTTGGAGAACAGAAAAAGTAGAGGAGATAGCTTGCAGCCTTGTGATAAGGCAATGGTATGTGCATGAATGTCATCTTTATGCATATTAATGAAGTTTTTAGCTGTCCAATGCTCGTATAAATTGCATATTTTATTTTCAGCCATATATATTCTTCATGGTTTATAATTTCCAGTTGTATATGTCTTGCTGTTTTGACATAAACTTAAGGGCAGATGTGTTAAGTGATTTAACATTTCTGTTGAAGAAATAAGGACAGTTTTGCTGTTGAATTGACAACTGCCATTAAGTGTTTTCAGATCTGTGATATGCATGATAAGATTATGTTGGAGTGCTAAAACTTATTGGAACACATTGGTATGTTTTCTCTTGAATTTCCTAGTAGATTGGGTTCGTTAAGATTTAGAAATGTAGCCCATTGTTACTGTTGTTTTCTTTATATTTCGTAACAGTCCCAAGGTTGAAAATTCATAGGTTTAAGATCGGGGAAATTTCTCAGAAACATATTAAATTTCTGAATTGCTTGAGAAACATCAATTTTCAAAAATTTCTACAGCCAGGGATTGAGGATCTTGGAATGATGAATTCAACACTTAGGGCTAAGATTGTGTGGAAACATTAACATGGTAGGAAGTGCAGTGGAAAAATGTTCTTCACATTAAATAATTCCATTTTGTTGACAAGAGAAAGTGTTTGAGTGTGATCTTACAAGTTTCATGAGGCTTGCTAATAAATTGATGAAGAATTCCCATGATGTCATTCAATCTAGATTTTGATGGCTTCTTGGAGATGGAAAATGCATTCTGATTTGGAATGATGAATTTCTAGCTCTCCTCTCTATCAAAGCTAGATTTGGGTGCCATACCTTGCAAAAATGGTTATTTGACCATAAAATCAAATTTATTGTTGATTTTTCTCTGTGGGACAAGAGTGGTGCTTGTTATTGGAGGGGACAGGAAAAGGTCCAAGATTATAACCTTCATTCAACCCGACACTAGGATTACAGCAAACTATTAGAGGCTATGTGTGGACTTGCCCCTATTTGAGCAACCTTCCTTGACACTATAGTATGCGGTGAAACCAATAGGGTTTACATTGCCAACAAGAGATACCCTTCTCCTCTTCAACAACATATTGCTTATCCCCCTTAGGAAAAGCATTTGAAGTCTATTTGTGCTAAACACTATCAGTATTTATCCAAGATTAATATCATTTTCTAGCTCTTGGTGCATTGGAAGTACCTCATGACAGAAAATCTTGGGTAAGAAGGGATTCATGGCCTCTCAGTCCATGTCTTGAGCAAAAATAATGAAGAATATCGTTAACATTATGTTTTTAAGCACCAAATGGTAAAATAATATAAATTATCTCAATGAACCAAGTTAATATAACAAAATTTTTGGGTAGTGAAGTTTGGGACATCCTTTTCAAATGTTGGTACTTGCCTTACATAGGATCCCTAAAAGGTAAACCTATTGTATCCATAATGTGGAATCTAATGGTTAGATTCATATACTGGAAACTATGGTTGGCAAATAAACAACAATATTTTTAAAGGGATTTTTTTCCCAATGAAAACCTTACGCTGAAACCTAAGAGATGCTTCGCCACATTTGTGGATGGCATCCCTAGTAAACTCATCGGTGTAGACTAGTGCACCTCACCAACGATATTCGAACTGGGCACTTGTTGGCATGGAACTAACCAAATTCCGAACAACATTGGCGACAACCTTTTGAGCTAGCTGCTTTGGCTATAAAGGGAACTATATTATTCAACTCACTTAATTATTTAAGTTGGGTGATGGAGCGTGTGAAAGTACAAGATATATATTTCCTCAAAATTGTCTTGGAAAGGTAGTTCTATAAATTGCTAGATAAGTAGCTCATTTTGGAAAAATGAGATTGAACATCAAAACATGTGAAAGGACACTGGCCATGAAGGCAACTCTGTGCGAAACTATGGGGAGGACATGAGATTGGATACCCTAGTAGTCTATGCCATAACTGATGAGCGTTTGTCCTTGGTCTACATGTCTACTAGAATAAGATGGATCAAATTCCTAGGTAATGCTTGAAACACTATCCTTGATGTTTATAGTTTCAATGCGGAAACTCTAACGAATTTATTGATATTTTAGGCCATGGTCATTAGACCTACAAACTACAAATCCTAGAAAGTTGAAGACTCAATGATCTCTCAAAACTGTTGTTTGTATTCTATATCTACAAACACACAGTTAATTGAAAAGTATCAACATCAAAATATTAGGAATTTGCACTCTTGAATATCACATCTTTGTTTTCCTTATTGACTATAAAAGAAAATTATACCAAAGCAATCATTGCAAATTCTTATTGTATATTTCCTAAGAGAGGCCCTACCTCTTTATATAGAGAAGTAGCTTAGGATTTACAATGCAGAGGACTTTAATCTAGGTGCCCAATACATGTGCCGAGCTTCTGTGAATTTGTGCCTTACTTTGAGAAGCCAATTTAGGAAAAGCACCCGATTTCTATATTTGGGTCAATGTCCCTTCTAAAATTGGTAATATACTAATTAAAGCACTTGTCCTAAAAAAGGAAAGTAAACCCATGTTAGAAAAGCAATTTCTAAATTTGAATTGAAGTTATTCTTCTAAATTAGGAGAACAACCTAATCACAAAAAGACTTATGTTGGTGCATGCATGATCCTTGTCTTTCCAAAGTATATCCAAAATCAAATTGATTGTAGAAAACAAATACTAATAGAGTGTGGTGCTGCGTAAATCCACACTTGGGATTATCGTGGAGAAAATATCTAACTCCACTTTGTGTGGCCTTGGGGGCAAGTCTCGAGTTGAGGTTGTCTTTCAATTTTCAACTCCTCCATCTAGACTTACTCCTAGTCGAAGCTAAGGGTTGTGTGGACCCTACAAAATATCTAAGACTCAAATAATTAATTTAATAAGTTAAGTTTCTAGGATTTCGTGAAAATGACCAAGATGCAATTCAACTATGTAGAGCAGTGAAAGAATCAATGCATTTTCATGGGTTTAATGAGCATATACATCCACAAGTATAAATATTGCAAAAATGAAGAAAATAGACCACTGCCAAATTATAAGTGCTTTCTAAGCAAATGATCCAAGTAAATATGATAACTTTGAAAGCAATGCTTGGAAATAAATGATTGAAATAAAGATGTCCCAAAAGATCAATGCCTTTAAAAGTAAAAGTGGCAGATAGGAAAGTAGCAAGTAGAATAATGAAAATACTTGAAAATGTAACAAGATGCTCAACAAATGATACTTGAAATAACGATGATTACTCAAGATAAACAAGACTTGCTAGATAAGAGAGCAGATAAAGCATAAATCTAAGTACCACCCTATTTTGTGATGTAGTGAATTAATCTTGGTAAATTTTAGCTTAAGTTAGATGGTTAGTTCTACGATCTAAAGCAAGTTCCAAACAGACTTGCTCCCCAGGATCCTCGTCGAGGCCCTGATCTCAAAATAAGGAGGCAATAGGGGAACAAGGATCCCTAAATGGCTACTTCAACCAACAAAAGTTGGAGGTAAGTTATTATTGCAAAAAAATGACAAATTGCTCTCTAATCTAATGAAGGATTGCTTGCAAGATTACAAATGCTTGGAAAGTAAAGCAAAGGAACTTAGTGAGAGAAAGTGAGTTGAAAGAATAAGTGAATCTACAAATTAACCAAATTACTTGAAAGTGCAGATTATGTAAAAGAAATTAGATGCATAATGGCATTAGCAAGTAAATGAAACTAAGCTAACTAAATTGCACAACTAAAATTGCATGTAAGGAAATAGCAAGTAAAACTAAATTTGCATGCAAATGAGAAACTAGATGCATTAGTGTTTAATATACTCTACTCTAGTTTAGTTAATCAAAGAAGAGAACCACTTAAACGTCACACAAGGGTCTTCTCCCAATGGGGAAGGGGATGCTTACGGGGAAAACCCCCTAACTCCCAAGAAAAAGGTGCCTTTTATTAGATTAGATTCCCCTTATAAAGTGAGGGATAAAGGGTGGTTTTGTAGAGGACTTTACAAATGAGTCCCTCAAGGGGAATGACAGTCCTTCCAAATGTTACAAATGATCTAACTTTTGCTCAAAGTTTACAATAGAAGTTAAGTAATAAGTTACATTGTTTGGCTTGATCTCTCACACAAGATGAGATCAAGACCAAAAGAAAGCTTTAAAACTCCCTTATAAGCAAATGGGAGATATTACAGTAAGTTACAAAAAAAGGGGAAATCCTTGAGGGATCCTCCAATGGAAAAGAAAACTTAAAGGGGACTACAGTGGTTAAGACTTGATGGCTTTATTAATTTTTTGTCTTTGGTGCCCAAACACAAAGTCCACCAATGCTCTTCCCTGTCAAAGTTGTCCCAAAAGAAATCAGCCAAAAGATAGTCCTGTTGATTTTCTAAGTGCAATATAGACTAGCACAATATATCTGAAATGCTGATAATTACTTTTGATGTTGATCTTTTAAATTATTCCAATATATCATTCAACAATTATACTTTAGAAATTCAACCATACAAGAACAGTAGAATAGTTGAGGTCACAATGCACAAAGAGAAGCTGGGATTTAGTAATTTACAAGGAGCAATGCTGATCCTAACCTATACTTCAAGGTTGAAAAGGACATGCCTCTCATTTTGGTCCTTTATGTTGATGATCTCTTTCTAACCGGTGTGGACCCTCTCATTTATCAATGTAAGAGGGAGTTGACTTCCGAGTTCGAGATGAAGGATCTAGAACTGATGCACTACTTCCTAGGACTGGAGGTCTGGCAAAAGCCAGGTGAGATTTTCCTTTCTCAAGGAAAATACATTGTGAAGCTGCTCGAGAGATGTGGGATGGTGGATTGCAAGTCTGTGTCTACTCCGATGGAACTCAACTTCAAGAAGCTATGTGGAAGTGTTGCTGGGACCAAATCAACAAACCCCCCTAAATATAAACAACTTGTGGGGGCCCTGATGTTCTTGGTAAATTTGACTAAACATGTGTTGCTGCGAATACATTGAGTCAATTTATGGTCGAGCCTCATCACATACATTGGATTGCTGCTAAGAATCTCTTGAAATATCTCTGTGGCACAATCAACTATGGACTGAGATATGTTGCCAGGAATTTGAGGCTACATGGATATACTGATGCTGACTGGGTTGGCAGTGTGGTGGATCGCAAAAGCACGTCTGGATGTTGCTTCTCATTGGGGTCTGCATCAACTTCTTGGATGAGCAGGAAGCAAAAATCGATTGCTCTAAGCATTGCCGAGGCCGAATACATTGTAGCTAGTATGGCCTGTTGTGAGGGTGTTTGGTTGAGAAAGCTCTTTAGTGAGCTATTTGAGCACGTGTTGGATACCACTGTGATCTTATGCGACAACTAGAGTGGGATTCGCCTTTCAGAGAATCCTGTGTTCCACGACTGCTCCAAGCACATTGATATCAGGTACCACTTCATCCGGGATATGGTACAACGGGGAGCAATAAGTCTCTTGTTGAAAAGTGTAACTAGGTTCGGTTTTCATAATGACATGTATAATTGTGATTTTATGTAATTGATGTAAAGAAGAAAATAAAATTATTATTGTAATGCTTGTCTCATGGGTTTCATGAGCAAGGAATTTTATTTTTACTAATGGATCACATTGTGAGCCCTTAAGATTGGCCATAAAGTCAAATTGAGTCAATGTCATGTATGAAAGACCCTTCTTGGGCATGTTACATTTTTGTATGAGTCATTAAATGTATAAGAAGACCCTCCAAGACCAAGCAAAGACACCTCCTTCAAGTCGGCTACAAAATGGAATAAAAGATCTTCACCAAATGACATGTCGACTCACCCTTTAATAAGTCTGCCTAATTGATGGGGAAACAACTATAAATAGGGCAGTTTAGATTTCATTTGGAGCACATATTTTCGGTGAAGAAGAGGACTAAAACAAGAAGTGCCAAAGGGTCAAAGAAGACAATCTTACAGCCACTGAAGAGAAGGGAAGGTAGAGCGAAGTCCCTAGCATTGTTTTTGGTTATGTTTTGGGATAATCTACTTCACACATGCAAGGAAAGAGCGTTGTCCATTGCAGAAGAAGCCGAACTCTTGTTGTGATACTTGTAGGTCATAACAAGGAGAAGATCAAGGTATATTACAAGCCGAGTTACTAAGGAAGAGACCTCCTACTAAAGCGAAGGAAATCAAGGCATAAGAGAACGTCATATGCATGAATTAGGGTCAAAGATTGCAGACCTAATTCAAGGAGGTCGAAATAACCAAAGGTTTAAAGCAGAGGGAAGCCGAAGTTGAAGAGAAGCTGAGGAGGAGGAAGGAGCAGAAGGTTGACTATCGTTGACTAAGGATCTCATCAAGGAAGCTTTGTGTCTTGGTCTTGGAGTGGAAAATAGATCAAGGGTCTTGGTCTTAGTATTCGTCAATTGAAGTCTCTACAAGAAGAAGAATTTGTTCGGGTTTCCTCTCAAGTGGGAGAGGTATTGGCCCTGGTTGATAACCTATATTCTGTGTCTCTTGTCCCTTTATGGTGTATGCATTGGTAACTGTTTGATGAAGATTAACACTATACTAACATAAGTAAAAGAAGATCCTAATCTAAGAAGTAAAAAGCATTCACAAGCAGCTATCAATAAAAGAGAAATCACTTAACCTTGATGGCCTAGATTTCTTAACAACTCCAACACATCAGGACTGATGAGTAGGTCACAAACATCCTCACGAAGCCCTTTAGGGAAGGTCAAATTCTTAGCCTTTCGAGAGAGACTTGGAGTCATGGAAAGATCCTCTCATGAGGGTCCCGCTTGAGTTGGACATTGCGCTCTGGGAGCTCTTGGGTGCTAGGGGTACCTCTTGGAGCTATGAGCGACTATTGGGTGAGTGTTTCACCTTCTCCTATTGGTGCATTGTGTATAGGGTGAGTGGTTCACCTTCCCCTATTGGTGTGCTGTGTACAGGGTGAATGGTTCACCTTCTCCTGTGATAACCCATGATAGTTGACATGTGTGTAGGGTGAGTGGTTCACCTTCCCCTTCCCCTACGATTGATATATGCATAAGATGAGTGGTTCACCTTCTCATATGGCATATGAGCAGGATGAGTGGTTCACCTTCTCCTGTTGATGCCCCATCATACATCCTACCCATGTAGTCCGAGACTCATGGGAAGTACCTCTCATTTGGCCAATGAGTTGGGAAAAGTAGATTGGGACCGTAGCACTATAGATGGATGCATCGTGTACTGCTGTACTCCCTATGCCTAGGATGCACGGTGTTCAACAACTTGATCATTCAGGATCAAATCTGATTGGGGTTCTACCCCTAGACTGACTTTTGTTAGTGAAGAGTGGCAAGGTCTTGTGACTCACTGTTGATCAATTCTTCTTCATTATTACATCATTGTTCAACAGAGTTGAGAAGAGATACAAAGATGGTTCATGACAACAGAATGACATGATGATCGATGATGGATTGGCAGGTGGAATTCTCCCTAGTTGAGGGGGAGTGTTAAAATTGGAAACTAGGGCCAAATTTCACTATTGGACAACTCATTTGATGAAGATGATTATTGCATTGAATTTCTCTTTCTTCCATCTCCATTCTTTGGTCTGGCGGTCATTGATCATGCAGATTGACACCCTTTCATCCTTGTTACCCACCAAAATTGGGTACCCCTAGGAGAGCATTTCTCCTAATCATCTTCTTCTAGCCGGTAGCCAACAACCCCTAATAGCTATCTTGTAGATGATGTGATGTGCCAGCCCCGTCACTTGTATCAATTGTATGTTTCCTCACCCATTTGTCAAGAGCACATGTTAGAAGGTGGGCAATCCGACCCAAAAGGTATGACGCAATCGAGTGCCTATGCTTGTTTTTCAGTTGGGGAATTTTGGCATGGATTATAGTGGTACTTGGAAGAAGGAAGGGTTTTGACCGTGGTTTTGTACCCTCACCTTAAATGGGTGGTTAATCTTCAATCCTAGTTCTGTGGGATCTCCCCTATTGGCCTATGGCTTTAGGAAGGGCACTATTTGGGATACCTCGATTTTGGTAGCATGGTATTGCTTTCCCATTCCATATTTATCACTTCCCTTCGCACATTACAAGCCCTATTCACTATTTCCCTTCTCCGGGTCCATAGGGTGCTAGCACTCCACCTCACCTTGTCCACATATCTAGGTCGGGCCTAAAAACATTGCCTTAGAGGTTGATGCAACTAAAAGAAAGCTAAAAGCATATCATGCCGGGACATTAAATATAGCACATGGGCAAAAGCCAAACGTGAGCCCTACCATTTATCATCATGGCCATCACCCTGGTTCCTAGGGCCAATGATTGCCCCATCACATCATAAAAGGAACCCATGTACGTTCCAACCCCAGGTGGGCAATGAACTGCCCCAACTTTAAGGGGGTAATAAATGTTGTACATCATTCACATCATGATCTCATTTCCTAGAACTTCAAGTAGTAATACAAAGAAAAATCATGAAAAAGCAAAAGACAAATAAAGAGGGGTGGAAAAACAAAGACTGGGGTAACTCATGCAACCACGATTGCTCCCTCCTCACATCTGTACGCCCAATATGTGGACTTCCTCATTATTGCTACCCATTTTCCCATGGCAGTTGGCTCTGAGACCCCTTTATCCCCATCCATTCCATCATTATTCATATGCCAACTATTGATTAAAGGATGTACCAAGGACCTGTCTTTCCCCTTAGGGGATGGGAACACCTAATAGGGTCGTCTATTAGCCACTCCTCCATGTAACACTATTACGTGATCAAAGTCCCAAATTTGGAAACGAAGCCTCTTATGAAGTATCAATTTGCCCTTGATTAACAAGCTTGGTTCACTTAGATGCACTAATGACTAATTGTACCTGATGGTGAAGATGGAACATTGGACATTGTGTGTGGTTGGCAGGTGGTATTCATCACGGGTTTGGAAATTTAAATGGGGCCTAAGTCCACTAGAGGAGCATATGACACCCTATAAGTGAAGCGTTGAGAGCCATGGGACTCCTATCACTTGCAGAGCATCACTCCATTCCATGGGTACCTACAACACCCCAATAGTTTGTACTTTGCCCCACATTATTCATGAGATGATGCATTTGGACTAGTATGCCTCCAGCCGGATTAGCAGTATATACTATATACAGATTTTGGTGGCTGATTTGAGGCCCAGATGAGGTTTGTCTCACCCCACCATCCTCTGAGCCCTCAACATTGGAGCAGAACCAGTCTATTCTATCACCAAGAGACCCATGAGATCTATTTTGTTCCCCAAACACAAAATTGGGGTCCACAAGATTATTTGCATGCAGATTTAGGGGCAACCCCTAGATCCGTATTTTTGGAGCCCTCTACACATGAATTGGCACTTGAGGAGCTCAACACATGTCCTAGAAGGGCCTATGCATGCATGATGTTGGCATTTCAGCCTCTTTTGTGAGTTAATTTTTAGGTTTTGCATTGGCTATGAGGTTGGCTTGTAACCTCACTTTGTTTTGCCCGTCATTTTATAACTTGGAGGGGCTTTTAGGCTAAATTAGAGATCATTAGACATGTATAAATAAGAGAGAGGTCATTTCACTCTCTCAACATCGTCACTTGGAGAATTCAGACCTCTTAAGAGAATTCACACTTGTTCCTTCTTGGCTATTGGAGATGCTTGGAGTGCAATTTGATGTTTGGAAGCTATTTTGGATTGTCTTCGGAGCTATTTCTTTGGTGAATGGATGGATATACTACATGTTATTTTTTAAGTGCTTATTGTTGAAGATTATCATTTTGAATTTGTCTAATGTATGGAATTGCTTCTGCTTCTAGATTATGCTAGTTTGTGCCCTAATTTGTTGAAAATAAATTTTAAAGGCCATCTAGTTGAGGATTGTATATTCAGTGGAGGAATTCTTATAACTCTCCATCAAACTCCATTTATCATTGAGTGGGTAAATGCTGGAATTTTGGTACATAGGGCATCAAATTTTGGCCCCCTTAGCAACAAATTAGGTACTTAATTCAGTTGTTTGGTGGGGAAATGTGTGGAAGTACAGGAAAGATATATCCAGGTAAGCCAAGGAAGGGACACCAAGGCAGGGTCTAAGATGTCTTTTTTATATAATAGAATGCTCGATCAGGGCCTGCTCATCATAATGCACTGACTAGTATAACAAAGCTAGAAAAGGGCTTGCATCCCCTCAGGATGAAAACCTAAACCTTATATATATTTGACTTATTGCTTATGCCGTGTAATAAGCTTCACACATTTTCATATTTTAATAATGTTTTTCTGTAGTTCCTCAACAAAAATGTTATTAATCTTGGTGTTTAAACTTTAAAGTTAGGCAACCTTAGTATTCGTTTGGCATTTAATTTCAGATGTGCTCTCGTTTCCAAACAGTTCCATAATGATTTATATATATTTGACTTCTGTTTCATGCTGTGCATGTAGCATTTCTCATCTTAATGCTTAACCATCTATTTCTACAGTTACTCGACAAAAATGTCATTAATCCGTTGCTGGTGAATGCATGAGTATTTTAAAATTGTTTAACTTCTGTGACAGATTGCGGATGTTTTGGCTGATGCTGGAGATTCCTGTGGAGTGAAATCTGTTTGCCTGTATGGTGGCACGTCTAAGGGACAACAGATTTCTGCTATGAAGTCTGGAGTGGTAAATTAATCTCCCCTTTATCCTCTTTATAACTCAAATTTTATTTTCTCATTGACTAGGAGAGAGGCATGTCAAGTTACATCAAGGAGTAGATGAAGGAATTTCTCTAATCAGCCTAGCAGTTGGGGTGTGACTCATCTAGTTGTGCTGCAGTGTGACTTTACTTGGGTGAAGCAGCAAACTTCCGAGTGTTAAGGGACTTTGGAGTTAGAGAATAAAGGACTTCCTATGATGTTTCATTTAGAGAGATGTAAATTTCAGTGGTTAACAGAGCATCGAAACAATATTTACAATGCTGTTAGCTGATATATCCCTCAGTCATTGCTTTTGGACTTATTACGGTGTATATCTTGTACCCTGTCAACCCTATGTAAATTAATGGAAGACAATTATACCACCTGAAGAGAATTACTGTCCCCTATAGTTTTGCATACAAGCACAAAGCAAGGTATTGACAATGGACGGATAATTGTGATGCTTATACAATGAATATTTCCCCATAGTTTCCTTGGTGGCCATGGCCTTTGGCAAACTAACTGACAACATTCACTAGATGCAGTGCCTTACCTCATTGTTTGAGTACAAACATCAGACAGCCAATTTTGATGCAGACAATATTGTCAGTCAGGTATGTAACCTGTCTGCAGCTATAGCTTAACATTTTGAGGACATTTCATCTCTAATCTGACCTACGTTTGATGAGTTTTTGGCACGTGTTTAGCCTCAGACAGAAGGCTTGTTTAACAAGGCATGATCACCTGATCAAACGGCTATTGTCTAGCCTTAAAAATACTTGGTGGGACAGTAGTTTTAAGTTTTTTACTTGCCTAGATATTTGCATTAAAAGCTTGACTCCTTGTAAGAAATATATAAAATACAAGAAGAGCATGATCCTCTTCAGATGTTAAAAGTTTGACCAAGAATTGAAGGTTACTAATAAATTATAATTGTGTGAAACTTCACCCTTTTTGCAATATAAACTTTTTTCATACCTCAGACTCCAATTATAAATTTATCTCGAGAATTCACATAGAATTTTATGTAGAATTTGGTAGTGTTATAAGAACTGCAAAGTGGTTTCTGTTGCTGCTGTTCTTGATCTGGATCGTCATATTCAGTGGAACTGAACAGCTAGGGGACTGTTGTCATGGTGTTTTCCACAGCTTTTTAAGAAAATGGGGGTGGGTGGGGGTGAAACTGTCAATCCCGTCTTCCAATCTAGACATCCTACGGTTCTCACATAAGCAATTGTTTCAACAATTAAATGCCTTCACAATGAGCCTATTTATTGTGCAGGTTTTATGTCTGGCATTATCCTTAGTTCCATTTTGGCTACCCCATAAATACTAAGCACTTTATGGGGGTGAATGGGTTCTACTGTGGCACCCAATAGTGCTGACTAATGAGCTAACTGGCATCCATATATCAGTTGGGCGAAAACTTTGTCTACAGAATTTTGTTTCAATAAGTCTTTTCCCCTTTTGGTGGTGCTATATTTCATTCAGTTTATGGAGTTATGAAACATAGGCTGCATGTTAGTTTTTGTAGCATCAGATGTGTTCTAACCACGAAACTTGGTGGAGAGGCTAGAATACATAACATCTCCAAAACACCAGAAATCATTTTTGGAAATTCCACCTAAATATGACTTAATTAGATTATTAGTCGATTTTTAAATATTTTCTAAGTCTAAACTTAGGGAATATGATTAATTAATCAAAATTAATTAAGTCAAGGTGTAAATTCTCTAGAAACTCACAAAGATCGACTTTAAGAAGATCCTAGACATTGATTAAGTTTTAATCTTAGTCGTTGGAGCTCCAACAGAGGATTATAAGAAGTCGTCGATGGACACTTGGAGAATACACTCGAGCAGTTTGATTTCCTTGGCAGATCGATTTCTAGAGAGCAGCAGCAGTTGCCGGAGAGACAAAAATTGAAGCATAGACAGTGAGGGGCAGGGACAGTGATCCAAAGGAAGTTTTCTAGATCTGGAGAGGGAACAACAAGTGACAGAAGTGATCCACGCAGAAGCAACGCATGGACGTGCAGTAGCTGAAGTAGAGCAGTTCGATTACCTGGGGAGGAAGTCGATTCAGCTTCCAGAGGTTGGGAAAGTATTCTAGAGGGCTGAAGAGTCACTTCTAGCAGTAGAGACAGGCTAGACCAAGGTTACTTGGGAGCGGGAGCGCCATTTTTAGAAGCTTCCGGTCCAGAGCGTTTCGGGGAGCGTTTATATATATATATATATATATATATTTTTTTTTAATTTTTTAAATTTTTCTTTTATTTTATTTTTATATTTTGATGCATATATGTCAACAAAAACATGTAGAATGATGAATTAGACATAAAAAACATAAAAACATAGATTGAATCATATAACATCAATCATCTAGAAGTTATAATCTTCATCAACCATGCCCACAAGTTGGAAGCATACAACATATTGACTCTTGAGTCTCGCAAATCATCAATCTGAAGGTTTCAAGCTTTCAAAATTCAATATATAACATTTATCATCATTGATATATAAGTTTATAACATTTATCATCATTGATTTCAAATTTCAATATCTAACATTTATCATCATTGATTCATTGATTTCAAAATTCAATATACATTTATCATCATTGATTCATTGATTTCAAATTTCAATATATAACATTTATCATCATTGATATATATCATTTATCATCATTGATTCATTGATTTTAAAATTCAATATATACAATTTATCATCATTGATATATAACATTTATCATCATTGATTCATTGATCACCATATAACTTTCATGAAGCATCATATTCATAATTCATAATGACTTGTAAACTTATAAATGCCAACTTCACAGTTTCACCTTTCAAATTCAAACTTCAAACTTAAATTGTCATTAAATATATGAAAGAGTTAAGTTTCAACTGTTCAACTGTCAACAGTTATAAAAGATAAAAACTACTAGAAAATAGAAAAGACTAGTAAACAACAAATCTATTTTGTCTATTGGCTGGCCCCTTGCCACGCCCACGAGAAATGTCTAATTTGTGCGAGCCACGAGGAAATGGTGGTCTTTTAGTACTCTTAGGAGTACCATGACCATGACTAGAAGGTGGAGGTTGAATCTGCAAAGGAACTTTAATCTGATATCGAGAACTAGCATTGGCACTGGCATTGGCACCCGCACTGCTACCAGTAGATGGTGGGACTGGCCCTGTGTGTGGCGGTGCTACTGATGCTTCATCATCATCCCTAAAAAGTTCTGCTTCCAATTCTTCCATATGTACCGTGTCGTCCTCCAAATTACCATCCTCTGGGTTGTTGTCCCAGACTCTGTATGATGGATCCTCATTTGCCTGATCACAGTAATGGCTCAACAACCTCAAGTTGTAATGCACATAAACCAAGCTTTCAGCTTGGTTTTCATTCAACCTGTTTCTTCTCACATTATGTATAAAGCTGTAGGTGCTCCAACACCTCTCTGCAAAAGAAGTGTTCACAACCTGTGAGAGAACTTTTTCTGCCAACTTTGGCAAAAGTCTCATGCCGCCATATGCTTCCCACCATGGGAGAGCATCAAATCTGTCTCTGTCTTCCATTGCATGGAAAGAACCATAGTTAGCAGTGCAACTGAAGTATTTGCCTAATTCAAGGCGCAATCTAGCACACTCCTCCCTGTCAGGTACCAACTTGTCTAATGCCTTCATGTACCCCTCTTGTACCTCTAGATCTGTGTGAGGTTTCATCCTAACCCCACCTCCAGGTGTAGGTTGGCCTAACCAAGATGGAGAGTAATATTTTGGTGTAAGGATATATGCCAAGGCATGTAGTGGAACATTGAGTTTATTCCACCGTGCACACACACGGTCATGAATCATAGCATACAAGTTGGGATCATTATCCTTAACAATATCTTTTATTTGGCCCAACATGCTGTCCATCTGCTCATAAACCTCCCCAATCACTGGTTTATATGTATCTGCAAACCGAATCATGTGATAAATGGGCTTGGTGAAATTCAAAATTTCCCTCACACGTGCCCAAAACAAAGGGTCAAGGGCGGTCTCCTCCACATGTTCGAAACCTTGCCTGTCAACTATTGTTGCTGCCCTGTCCTTTAATACCTGCCAGTGTGGGCTTGATACCATTGCAACCAATGACTCTCTTACCTTCAAAAGGCGCCTGAAGGTAAGGTAATAGCTCGCAAATCTAGTCTTTGCTGTCTTCAACAACTCCAATTTGGAGTGAGTACGGAAAAGCCCATGGGTATTGCTATGATTTGTAATAAATTTTATCATTTTTTTACCTCTCTTATACAAATTACCAAGCCATTTGAATTGAGGTTGTTTGTTTTTAATGATATCATGCATCAAAAGGTTCATTGTGTGAACCAAACACCCAGACCAAAATATGTTGGGGTATTTATCCTCAATAATTGCTCTTGCTGCCTTACAGTTAGCAGCATTATCAGTGATGACCTGTATGACATTGTATGGCTCAGTGTTTTCAATTATATCAAGTAATGGTTCTGCAATGTTAATGCCGGTTTTGAATTTGTCTGAATAATCATATGCTGCCAGGAAGATTGCACCACTAACCGACACAGCCAAAACACTTATCAATGGTTTTCCTTTTACATTGGTCCATCCATCAGAGACAATGGACACCCCATGCTCATTCCACGAATTTGTCATTCTAGCCAAAGAATGGTTTATTTTAGCTTTTTCATGATCAAGACCCATGGTTCTGGCCTTGTCATACCCAGGGCTTTTGTATCCTTTGGGGGCATCATTAATGGCAGAAACCATTTCATGCCAATAAGGTGAGTGAAGAACATTGAATGGCACCCCACATGCATATAGAAACTGTTAAACTTTTGAATCCACATCATTCCTACACCCTTCGTCCAGGAAATCGGATATGGTTCTATGCCTTAATCCAGATGTGCCACTGCCTCCATAACCACTGGAATGGGTGGAAGCTGGACTTGTTTGTCCATGACGTGATGAGCCTGAATAAGAATCAATGAAACCCCTAGATCTTTTAGATCTCTGTAGGGCAACCTCCTCTTCCTTTCTATATTTCTCTCTCCGTGTTGCTGGCACACTAGTACAAATTTTGATTCCTATATTTTTTTCTCCATCCCCTGGCATTTTCCCACAAATTTGCCTTCTCACACGGGTGTATGAACCATGGTATTGTTTATTGCAATGGGGAAAAATAAATTTAATGGTTCCACCACCTTTCCCTCCTTCCTGTTTCTGAACATATTTCCACAAAGGTGTCTGAGTTTGGTCTCGTCTAGTTGGGGAATCTGTTTCCTCATGTTCTCCACTCCCCACTTCCTCCTCAACATAATCCTCCTCCTCTTTAGGGTTTTCTTCAAATCCACCATAACTCTCCTCTTCATCCTCCTCTTCTCTGATTTGCCTCTTTCTTCTACTACTCTCCAACACCATTATTACAAAGAAAGGAACCAACATGAGGAAAATCCCTAGCCATATAGCCATGATGTTTCAAGTTTCTACCCTGCAAAACAAATGGAGAAATGCCAAATGGGAATAGGAAATGCAACATAGGAAAAAAAACAATTCAATTTTTAAGTTTTAAACACAATAAAATGCAACATTCAAGAAAAAAATCAAGTTTTCATTTTTAAACAACTTACAAATTCATCCTAGAAAATACAAAATTAGATTAGAAGACCTACCTCTTTCTTGCAATCCTCCTGTTGCCTTGCTCTCTCCTTGTCACTTCTGCAGCTCCGCTCTCAAGCTCTCCTTCTTGCTCCTCTTGCTCCTCTCACTCTCTCACTCATTCAACTACAAACAATAAACAAAATGAGCCTCCCTCCTTGTTATAAACAAATCGATTTTTTCAATAAAAAAATTTCTCGCCGGCGGGAAACGTTTTTTTTTTTGCCGGGGAGTGTTCGGGAGCGAACGCTCCCCGAACGCTTCCAACGTTTAAAAACGCTCCCGAAGCGTTTTTTAAATGCCGGAAGCGCTCGGGGAGCGTTCGCTCTCGAGCGTTTCCGGAAACGCTCCCGAAAAGGCAAGGAGTGTTTTTACAGGGTCGGAAACGCGCTCCCTAAAACGCTCCCCTCAGGAAGCGTTTTCGGGAGCGCGTTTCTGAACGCTCCCAAAACTCTCCCGCATGGAGCGCGTTTCGGGAGCGGGAACGAGGGGGGGGGTGAAGCTTCCCCGCAACCCTGGGCTAGACGGCTTGCTCAAAGGCAAATTCGAGCCACAAGTGTGAGAGGCAGCGCAAGGACTGCACAGAGGGCCTATGTTGGGGTTTGGACGACAAATTTTTCTGTAGGAGCTAGTTCGGGATTGCTTGTGGGGTCAGAGAATTTTCTCTCTAAATATTTTTGTTAGATACTTGCTATTTGGATTTCTAGTTGGGCATCCATATATTGTGCTCATATTTCACTGCTGCATAATAATAAAGCCCTCAACTGCTGCACCGGTTTTCCCAAGTTGGGTTTTTCCGGGGAAATTTGTCCAAAAATAATTGTGTAAATTTCATGTGTGTGTGTGTGTGTGCTAGATTTTCCACAACTTTATTTGTGAAAATCACAGTGTGAGTTATTTGGTATTTGCGGTAGCAAACAACAAATAAATTTTTAAATAAATTAACAATTAGGAGAATAATTTCTAGTTTGCTGTGATAGATGAAATTTTCACACTGCAGATGTGTATAATACTATGCACTTCCTTGTTGATGTCTTAGATAGGCATGTACTAGTTTGATTGATAGCTTTTAGTCATTTGTGATCATTAATATCCTTAGAATGGAGTCTTCTGACTCTTCTCTATGACATAAGCTTCATCTTCTTTGTATTTATCATTATCATATTGCTTTTCAATAAATATATTACCTTTTTAAATAAAGATAATATGCAATAGTTTTACTAATGTCCACAAATGACCAAAAAACAAGTCAATGGGACTAGAAAATATGCCCAGTCAACGTTGGACTATAGGAGTGCCAAGGTCACTCCTGATTGCTAAAAGAGGAAAATATACAAATGAAAGAACAAGAAAAAAAAGAACATGAGAAAGAGTTAATTGAAAAGGTTAAACCTTAGAAGAGAGGAAACACTGCTATTCAACATTAGAGATATGGATAGAGGTATAAATAGAGACTGGAGTACAAATGTCGCTATCATCATGTATCACTGCGAAACAGAAAATGAAAACCCTTATAATGTCCTTTGGGTAGTGCTTGGTGTTGAGAGCACCTAACTGGGTGACCTTGGGAGGTGTTGGGGAGTGGTTAATCAAAACTCTCTTAACATTTGAGGTGAAAGAGAAGAATTTAGTGATGGGCATTTCACTGCTTAATTGGGCTTAGGGGTAGCACCACACAAGGAGCAATTATGACCCTACCAAATATCTTGTGAAGGTGAGATGTCTACTAATCGAGTGAGAAGATGTTCAATGTCTCATCGATTTTATGTCATCCATATTCATGGGTGGGGAATTCGCTCACTGCTTGGTGCATCTATTCATTGAGATATGTCAAAAGAAGAAGGTTATGAGCCTCGTGGTGCAAGGTTTAGAAATGTCTAAGAAAGTCTCCCATTTGTGCATTGTTGCCGCTTTAATCCACACCTGGGATTATCATGGAAAAAGTCTTTAACTCCACTTGGTGTGGCCTTGGGGGCGAGTTGCAAGTTGGGGCTGTCACCCAATTCCCAACTCCTATGTCTAGGATAAATCCTCACAAATCCAAGGGGGGTAGTCCCTAAAGAAGAAAAGAAGAAAGTTAAGGTTTGATTAGTGTTGTTAAACAAGTTCTAGGAGTTAATATGATTTAAACCAATTTACAATTCACCATTAATAAGATAGACCATCACATGTGCTTCAAAATAAAAATGATTTTGCAAGTACATAAGCATCACATATCATTCATGACGAAACATATTTAAGAGCACCAAACCAATGAATGAAAAATTTAAGAAATGTAAAGGTATGATCAATAAAGAGACTAATGCGAATAATCCGAATAGATGCTTGCAAGAAAAGTAAAGTACTTGGAAATGAAAAGAATTGAAAGCAAAGTACTTGAAAAGGTGAGCTTTGAAATAAAAGGTGCTTGAAACAAAGTGCTTTGAAATAAGTATTTGCCAATTTGTAAACAAACTTGTAAAACAAAAGCAATGATATCTCAATCAAGTACACAATGCAAATATAAGGCGTGATGAATTGCCTCTTAGTTGATTTTAGACTTAGATAGGTTGTCTCTTGAGTTAATGTAAATTAGACAAAGATTGCACCTAATCTAATGTGAAACTTTTCTTCCAAGCCTTTGTCATAGCAAGGATGAGGATAGCTGCATGGAGATCCAAAATGGGGAAGCTTCGCTTCAATGATAAGGATAACTGCAAGGAGATCTGAAATGGGGATGCTTCGCTTCAATGAGTACCTGCCTAATTTCACAAGTCATCTTGCTCACAAGTAGATCCAACATTCGGTTTCCCCACCTGGTTTAGCGATTCGAGTGTTTGCCATCTCCAATCTCGGAAAAAGAGATGGGTGAAAAGGGGGGTTATTAAACTATACAACCAATTAAGCTGGAGGTCAAAGTTCTTTAAATGCAAAAAAAAAAATCACATCTAATGGAACTAGCAAGTTAAAAGATTAAGCTGAACTAATTGTACTAATGAAATGAAAAGATCGAATGGACAAGAATAAATGAGTTAAACTATGATTGTTTAAAGAAAAGGAAATGAATGGATTGCAATTAGTGTTGATCTAATCTACTTTAGTTTTAAATGATGAAGCAAACCATTCAATCAATCACATAAAGACCTTCCCCAAATGGGGAAGAGTAGATGCCTAGGGGAAAATCCCCTAGCTCCTAAGAAAAAATGCCTCTTTATTATATTATCTCCCTCTTATAAATGAGGGATGAAAAATAAGGTTTTGGAAGGAGATTACAAATGATCCCCAAAAAGGGAAAGGTACTTCCATAGTTACAAGTGAAAAAAAATAAAATCAAACTAGAAGTTACTTGGAAATATTTACAAAATTTGGTTTGATCATTCACTCAATGGTAAGATCAAAACCCAAGAAAAGCTTAGAATTCCCTTATGGATGAAGGGGTGAATCCTAAATGAGTTACAAAATAGTAAATCCTTGAAGGATTATTGGAATGGAGAACCCCTTTAAAAGGTACCAGGAACGGGTTTAATGGTTTCAAGAGTTTGCTTGTCCTTGTTGCCCAAATCCACCAATATTCTTCCCCCTTCCAAGGCTGTCCCAAAATCAGCCAAAGTTGAGCTACTCCTTGTCCTTAAATCTGCCCAAAAACACAGTCAAGAACAGAAGTTCGAAAAAGGGACTAAGAAATGCCTTTAAACAAATTTCCAAAGTTTAGCACGGGTTACTTTGAAATGCAAACAAGGCTACCAAGTAAATCCAACTAATCTATATTCTATTTTGGGTAAGGAAACTGAGTAAACTCGGTCCCTTCTTAGACAAATATGATCTTTGTTATAACCAAAAATCCAAAAAAAAGCCTTTTGATTGATTTTGTGAATGAAAGCACTAGTAAAGCAGCCAAAGAAAGTTAGATTTGAAATGATGGAAGGAAAAAACATAGAGGCTTATGGAAACCCCTTTTTGATCTTTCTTCGTTGAATTGCTTTGGATAGTCTTTGGCTTTTTGAACTATGTATTCCTTGAAATCTATGGAGTGGCTAGTCTAGCAAATGATGTCCCCAACTCCAATGCAATTGGTAACCTGTTTCAAAGCAACAAAAATCTTGCAAAGCACAAATATTAGTGTCAAAGGGAACTTGCCATATGATGGCAAGGTTGGATTTGTTGTTCCACTAAGAACATACAAATCTCAACTAAGCTTAGGATATGTGCAAGCCTAAGGAAACCTACAAGTAATTGTAGCTTTCCTTCCCTAGACAAGAATTCCCTTAGGCTATAACATGAAAATAAATGCAATGTAAAAAATAACTCAATAGAAAAATACCGTGTTGCCTCATGTTACAAGGAAAAACAACATAGAACCAAGCTTGATGACCTCCAAAGTCTTTGTTTTATATTACTTGAATAAACAATGTGATAGAGTTACAATAAGCTTCTAGCTTCCAACCATCTCAGGCTATAATACCAAATGGTTTACTTGTACAAAAAATGGGAGCAAATCCCAATGATAAGAGTAATGACAAGTGTAAGAGCTGTTGTCAATCACAAAGCTATGATGACTGAGATCCCACTGCAATCGACCTCTCCAAGTGGCAATCTAACTGTTGAGGAACGCCTCCACTGGACAACGTGTAATATTCCTATTTGGAAAAATACAGTAGATAAACATAGATGAACTGTAACAATTAAAAATGTGCAAAATTAACAGCAAACAAACATTGAACACAAATGAAAGACGACAAGTAAATGAGTCGTCTGTATTAATTAATTAGATAAGTACATCAAATCAAAAGTATTAATGGAACTTGGGCTTGCTAAGCAAGCAAAACAAAACCTAGAATGATGCCTTTGACCCAAGTGGTGTACGACCCAGAATGATGATGCACATGACCCAGTGAATAATCTGTTGATGACTGGCTGAATGAATAATGATGGCTGGCTTGGAAAATGACCGGATCACCCTGAAAATCCACCCACGAGATCCTCTCCAAAAACTCAGAGAAGCCCAAAAAGGGTTTGGCCTTGTGCCTGAAAGTGTGAACTCCCCCAACTAGTGTGAATGGCCTAGATGAGCAGCGTATGCGACCCTCTGCAAGAAATGATGCTGTTGGAAGTGGCCGGAATCTGTCAATTGGAAACTCCCCAAATCCCGCTTTTAATCATCCGCGGCACACACCCAAACTCCAGCTCCAAGAAAGAGGTATCAATTCATCCCACAAGATTGCACAAGTTTCCCCAAGAGACTCATGCATTGCCAGAAAGAGAAGCACGACCTTCACAAACTTCTCTTGCTTCACGTATGGCAAACTCCACCAAAATCCTAGCTCCAGAGGGTAGATGAAACCCTGAATTCTTGCTCCTCAAACTCCTTTGATGCTGGCTCGAATGATCAACTAAGCGCACTTTCTCCACGCCCCCAGAAATGCGCACTGTTGTCCAAAATTGTTGAAGAGGATGCTCTATTTAAGTCGTTAGATGGAATTCTCCAATTTCCAGCTAGGGAGACACTTGAAGTTCTTTGAAACTGGCTGAGGTTCGGCCCAAAACCCTTGTGCTAACTAGCACTCCAAACCCTTGTGCTAAGCAACTCACAAGAGGTCGATTTCTTAAGTTCTACTGGCAAAGATAAGTTGAAGCAACCTTTTTCTGCCCTTATATACCTCATGGGCCAATTCGACCCCCTTGGTGGCCCCCATCTCCTCATGTGAGTCGACTCCTAGTGATGCATCTTGCTTGCAACATCGTCCACAACTTAAATGACCCTTTTCAAACATTGGACCCGCTTATTATTCACATCTCCCAAGTATAAAGTGTTAATATGCCAAAAAGTGATCCCTACACCATTTTACCCCTTTTTTCCCAAGGGACCAAGTGGGCTAAAGGCTATCTCCATAGCAGCTCACAAAATAGGGGATATCACAACCCTCCCCGCAAAATTTTGCTTGTCCTCAAGCAATTTTAGTGCTGGGTGCTGTAGTGCCTGTTCCCCTTCCCATGTTGCGTCCTCCAAAGGAAAATCCTTCCACTTGACAAGATACTCCCTAATAACCTTGTTCCTAAGCTTCCTCTCCCGCACCTCTAGGATAACTACAGTAACCAACTCCAGTGGCCCCTCATCATCAAGCAACGATAACTCTGCAATAGCTATCACCTGTTGCCCCAAAGCCTTCTTTAGGCAGGACACATGGAATACATTATGCACTTTGCTACTTGGGGGTAGCTCTAACTCATGGGCCACCTGCCCTACATGTGTTGATCACCTTGTAAGGTCCATAGAAATAAGGCTTGAGCTTCTCGGCCCCATTTTGTTTGAGTGTCAATTGTTGGTATGGCTGCAAGTGGAGGTACACCAAGTCTCCTACCTCGAACTGCCTCTATGTCCTATGGCAGTCTGCATAGATCTTCTGTTGGTTCTATGCCGTTTGCAAAGTGTCCTTGAGAGCCTTGAGGATCTCTTGGCTTTCTTGGATCCAATCCCTCGCCCTCAGGGCTTTGCTATCCTCGAATACCATGTCAGCAAATGATAGGGTGTCATATCCGTAGAGCGCTCTGAAGGGCGTCATCCCGATGGACATATGGTATGTAGTGTTGTAACAATACTCCCCTAGATGAAGCCACTTCATCCACACTCGTTGTTGCTCGGTCATATAGTTCCTCAAGTATCCCTCTAGCCACTTGCTCAGTATCTCGGTCTGCTTGTATGTCTTTGGTTGGTAGCTTGTGTTGGGCGTAAGGTCGGTGCCCACCAATCTAAAGAGCTCCTGCCAAAATCCCTCCATGTACTTGGTGTCCCTGTCACTAACAATGGTTTTAGGGAGTCCATGCAATCTGAACACCTCCCTGAAAAAGAGCTCGACCACCTGTGTTGTTGAATATCTGGCTGGGATGGCGAATAAATGGGTGAACTTGGTCAACTTGTCTGCCACCACATAAATACAATCTCGCCCTTGTATTGCGGGAAGTCCTGTGATGAAATCCATGGAGATACTCTCCCACTTCTGCCCTAGAATAGGGAGAGGTTGTAGTAAACTTGTTGGATGTGTATGCTCCACCTTATTCCTTTGACATCTCCTCAAGACATCTCCCTTGAGACCTCTCGACGTAAACTGCTCCTTGACAGACCTGTATGTCTCGAGGAAGTTGGGATGTCCTGCAAGAGGGGAGTCATGGGTTGCCCGAATGATCTTCTGTAGTTGAGATCATGGCACTGAATAATTCTTGTTTTTATAATAAATCACTTTATCCATCACCCTATACCTGTCATCCACAAATTGGCCATCCAAAATCTCACATGCCTGCTGATTCTTAGAGTACTCCACCAAAAGTTGTGCCTTCCAATCTTGGGTGATATCCATGAAAGAGAGTGTCACTAGTCTCATGGAGAGTGCATGTGCCACCACGTTATTCTTTCCCTTGACATACTCTATCTCAAAGTCATAGGCCTGAATCCTTCTAACCCATTTTTGCTGTTTGTCATTAAGCTTCTTTTGGTCCAGGAAGAACCTCAAGCTGTTATGGTCTATCTTTAACCTGAACCGTTTCCCCACCAAGTATTGTTTGAATTTGGCCAAAGCATGCATTATGACCAACATCTCCTTATCATAGATGGAGTATAATCACTTGTAGTCACGGAGCTTCTTGCTCTCATATCGATGGGATGACCACCCTATGTCAAGAATGCACTGATGCCTTCCCCAAGGCATCACTCTCTAAGACAAAGGGTTGTGAAAAATCAGGGAGTGCTAAAATTGGGTAAGAACTCATCACTACCTTGAGGCGCTCAAAAGCCTCTTGTGCTTTTGCTGACTACTCAAAGGCCCCTTTCTTCGTGAGATCTGTAAAGGGTGCTTCCAACAGAGAGAATCCTCTCACAAACCGCTTGTAGAAAGTGCAAATTCCCAAAAATCTTCTCAACTTCGTCACACTCCTAGGAGTTGGCCAATCTAAGATAACCCAGATCTTTTCCTGATGCACTCGTACTCCCTCTTGTCCAATCACATGGCCCAAGTAAAGCATCTCCGTGAGGCCAAACTCACACTTGGACATCTTTGCATAGAACTGCTGCTCCTCTAAGATCCTCAACACCTTCTCCAGGTGCTGCAAATGCTCCTCCCATGTCCTGTTGTAAATCAAGATATTGTTAAAGAACACTAGCACAAACATGCGCAATTGCCTGTGGAACACGTGGTTCATACAAGGCTAGAGGTCAGCCAATGCATTGGTTAGCCCAAAAGACATAACTAGGAAGTCATAATGCCCATAGTGACACCTGAAAGCAGTCTTCTGGATATCCTTCTCTCTCACCCAGATCTGATGGTACCCAGCGTTGAGAAATGTAACTAGGTTCAGTCTTCATAATTGTTGTACTCATTTCAATATGTGTCCTAGGTAACAAACAAGAAAAGAAGAAAGAAAGTTATTATTATTAAAGCATGGGTTTCATGCTCCATATTGATGGTCTTCTAGGTAAAAGCATGTTCTTTGTGCTTCTAGGGTTTGTTAGGTACTAGGATTTATTGTCTTGAGTCAAAGTAATCAACATCATGTTTATAAGGCCCTTCCAGGCATAAATATATTTGTAAAAAGAACTATTTTTGAGTCTAGAAAGTCCTGGAAGCTTTAAACTACAAGTCGGCCATGGGAACATCAAGTTGGCCTAAAGGAGGAAATTCGACCCATTGAGAAGGTTATATAAAGAAGTAGTTCGAACTCATTTGGGACATGTTACCCACCATTTTGTGGGTGATATCCCTAGGAGATTTTTTTTCTCCAAGATGGTCCTCAACTGGCAGCCAACAACCCCTTGCAACCACCAACTAGCTCGCTGTGCCATTTCTCCGCCACCTGAGCCAACCATGTGGTCCCTCACCCATTTGTCATGATCGTATGTTTGAAGGTGGGCCTCCCAAACCTAAAGGTATGTCTTGTCATTTGGCGATTGAGTGTTGTAGTTTACTTATCATGGAAACTTTTGGGCATGGATTAATAGGGGAATTCAACGAAAAAAGTGGGCTAGATCTGTGCCCTTCCCTCCTAGATGTCTTTGGATGTTACCCTTGGATCCTAGTCCCGTGGGATATCTTTTATTTACCTTTAGGATTTAGGGATGGTACTACATGGGAAACCCTAATTTTGGTTGTGTGGTCCTGCACCCTCATCCACACATATCACTCCCCTTCTGTTCATTATAACCCCATTCATCATTTTTCCCACCTGGGTCCACATTGCTCCACTAGGTCCACATAGGGTTAGCCTCCCCTCCCCTTGCCCACACCTTGGGTCGAACATGGAACAATGCCCCAGAGGTTGATGCAGCTATAAAAAGAAAAAGGAAAAACATAATTGGCCACATTCAATAGAAAAATGTACCACAAAATGCAAAAGATGGCCTGGACAAACACATTTAGCACTTGGGCAAAATCCAATGCATGAGCTCTACTCCATTCCCATGGTCATCACCCTGGTTCCTATAGGCCCTGGATGAACCTCCTTTATCATTCAAGAACCCGTGATTGTCCCAACCCTTGGTGGGCAATGAACCTCCAGTTCGATACCTTACACATCATGCTCTTATCCCTTGAGCCCTAAGCAATTAATCAAAGAAAAATCATAAAAGGCAACAGGTATATGAAGAAGGGTGGAAAATGTTGATTTTTTGGTAGCATCGGAAGTGCTCTAAGCCCCAAATTTTGTGGAGAGGCTTAGACACTGGTATTCCAAAGAACCCAGAAACCATTTGTGAAAATTCCACTCGGTTCATGTTTTATTGTAAAAATTAACTATTTTAATGGGGACTTTAAGTATAACTTAAGGAAATTAAATAATTAAAAGGTATTTATAAAGCAGAGTGAGAATGATCTAGAAAGCGAAGATCAAGTCATGTTATAATCTTAGCCGTTGATTAGAGATCTAATCTCGGTCGTTGATTTCTCAACGAGAAGACTATAAAGGAAGGCTTGAGGGTCATTTGGAAAGACACATCGAGTGAATCTAGTGATCAAATTCTTCTGATGGAGCAAGTGCTTGGACGAAGATCAGATCTAAGTGATTCCAACACAGAGAGGGGAAGAGTAGCTTCCAAAGAGAAAGATTTTCTTAGCCGGAGAATCATTAATAGAGAGAGGCAGGGAGACGTGCAACATAGCCAACACAGAGCCAGACACGTTGACACAGAGCCACGCAAGGTACGCATTAGTTGAGAGGGTTTCCGAGATTCAGCTGTCAGATCAGATCCAGAAGCCGGGAGCTGGGGTGTGAGACCGGGAGGCCAAGATTTGAGACTCCAGGAGTCATATCGATCTTTTGCTGGGGTGACGTAGTGCTTAAAGGAGGTGACGCAGGGCCTACGCAGTAACTGCGTAGAGACTTCCAGGGGCAGCTCTTCTAGTGTCCGGATCAACCAAATTTTCCATGATTGAGTGAGGTAAAACTCACAATTCTTTCTGCCAGTATTTATCTCTCTGTACCTGAATAACCCTTGAGGTATTCAATGATGTATTCAGAAATTGCCACTGCTTAATAATACAAACCCTTAGATCTGCTGCACTGGTTTTCACGCATTGGGTTTTTCTGGGGACTTAGTCCAAAATAAAGATGTCCTATGCGTGATTGATTTCTTGCTCAGTTTCCTTGTTTCAAAATGTAGGCTGCTTCAGTTGTTTACTCCAATAATTCATGTTGCATTCTGAATTAATTTTGTAAATGTAATTTACATAATAGGAGAAGTAAACTCAGATAGTTGCAGTAGGATTCCTAAGATTGTCAGATCTAGGAATTTTCACATGATATCCAAGCATTTGATGTGAAACAGGAACAGCAGATCTGAGCACTGAAGTGAAGGCCGAATTGTTGTAGCAGCAGCAGATCGAATCCCCAGAGGGATTGCGCAGTTCTAGCTAGAAGGGCTGAAGTTTCGAGGTTGTCTCTCTCTAGTGAGTCGACAAAGAGGTAGGACTTCCAGTTCGACATTTTGCCGACGCAGAGGGAGCAACGCAGAGTCTTCAGAGCCAGAGGGACGTAGTTTTTCTGCAGGCAGTTGCTGGGTAGAGAAGCGTCAAAAGAAAGAAAAGAGCACATAGCGGGGAATTCTTCCTTAGTGAGTTCCTAGCCAAGGAATTCAACATTTTTTTTCAGGATTTGAGCAGCAAATCCAGGCAACAGATCTACGAGCTTCACAAGGAGTGTGTAAGCCTGCCTAGTGTTGCGTGGAGGGGGAAGAAGAGGGAGCAGTTCAACAGTTTTCAGCTGAGATGGCATCTCATTGTCTTAGAGATCAGGACGGGTTGGAGGGTTCCTCCAACTACGTAATCTGGAAGGAAAGGATCCAATTCCTTTTGGACGAATATGATCTCAAGATGTTCGTGGTGAATGTGGTTGTTGTACCTTCAATTCAGATCAACTTAAGAAGTATAGGTACGATATGGTAAAGGCCAAGAGATTGATCCTTGATGGTGTCAAGGATCACATAATCTCTCATGTAGCTGGCAAGAACACCGCCAGGGAGATGTGGGAGGCCTTGTACTTGTTGTACGAAGGAACTTCCGAGCAGCGGAATATTTACTTGGAGCAGAAGCTCCGGATGATCCAGATGTAGAAGGGGGAGCGCATTGCTTCGTTCCTCACGAGACTTCAGGGGATTCGAGACCTGTTGGCAGCCGTGGGATCCACCCCATCTTCGGCAACTATGGTGAGGCTAGCGCTTAAAGCAATCACGGAGGAGTGGCAAGTTTTTGTCCAAAGCATTTTGGGCAGGGCTATGCTTCTTAGTTGGGAGCAGATGTGGTCAACGCTTCAAGAGTAAGAACTGAGGAGAGATCTAGTTAATTGCAAGTTTGACGGTAGCAATGGGAGCAGATCTAAGAATCTAGAGGAGGAGGAGAATGCAATTCTTGCATCGAAAGGGAAGCAAGGGCATTGGAGACAAAAGAGATATGTCTCGAAGGTGAAATGCTTCAGATGTGGTGAGATGGGCCACTTTGCATCACAGTGTCCTTTGAAGAAAAAGGACAAGGATGAGAAGCACGATCCAAAAGTTGCAGCTGCAAAGATCGAGCAGGATGAGTTCGCCGTGAGTGCCCATGCTTCTCCAGGTGAGAAGTGGGGTGATCTTGATCTGGGGTGATTATGTATTTTTAGATATAGAATGTAGATTCTAAAAAATGAATGGTAATATAAAATCCTTATATATATATATATATATATATATATGTCGTTTCCTTGCCATATCGTATCCAGATTTTTTTTAAATTCATAGTATCCGTTTCAAACCCCGTATCCGTATATGTTTTAGCACAACTTAGCATCACACATATCTCTATTTTTGAGTGAAGATGATAATGATATAAGGCTGAGAACAGAAGGAAGAGATACACTTCATTTGCCCCTCGCTCTAGCAATTAAAGGAAGCCAAGATCTGGACGCTTATACTTGGGATATTTTTTGTGGCATAGTGCGAAGTTTGAGGGAAAATTGCAGGACGAATTTCGACACTCTTGTAGACCTGAAGTAGTCCTTGTTGCAAAGATTATGTGGACAAAATTGCGGACACTTGTCTTGGATTTTTGTGTAGGGTTGGCTTGGCTCTTGGTGGATGGTCATCTTGTTGGTTAGTTGAGTTTGATGTATCTTTTGTTGCATTGATTCTTTAAGGAAATGGTTGGCTTGTTTTTTCCCACATTGTGGGTTTTCCTAGGGTAAAATATTCTTGTCTCTTTGTGCATTGTGATCCCTATTGCTCTAGTATTTATATGGTTTAATTTCTGAATGTATAATTGCTTAATGATACATTGAAAGGGCAAAATAATCACCTACATCATTGGAAGTAATTATCAAGTTTCAGAAATAATGTACTTGTATCTATTGCATTAGAAAATCAACATTGCATGCTATTGTGATCCGTGCGTGTCAAGAATTTGCTAATGAAGATATTGTCGCCATTTGGTTAAGGCATGCATGATAGCAAGCATCTCTTTATCATATGTTGATTTCAAACACTCCCTCTTATTTAACTTTCTGCTCTCAAAAGCTATGGGATGGCCATCTTGCATTAATATGAATCCTAATCCAAACCCAAAAGCATCGCATTCAATTATAAAGGGTTTTGAAAAATCAGGAGTTGATAATACCAGTGCTGAAGACATGACTCCCTTTAATATTTCAAAACATTGTTATGCTTGATTATCCCATATGAACATAAGGGAATGCACAAGGAAAGTGTCTTAGGTGGTCCTCTTTTAAAAAATGAGGTATGAATTGTGTAATATCCAAATATCGGTTTCATCTGAAGTCTTACATAATCTAAGTTAATGAAGGTAGTAAAATGGTTTAAGACAAGAAACAAAAAGCTTAAAACAACTTAAGCAGGCTAAGCAACAAGTTGATGAGCTAGAAAAAGTAATGAGATAATCATTCCAAGAGGATAATCCTGAGTTTGATGATCAGATCACTGGTAATGATGATAATGATTCTGACGAAATCAAAATTCAGACCATAAAAATGATTACGAGGACGGTATCTTTCAGAATGATCCCGAGGAAGCCTCGACAGAGATAGGATGTAATATCCCTTAGGGTTTAATAGAGCACGCGATAAATTTATACCACTAACAAAAAGTTACTTCTAATTTCAATTAGAAATGATATGGAATGTAAACAATTAGTAAATTCCACCAGCAATATGTAATAGATTACCAATTTACAATCTTGTTCTTAGTGTTGTTACACTGGAAAGTACTCATAACTTTATAAACAGTGGCAATCTTTATTGGATGCATCAGCCATTTCCATAAGGGGTTACAACACCAAGTTAATCTTACGAGTAAACTGTGTATTTGGCTAATTCAACTTACAAGATCATCAACTTCATGGCTGCCTCAGGAAACCCCCTAGCAATGCCCTTAACTATTCAGATTACACTTCACTGCTTATGTAGAGATGCCCCAGTAGTTGCCCAGATCAGACTTCCGAAGGAGTTGTGCTGCCGCAATCATCCCTCAACAGGATCCGTCACTTCAATTGGCTACTCAGCAAAAGGGGCCGCTATCACATATTGCCCTAGGAAGGGATCTGATGCACAATTGATCCTTCAACAAGGATCCGTTGCTCAAATTAATCCACAGACAAGGTCTGCTGCCACCATAAGGCTTTATGCAAGCCTTCTATTGTCACGGAGTTATAAATGAACTGTTGATTTTTGGTACAATTGGAAGTGCTCTAAGCCCCAAATTTTGTGGAGAGGCTTAGACATTGGTATTCCAAAGAACCCAAAAACCATTTGTGAAAATTCCACTCGTTTCATGTTTTATTGTAAAAATTAATTATTTTAATGGGGACCCTAAGTCTAACTTAGGGAAATTAAATAATTAAAAGGTATTAATTAAACAGAGTGAGAATGATCTAGAAAGCGAAGATCAAGTCATGTTATAATCTTAGCCGTTGATTAGAGATATAATTCCGGTCGTTGATTTCTCAACGAGAAGACTATAAAGGAAGGCTTGAGGGTCATTTGGAAAGTGACACAGAGTGAATCTAGAGATCGAATTCTTCTGACAGAGCAAGTGCTCGGACGAAGATGAGATCGAAGTGATTCAGTGTAGTGAGGGGCAAAAGCAGTTATTGGTCGGAGGATCTTCTCTGGGACCAAGAGTACATAGCAGAGAGGCAACAGAGACAACAGAGGAAGCATCGCAGCCACCAGGAGAGGTGACGAAATCCCCAGAAGGGGTGACACAGGCCCACACAGGGATCACGCAAGGACTGCGCAGTGTTTCCAAGAGACAGTCTGAGTTTTGCTGGAGATCAAGGTTTCTGAGCTGGGAGGGCTAAAACTTGATTTTCCGATAGGCAGATTGATTCAGAGAGGAGGTGAAGCAGTCCATAGCCATCCCCACGCAGGCCTATGCTTCTACTGCATAGAGGCAGCGTAGAGGGAGCTGGGGTTTCGCTAGTTCAGATTCAGATCAGCCGGAACTTGCAGTGTGAGGTAAAACTCACTATTTTTTGTCTGCCGTGATTTCTCTGTACTAGATAGCCAACAAGGCATCCAGAGATTGTATTCAAAAAACTGCTGCTTAATAATACAAACCCTCAGATGCTGCACCGGTTTTCCCCCATTGGGTTTTTCCGAGGACTTAGTCCAAAATAAAGGTGTCCTATGTGATTGATTTCTTGCTCAGTTTCCTTGTTTCGGAATCATAATTAAGTGTAGGCTGCTTCAATAGTTTACTTCAATAATTCATGATGCATTTTGAATTAATTTTGTAAATGTAATTTATATAATAGGAGAAGTAAACTCAGATAGTTGCAGTAGGATTCCTAAGATTGTCAGATCTAGGAATTTTCACATGGTATTAGAGCATTTGATGTGAAACAAGAAGAGTAGATCTCTGCACTGAAGTGAAAGCCGAATTGGTGCAGCAACAGTAGATCAAATCCCTAGAGGGATTGTGCAGTTCTAGCCAGTAGGGCTGAAGTTTCGAGGTTGTCTCTCTCTGAGTGAGTCGACAAAGAGGTAGGACTTCCAGTTCGAGATCCTGCTGAGGCAGAGGGAGCAGCACAGAGCCTTAACGCAGAGCCAAAGGGATGCAATTTTTCTGCAGGCAGTTGCTGGGCAGAGAAGTGTTAGAAGAAAGAAAAGAACACATAGCGGGGAATTCTTCCTTAGTGATTTCCTAGTCGAGGAATTCAACATTTTTCTAGGATCTGAGTAGCAGATCCATGCAACATATCTACGAGCTCCACAAGGAGTGCCTAAGCCTGCCTAATGCTGCGCAGAGGGGGAAGAAGAGGGAGTAGTTTGACAGTTTTCGCCTGAGATGGGATCTCATGGTCTTAGAGATTAGGATCAGTTGGAGGGTTCCTCGAACTACGTAATCTGGAAGGAAAGGATCAAATTCCTTCTGGATGAATATGATCTCAAGACGTTCGTGGTGAATGTGGTTGCTGTACCTTTAGATCCGGATCAACTTAAGAAGTATCGGTCCGATATGGAAAAGGCCAAGAAGATGATCCTTGATGGTGTCAAGGATCACATAGTCTCTCATGTACCTGGAAAGAACACCACTGGGGAGATGTGGGAGGCCTTGTCCTTGCTATAAGAAGGAATTGCAGAGTAGCGGAAGATGTACTTGGAGCAGAAGCTCCGGATGATCCAGATGCAGAAGGGGGAGTGCATTGCTTCATTCCTTATGAGACTTCAGGAGATTCGAGACCAGTTGGTAGCCGTGGGATCCACCCCATATTCGGAAACTATGGTGAGTTTGGCCCTTAATGCAGTCACAGAAAAGTGGCAAGTTTTTGTCTAAAGGATTTTGGGCAGGGCTATGCTTCCTAGTTGGGAGCGGATGTGGTCAGCGCTTTAGGAGGAAGAACTGAGGAGAGATCTAATCAAGTGCAAACTTGATGGTAGCAGCGGGAGCGGATCTAAGAATCCAGAGGAGGAGGAGAATGAAACCCTCACATTGAAAGGTTAACAAGGGCAACGAAGACAAGGGAGATGTCTCGAAGGTGAAATGCTTCAGATGTACTAAGATGGGCCACTTTGCATCATAGTGTCCTTTGAAGAAAAAGGACAAGGATGAGAAGCTCGATCCAAAAGTTGCAGCTGCAAAGATCGAGCAGGATGAGTTCGCCATGAGTGCCCATGCTTCTCCAGGTGAGAAGTGGGGTGATATTGAAATGTAGTTCATTCCGAATTTCAGTTGGGCAGGATCCTTGAGGAACCTACCTCATGGATCGTTACCTTGCTACGAGAGCCCATATTTTTAGCAGCGGGATGGAGGAGTCTTCAATGGGAGCCAAGGAGTGATGGAGCGACAGTTGCAGTAGGTAGCAGCGCCTATTTCTGGAGCAGTGCAAAGCAGAGCAGCAACAACACAGTGCAGAGTAGTGCTGCGTAGTGCAGAGATGCAGCAGCACAGTGCATCAGAGGGACGACGCAGTAGCTATTAGCAGTCAGAGTCTTTAGCTATCTAGGTGCATCCACTGAACACTTGTTCAGTCTTTGGGTGATTTCAGCTGCTTCTCTCAGCAGGTGAGTTGCAGTGCAGATGGAGTGTTAGCAGTGGTAGTGTTAGCAGCATAGCAAATGCATCACTTGAGAGGGAGCTGTAGTACAAATGCAGCAGTGGTAGTGGTAGAGTCATGGGCAGCAGTACAGTTGCAGCAACAACGTAGAGGTTGGTGGACATCTTGTTAGACATCAACAACGCAGAGGATGCTTTAGGTTCAGAGCAATATGCAGCAGGCACGTTGTTAGAGCACTTTCCTCGCTAAGTGGGAGTGTTGATTTTTGGTTGCATCGGAAGTGCTCTAAGCCCCAAATTTTGTGGAGAGGCTTAGACATTGGTATTCCAAAGAATCCGGAAACCGTTTGTGAAAATTCCACTCGGTTCATGTTTTATTGTAAAAATTAATTATTTTAATGTGGGCCGTAAGTCTAACTTAGGGAAATCAAATAATTAAAAGGTATTAATAAAACATAGTGAGAATGATCTAGAAAGCGAAGATCAACTCATGTTATAATCTTAGCCGTTGATTAGAGATCTAATTTTGGCCGTTGATTTCTCAACGAGAAGACTATAAAGGAAGGCTTGATGGTCATTCAGAAAGTGACATCAAGTGAATCTAGAGAGCGAATTCTTCTGACGGAGCAAGTGCTCAGACGAAGATCAGATCGAAGTGATTCAGTGTAGTGAGGGGCAAAAGTAGTTATTGGTTAGAGGATATTCTCTGGGACCAAGAGTACATAGCAGAGAGGCAACAGAGATAGCAGAGGAAGCAACACAACCACCAGGGGAGGTGACGTAGTCCCCAGTAGGGGTGACGCACACCCACTCAGGGACTGCACAGTGTTTCTAAGAGACAGTTTGAGTTTTGCTGGAGATCGAGGTTTCTGAGCTGAGAGGGCTGAAACTTGATTTTCCAAGAGGCAGATCGATTCAAAGAGGAGGTGATGCAGTCCACAACCATCCCCACGCAGGCCTACGCATCTACTGCATAGAGGCAGCGCAGAGGGAGCTGGGGTTTTGCCAATTCAGATCTGGATCATCCGGGACTTGCAATGTGAGGTAAAACTCACTATTTTTTGTCTGCCATGATTTCTCTATACTGGATAGCCAACAAAGCATCCAGAGATTTTATTCAGAAAACTTCTGCTTAATGATACAAACCCTCAAATCTGCTGCACTGGTTTTCCCGCATTGGGTTTTTCCGGGGACATATTCCAAAATAGAAGTGTCCTATGTGTGATTGATTTCTTGCTGAGTTTCCTTGTTTCAGAATCATATTAAGTGTAGGCTGCTTCAGTAGTTTACTTCAATAATTCATGATGCATTCTAAATTAATTCTGTAAATGTAATATACATAATAGGAGAAGTAAACTTGGATAGTTGCAGTAGGATTCCTAAGATTTTCGGATCTTGGAATTTTCACATGAACCTCAGGTCAAACTTCAGGAGACTACACTGTCAAGGATTTACCCTTACAACAAGTGCGCTATCATTTGAAGATGGGCCGCTGCCTCAGATGTGGCCTCAGTGCTACTTTGCTGCCCCAAAGATTTACCTTTTAGACAAATCTGTTGCCACAGAGGGACTCTTCAAGGCGGACCGCATGCATCAGATAAGGTTTCAAGGCTGTTTGCTGCCCAAACTTCACTAGCTGATCCTTGCTGTTCCAGGAAACATCTTGGACAGGCTTACGTTGTCGCAAATTAACCCTTTACTGCCCAAACAAGCCACAGAGCCTTGATGCCCCATAAGTTATTCTTCAAAAGCCATTGATTGCTGCAAACAGATGGATGATGCTTCATAAATTATGCTAAACAGAAATAAGAGAAGACATTAGCTAGGGTGGAATCTTTCACTGCCTAAACCGATAAGATGCCAAAACCGATAAGAGAAAAGGGGTCTTAAAACCCTCCAAGAGCCTCAGCTCACAATTCAGAGAAATCAACAATTCATGATGATAAAAATGATTCTCCTCTCTCCTTTTTATAGATTCCCTTTGGGGTCTCCCTTCTAATTTTAAATTGATGGGCTAATAAGTTTCCCTCCATTTTACCCCAAATGTTGGCTTTTATCACAAGTTTTCCTCCAATTACCACAGTTACCCAATCTTATCCCAATAACATCAAGTAATGGGTTTTTCCCTTTACAAAAGACTATAGCCTACAGGGTTAGATAAGCTACTTCTTCCTCCCCTGGTCAATTAATTAGAAGATGACATTACATAGGACGTGAGCAAAACTCAGAAACAGTGGATTTCCATACCCCTAAAACTGATAACATCATCATCACCTTCACTGACAAATTCATTAATGTAATTCTAGATGATGTGATGATGAATTCTTATGCCTTTCTACAGCTCAAGCGTGTGTTGCCTAATTGGTGAAATAAGGACGCACTTTTTGATCTTGGCATTATTGATAAAGAGAGCCATCAATAGGTCTTCAAAAGTTGAAAGAGAGATGGTTCCAAATGTATCTTATTCAAGAAGAACAAATGGAAGGAGCGGATCACGTATTATAAAGAAAAGGTAATACAAAGTCAACAACAACTCCAACAAGCTCGTGAATTTGCATTACAAGGACTTATGTGCAGGCCACCATCTAGGATATATGAGGTATTTCTACAAGAAAGATGGGTCAAGATTAAGATTGAACAGATTGTAGCTGGGAAAGACTACAAGATACTCACAACATCAGTTTTTGGACACCTTCTCTACTTGTTATCAACATGATCAAGATCTCTTATGTGAACTGTATCAATTCAATTTTATTCTATCAGAGAATGCAAGATGGAATCCAAATCCTTACGCAGGAGACATCCAGTTGAGAGCTTTCTCTTCTCTAGTATACAATCTAATTCTGTGGAAAGAGGCCTCTAAATTTTATGCAAATGTGGAGTTTAACTCCAGTCTCTTTGTTAGAGACAAGTATCCTATACCCATAATGTGATCCTAGGAACACAGCCATCATCAAGCAAAAGCAGAGGCTAGCAATGGCAGATTACGAGAACACTCTTCGGCATTACGCTATTCATGCACTTATGGACAGATCGAGATGCCTGGCTACTCAAGGGAAAATGATCCTATAGCTTATCCATTGCTTAATTTGGGAATTGCTTGAGCAGAGCTTTATGCCAACTCACTCAAAAAGATTGGCATACAATGGATAGGTTTGCATTTCCACTTCCCACTAATATGGTGTCCAATGAAAGTTTATACAGTTGTTATAGAGTGGGATGGATTTTCAAAGTTTGATCATTGGGTACAGGTGGAGAGAACCTAGTTCTATACATCAGAGGAATTTTGTCATCACAGCTTCAACTGGGGTCACCTACATGCTGGATTTCCAGACAGGAACTAGCATGTTGTTTGAGGACATGCGACCATTTTGGAAGGGGGGGATGTCAGGTCCCCTATATAGTATCATATAAACATACAAAACCCTTTTTCCATCCTTTACCCTTTTTGCATCCTTAACTAATGTGTTTTGGCTCATGAATTTCGTAGATTATAGTTTGGTTTCTTTTTTTTTATATAGTTGATAAAAAAGGGACTATCTTGCGTAATTTTGCAACAGAACCTGAGGTGGATTTGTTACCCTATTTTTGGCAATCATTCACCAGCTTAGCGATAGCTGTGGAGACTGGTCAGAATCCAACTCTAGTTTCCGATTATTGAGGAAGCAGGTTCACTATGATCTTACTCGTCATTCGTGCTTTTTGGGCTCATTCTTTGGGTTCAAGTAACTAGATTGCTGCCCACACGATGCATATGATGGAGATGGATGGTGGATTGCAGTGTGCCTTCAACCAACTGTGGATAATATAGAAGATAACTTGTCTTGGTATTTACTGGTTATTGTTTTGTTTTCTAAAATGGGGCTTGAACCAGAGCTATATAATGTAAAGCCTGTCAGTAGACAGAGGATGGAAAACTCTCTGCATATGTAACTTTTGAACAACTCTTTTTATGTCTATACAGACTGGTTTTGTGTGCTTCCATTTTGAGTTTGCAAATTCGAAGTAGAGTGGGCTACAGTTGAGGCAGTGCAAGCCTGGAGCAGGGCCCACTCCAAGGAGTTACACTGCCAGATATATATACCCGTGTATGTTACATTTCGTTTGTTGCCATGTTTTTGGTTGTTGTCATAAATGTAAATGATTATCAGATTGTTGCTTTTCCTATGTAGATGGATGCTGTAGAATTAATGTCATGGCTATTTGATTCTTGTGGTGTGACAGTGCTCTGTATTGTATTCTTTAGTTTGATTGATAATTGTGGCAGTATTAGTAAGATTACACTGTAGTAATATATCTGCCTTTTATACAAGTAGTTTTGAGCTCAGTTCCAGAGATGGATTTGCACATGTACTTCTTAATATTGCATGTTAGGATCCAAGGAGACCAACTTCTGATCTCAGAACATAGGACCAAGTTACTTTCATGTTTTGCAGCTTATATTAGTCCCAATTGATTAAAGTAGGTAGTACTGGATTGGGAGTTGAGACTAGTGTCATTCACAGAGTCAATACAAAGACTTAATATCTTGCACAGATAGTGCGAGTGCCTCAATAGAGCAAAGCAACCCTAGTTGATGATTAAATGGCAGAGTACCTTAGGAACAAAACAAACTGATATCTGAGGTCTGACGATAACTTTAATCTTGTTAAGGTTCACTACCATTATGGTCACAAAAATTAGTGAGGGCTTACAACTCACTTTGAAGGCCCTCAAGTGAGGAGATCAAGAGGATCACATCATCTACAATCAGGATGTGGTACAGAAGCCAGTTATCATCGGCCTCAGTATTCTGATTCTCCTTTGATGTTTGTTTCTAGTGCGTCAATGTAAATGCCAGATAGGCAGCGATAGCTGGAAACCCTACTTGATTACAATGGTGCTCTTGATGAAGTCAGAAAGTGCCTTGGATGTATGGAAGCTGTCCTACAACTGTCTTATGGACCCTCATGATGACAACAATGAGAGACTTGGAGATACCAATGTCTAGTTGGTGATAGGGGGCAGCTGTGTTTGATCCCAATGGTACTCTTGATGAAGTAAGAAAGTCCCATAGATGTATGTGGCTGTCCTATAACTGTCTTTAGAGACTTGGCAGTGCCAATGTCCAACATTCTTTCAAACAGAGATTCTTTCAGGACTGAATCAAAAGCCTTCTGGAAGTCTACAGAAACAACATAAGACTTTGGAAGACTGCTGTTTAGACTTCTCAACAATAGCCTTAAGTGTAAATATGTGGTCAACAGTCTAGTAGCCAATCCGGAAGTCCACTTGTCCTGTAACTCTGAGTTTGTTCTTGAAATGATCTGAAAGCCATATATTCAAAACCATGACATAATGTTTGGAAAAGGTATGACCAATTATGATAGTGCTGTAGCTATTTTGTTTTGTAGATTCTATTTAACTTTTGGGTAGATTTGTTTTAGGTGCTCAGAAGCATATTAAACTATTCATGTCATGTTAGGAGTTATATTGTTTTTTCATATTTATATTTCAAGTTTTAATTTATTTGATTTGCTATTGGCCCCATCCCAGATTCTCTATTCGATTATTTATTTCCAGTAAAATGGATACTCTAATTCCATAGCTTCTTTCTGACAACTTTTATGGTTTGGCACCTCTTTTCCTGTTAAATAGTATGAGTCCAGTTGCAGCCCTATATTAAAGTCATATACAAGTGACATGTATACTGGATTTTTTCCTCAAATCATTCTTTCTATTTAATTTTATCTCCTTATGGATTGTTAGGAAGAATCTGCATTTTTTCCGAAACCATTTTTTGATATTGTTGAGTGCTTCTCACACTTTTTTTCATTTCAATTCTTGAATAGTTGATGTAGAATTATCCTAACCATGGAAAACCTTTTTTATTTTTATTTTTCATCTTGGTAAGGCCTGATTCTGATTTAGAAATAAATTGCAGGACATTGTTGTTGCTACTCCAGGGCGTTTGAAGGACTTAATGGATAGTGGCTTCTGTGACCTTAGTGAGGCATCCTTTGTGGTAAGCAAACAAGTTTTGCTTTGTTGTCATGCTAATTTCTGACTTTTCAATGTATAAAGCTGTTATCGAATTTGCAGCCACTTTGTCCTGTTATTACTATGATATGATAATGGCATCACTAATCTTGTCAAAATTGGTTAATAAACAATCCTAGATTTATGAATTTGATTATAATAATTTGCATTCAAGAAAATGCTTCTCTACAAATTGGTTTCTGCTATAAATCAGGTGATCTGGTTTTTGAAAAGAATTATGAACCGACTAAAATATATTCACCCTGTTAGAATTGATAAGTAGCTTAGAGACAGATAGTTTTGAAAAACATACAAACACCTTAAACTTGATGCAATGGTGTTCTTGAATAAACATGTCCTAAGGTTTTGCCCCCTGAAGTTGCTATGACCATGACCTTGTATGTTACTTGATGTAATTGAAATAGGGGAGTCCACGTGACCTCAGATGTTCCTCTGTTTCACAATTTTCTGGAATGTGGGAACACCTGGAATGTCAATATGGGTGTCTGGTATGTCCACGAGCTTTGCTCGAATTTGTAAAAAATGACAAAATGGGAATGATAATGTTATACTTGAAAAAGAAAAAAAAATATAGAAATTTTGAATAATTGAAATAGAAGTTCAAATCATAATACTAATTAACTAGTCATTATGCCATCCATTTGTAATGAACATTGTAAACATTGTTACACTATCCACAACGAAATCATATTGAAATCTCAAAATTTGATTTGATAATCATTAAATGCAGTTGTTACATAGTGCAACTAACAAAAGGGGGCAAATCAATGGAAAATCAAAAGATTATTCATTAGGATTGACGTTAAGGATCTGATTTGATTTTGTAATGCCCCTTTCCAATCCCATAGAAGCATGAGAGGTTTGGAGTCATAGCCTATCTGAATCCCATGGGCTAATGACAAAAAAAGGGGGTCAACAAAGCAAATTAATAAATAATAAGGTGGTAAAAAATAAGAGTCACCTTAGAAAAATAAAGTGACCCATGGTTTTTGAAGGAGGAGAATATTATAAAAAAGATGAGACTCAAGGGGAGAGATGTGAAGAATTATTTGTGAATTAACAAGGAGCTCAAACAACTTATTGAGTGAGGGAAAAACCCTCAATTAGAGCAAATTTCAGCCTAAAAGTTGCCTCCTAAGGAAAAGTAAAAAAAATAATAAAAAATGCCATGTAGACAATTTTTTTAATATTGCTTTACTTTTATCTATGTTCCACAATATTTATTAGCACAATATTTAATATAAAAATTTAATATATTATTTCTATTTTTCTACTTTTATCGAAATTCCTCAATAGATGACACTTTTATTAAAATAATTGTCTATATATATTTTATATTTAAATTTAACTGTCCATGTTTATATTTTTTATTTAACTGTATACATATTTTACCTTTAACTATATTTTTGGTGTTTTTTAACAACATTGTCTATTGAAGCCACAATTTTGCCCGGAATATATTTTTTGGTCGGAAACTGGGAATTTGTCCTTTCTAGAATACATTTCTCAACTATTTAACTACTTTATATTTAATTATTTAACTATTTAACTATTTTATATTCACTTATATTCAACTATTTCATATTTAATTGACTATTTTATATTTTTCGTCGGAATCTGGTAATTTGTTATTTCTTGAATAAGTTTTTTAACTATTTAATTATTTTATATTTAACTATAACTATATTTATTTTTATATGTATAACTATTATATATTTTATATTTAACTACTTTTTAAATATTTAATTGTCTATAGATATTTTTATTTTAACTATTTTTTTGGGGCATGGTTATTAATGTCAAATGGACCCACATTATTTATTTATATTTAAAAAATAATATCAAGATTTATATTGCATTGATAAATTTTTTGATATTCTAATTCATATGGGTAAGTAAAGTAATAGCATTAATAAAATATTTCACGAATACCCAAATTAACAATAAAATATTTCACAATACCTAAATTAATAATAAAATATTTCACATATACCCAAATTAAACAATTTAAAATTATTTAGGACTTGCACCTCTTTTTAAATTTAAGGGATTTTGATTGGTTTACATTTTATGACATGGAAATTGCGTGAAAATTTCATGGCTTTAATGGATATTTCCTAGTTTCGGTGTTGGAATATACACCCTAGATAGTGGCGGTTGGTTACAGTGGTTGTAAAGGCACTCTAGCCAATTATTTGTGATCTTTGCAGGAAGACCGAGTTGATCCATCAGAGATCGATTTATCCATTCAAGGAGAGGGCTGAAATTATTGTGCAAATGTGTTCGATTTTTAGTTGGGAGGATTTCGAAATACTCAGCTACTCAGCTTAGATAGGTTGAATTGCATATCTTATTGAGGAGGAATTTGTTGTGCTCTAGGGGGTTGAGTTAATTAAATTTGCGGAGGCAAAGCATCATATTTCCAGGGCCCGAATTATTGTCGATTTTTCCAAGGTTATTGAGGGCTAATTTGCCAGTCAGAGGGAGGCCGAATTGTTAGAAAATCAGAAAGGAAAAAATATTTTCTTCTATTGATAAATTACTTGTGATATTCTTGTATTCTTATTATCTTTTATGTTCTTCTTTTATCTTCTTTTCATCAAGAAATCATCTCATCAAAACATGAAGATCAACGACACCAAATGTAGGCACTTAGCCAGGGCTAAAACCCCTCTATAGGGGAAAAACCCTGTCAAACTCTTCCATTAGTAAACCAAATTGAGATAGACCAAGACCTTAGACCCAAAAGGCCTTCCTCCTCCACCAAGTCAACCTTCTATTACGACTCAACAAACTTTAGTAGTCTCTTCTAGTCCAACAAATACAGTTCAACAACAAATCAGGATTTTAGCCCAACTACTTCAGAATTTCGGCCTAGCTACTCCATAATTTCGGCCCAGCTACAAAATTGCAATTTCGGCTCTTCCAACAACCCAACAACTTTGCAAGTATGAGAAAAGGAGAGAGAAAATTCAACTTTTTATGCTTGACAAAGACTTCCTTCTCTTTCGCTAGGGTTTCCTTCCTCTTCCTTGAATTTCACACCCCTTTTTGCCTCCAACAACTGCAGAGTGAACTTGTTATGGGTGTGCTCCAAATGAGTCGAGTTGCTGCCCTTTTATAGTGGTTTTTGCCTCTCTAATTAGGCCTACTTGTCCAGGTTGAGGAGGTCTAAATGCCCTATTTACATAAAAATAAATTTCTTTCTTGATTGATAAAGCCCAAGAAGGGTCTTTTACATTATGACATGGATAAGAACACTTGACATAAACCCTAGACGCCTGCAATGGAGGCTTTGACCTAAAAACCATTGAGCCAAGCATGAAGCTCATACTTTAATAAGCCAATTTCTTTTATAATAAAAGTTTCTCTTTCTTTCTTTTGATAAGTACATTACATCATGACTCAAATACAATTATGAAGATCGACACTAGTGACATTCCTTAACACTCCCTCTTAATTAGGAAAGTATTCATAATTACATATACAAAGGTACATGGAAGATCTCAAAATGATATACTCTATGAAGAGTTCACAGCGCACAATGCTACAGATTAGATACCTGACCAGGGTACTCTAATCAGGTGGGACTGAGGTGTACTCAAGCTTTAGCCACTTTAGGTACCATCATGCTTTTAGGCTCGTAACACCAACCCAAGGATATAGGTGTGTATCCAAGGTTGAAGCCCCATGACCAATGACACCCTCCCTACTTTAGGATCTAGACATCAACACATAGGCTGACTGTGAAAATTCCAAGATCTAGATCTGGAATCCCTACTGCTACAAGCTGAACTACTTCTCCTACTTGTAAATCTGATTTAACAAGTTATTATAAGATTACTTCTTAAAATATCGAAGCAGTTACTGAAGTAGCCTTCACCCATTAAAATACATTTGTGAAAAATAGAAACTGAGCAAGAAAAGAAATGCAAACACAGGACACCGTTATTTTTGGACAAACGTCCCTGGAAAAACCCAATGCGGGAAAACTGGTGCAATAGATCTGAGGGTTTATATATTATGTAGTAATTTTCTGAATACAAATCTGGGATGCCTTTCTGGCAATCCCTGCAGAGAATATGACTGACAAAGAGTTAGTGAGAGAAATCTCACATTGATTCTGGAAGCTCGACTGACCAACAAACTCCGGATGGCAAGCCCTCCAATGTGTAGTCTCTGCGTCACTCTGCATGGGGACTGCGTGGCTTTTGCATTGCTGGTCTTCTGTTGGCTTGATCTGCTCTTCTGGCCTCTTCCGGACTCACACCCCGACTTTCTGGCACTGGATCTGACTAATCCTCAGCTGTATTTCAGATCTCTTTAAGGCTGCAGCGCTGCCTCTGCGTGGGACTGCACTGCCTTTGTGTAGCTGCTACATTGCCTCTGCTGATCTGCTCTCTGCCTTTTCTGCTGTGTATTCCCGGCCTAGGAAAATCTCCAACTGGAATTACTCTGCCCCTCAACTGCAATCAAGAATCACTTAGATCTGATTTTCGTCCGAGCACTGCTTCGTCAGGAAAATTCGATCTTTAGATCCTCTCAGTGTCTCTTACAAATGACCCCCAAGCCTTCCTTTATAGTCTTCTCGTTGACAAATCAATGACTTAGACTAAATCTCCAATCAACGACTAAGATTATATTAGACTTGATCTGCTTTATCTAGAAGTTTCACCCACAATTTACATTAATACCGATTAATTATTTTAATTTCCTTAGACTTAGGGTCCTCATTAAAAATAATTATTTTTTCTTATAAACTCTTTTTGAGTGGAATTTCCCAGAACGATTTTTGGGTTATTTGTAATGCATGTGTCTAAGCCTCTCCTTAAAATTTGAGACTTAGAGCACATCCGATGCTACCAAAAATCAACACCGACCATATGTCATCACAAGCATCTTGTTGCCACAAGATGTTTCATCTCTCCTTATCTACTAAATTAGATATATATCCACCATTCCAAGCATGCTTCAAACGCTCAATCTTTTTACGAAGAGATCCTGCACAATCACAACCCCAACCAGTAATAAACCTTCAAGTATATATACAAGTAAACATAAACCTTCGGGGTCCTCAATCATCCTGATGCTACTTATATCATCATTACATTAGCCAAGTGCAACTTGTTGGAAGCTTTCTTCTTCTTTCATTTCTTCAATTGCACAAAATACAACCTCAAGAGTCAATACTTCTCAAGACCTTTGTTTGCAAATCTATTTGTAGTACTTTCATTCATTCTTCAAGGTATTTACTATGACTGCCATAATATGCCCCCCCTCTTAACCGAGGAGATATAACCTTTCTTTTATCCAGGCTCCCTTTCAACTTAGGGTGAACAACAACATCATATATGCTTTATTCTTTCCCATGTCATCAAGGTCATCTTGATCATCATCATTCTTATAGCTTCGTTCATCATGCTCATCATTATTATCATCTTCAATTATGAACATGTTCAACATCTTGAAGATTATAGTGCAACCAAATACAAATATACAGAGCATGAAGTTAACTATTTCAAAATCATATCATTGCAATGGAAGCGTCAAAACATTCAAACTTTAGACATCAGATACCTAAACCTAATTAGGTTCATAATCAACAAAGGTTACATCCTTTTATATTCTAGACTTTAACAACTTGCTAGGGTTTTGTCATAAACCCTAGATTTCATCTTCAAGACACAAAGCCTTAGATTCAATCAATTAACAATCCAATCATAGTACTATACATCTAAGGTTTCAACAATATGCTTTTAGAATTACATGTCAGACATTACTAGGGTTTGTTGCAAACCCTAGATTTTAAAGCTAAAACACATCACTAACCGAAAACAATATCATCATGTCCTAGAATATCAATTTCTACTAGGGTTTTGTTACAAACTCTAGATTTCACAAACTAAAACATGAGTATCAACAATTAAGTTAGCATACTTGCATATACATATCTAGGATGCACTAGTATTTCACATCAATATCTACTAGGAAAACCTAAGGTATAACCATCAATACAACGAAGTTAGATATACAACAATTTTGACTAGGATAGGGTTTTGATCATATAGATGAATATACACCTAGGGTTTAATTGCTAGGATCTTACTTTAGTTATTACACGGGTTTTGTTTATAAACCCTAATTCACCAAACCCTAAAGATCTAGGGTTTCATTATATAACCTAGACATTACCAACAAGCCCTAATAAACTAAGGTTTTTACCATAATATTATCCAAACCCTAAACTTCAAAAGAATCAAATTTCATTATATGTTTTGGACTTTATCAATAACCCTTTAGCAGACTAGGGTTTCATTATTAACAGTGACTTACTCTTAGCAACAAGAGTCTAGGGTTTTACAGTGAACCCTAAGGGTTAGGGTTTCACACGAATCATCAAGTGACAAGAGATAGTATAACGAGGGTAGATTCAATCTATTGATTAATCACCCTAACAAGAATGTTGTAGGACTTTAGTTCTTGAAGGGCTTCCTTTGCAACAAATCTTCTTCCATGCTTCAAGTCTATCCTTTGAAGTTTCCTCCACAACTTTTGTGTATTCTGCAAGCTTTCCTATCGAGGAAAATATAAAGAAAAGGTAATACAAGTAAATCTTGATATGAGGAGGAAATCAATCTTGAAAGATAAAACAAAGAATAATATACTTATCTTTTGGTAAAATGGTGAAGGCTCCCTCTTAATCTAGTCTTTTTGAGGGATACCCACAACTTATCAATACAACTCAAAAGTTTCTAACAAGATATATTGAATCAATGAACTATGAAAATCAAAACATAAAAGAAAGCATCGCAAAACTTAAAGTACTATATAAAAGGGACTTCAAATTCTCTACCAAATAAGTCTTTGACTTCAAATTCTTCTATCTGCTTCTTCTTTGGTGGAGCTTCATCAACAACATTTGCATGTTCTCTTTCTCTCTTCTTATTCCTTGGTTCTTCAAGACAATGACTTTTGTAATAACCCATCTTATGACAATTGTAGCATTCAATCTTGGATAGGTCAACTTTCTTCCTCTGTCCTTTGAACTTCTTCAATGTTCCCTGCTTCTTGTGATGAACAGAGTAGGCATTTGAAATGTTGTCTTCTTCATCCTCCTCCTTGTTATTTACTAATGAGATGTAGGTTTCTTCTTGACTGCATGCATTCCACATTTGTTCAAAGGTAGGCGTGTCTTTCCAACTGCTAATTTTTGATGCAAATGAGCTCCATGATTTTGGTAGACCTAGTAGTGCAACAATCATGAGTTCTTTTTCTGGTACAACTTCATTAATCGCTTGGAGTTCATCTCTTATTCTAGATATCCTTACAAAATATGATGACACAATATCATATTTTTTCATCTTTTTTGTCCTTAGTTCATTCTTGAGGCTAGCTATCTGGCCAATGTTCTTGATGGTAAATAACTTGGAGAGGGCTTCATACATTTCTTCTTAGCGATAATAAGATCTACCTTCTTCTTCCATGCCTTATAGTTGGAGGCTCCTTCTAGCTTGTTTTCTATCTTCATTGAGGTTTTCATAGTCTTTATAGATAGAAGGCTTCTCTTCTTATATGTTCCTTCCTCCTTAACCCTTCTTTCAATTGACCTTCAAGCTGTCTTTTCCCTTCTTTCTTCACCTTAGCTCTGATACCATGTTAGAAAATCAGAAATGCAGAAATTTTTTCTTATGTTGATAATTACTTGTGATATTCTTGTATTATTTTTATCTTTTATGTTCTTCTTTTCATCAAGCAATAATCTAATCAAAACATGAAGATCAATGACACCAGATGTAGGCACTTAGCCAGGGCTAAAACCTGTCTATAAGGGAAAAACCCAATCAAACTCTTCCACTAGTAAATCAAATTGAGATAGAACAAGACCTTAGACCCAAAATACCTTCCTCCTCCACCAAGTCAACCTTCTAATACGATTCAACAAATTTCAGTAGTATCTTCTAGTCCAGCAACTACAACCCAACGAGAAATCAAGATTTCAGCTCAACTACTTCAGAATTTTGGCCCAACTACTCCAGAATTTCGACCCAACTACAGTAATGCAATTTCAACCCTTCTAGCAACCCAACAACTTTGCATATGTGAGACAAGGAGAGAGAAAATTCGACTTCTTATGCTTGACAAAGACTTCCTTCTCTTTCGCTAGGGTTTCCCTCCTCTTCCTTGAATTTTGAACCCTTTTTCTGCCTCCAACAACTGCAGTTCGAACTTGTTGTGGATGTGCTCCAAATGAGTCGAGTTGTTGCCCTTTTATAGTGTTTTTTGCCTCCCTAATTAGGTCAACTTGTCTAGGTTGAGGCCGACTTGGTGGAGGAGGCCTAAATGACCTATTTTACATAAAAATATTTTTCTTTCTTGATTGATAGAGCCCAAGAAGGGTCTTTTACATTATGACATGGATAAGGACAATTGACATAAACCCTAGAAGCATACAATGGAGGTTTGACCTAAAAACCATTGACCCAAGCATGAAACTCATACTTTAATAAGTCAATTTTTTTTTTTAATAATAAAAAGTTCTCTTTCTTTCTTTTGATAAGTACATTACATCATGACTCAAATACAATTATGAAGACTAACACTAGTTTCATTCGTCAACACGAATTACCTAAGCACATTGTTGGAGGGTGAGTTGCTGATTGTGCAGGTGGTTGAGATAAATTGTGGAGATCAATTGACATCTTTAGGAGGTTGAGAATGTGTTATTTGGAGGGCCAAAGCAACAATCTTCTTGGAGAACGAATTGTTCTCCTTCAAGGGGTCGAATTAATCATCAACAAAGAATCGCACTGCCTAAATTACGAAGGTCGAAATTGTGGCTTCCGAGGAGGGACAAATTGGCTTTATTAGAGGGCCAAATTACAATAATGAGGGCCGAATTGCCCTTTGTAAGGAGGCTGAAATATTTTGTTGAATGCTCAAACTGTTAAGGATTTCAGGGGCAAGTATTTTCAAGAGTCTATCCACAAGGTTTTGTCTCCAAAATTTATGTAAAAATTCCTCCAAAAGTCCATTAATAAAAGAAGTTAAGGTTTGAGGTATTCTGTCTGTCAATTTTGGGTTTTTAGTTTAATTAAAGTGATGGTGAATTTTTATTGTGAATATTATTTGTGTTATTGGAAAAATATTTATGGTGTAATTCTTTGAAAATAGTTTCTGAGTAATTTAGCCATATAAATTAAGAAGGTATATTACAGTGGTATCAACGCTGAGCATCATCCTAGCTTGAAAGGGTTACCACAATTTATGACTCCAGGGGATTGAGAATTTGTAGCCTACAGGAGAAGCAGAAGAAAAGGCAAAACCCCTACCCAAAATCAGAGGAACAAGAAGAAGGAATGGGAGACTGTGAGGATTGGATTTGGGAATGTCTGAGGCATGCCCTGAATGATTTAGCCAAAGGACAGTTGGAGATAGCCCAAGGACAATATGAGATGGTACAAACCATGAAAACCATGGGTTAGTCCCTGGCCAGGCTTCAGGGGAATCAACACAACAATGGAGCTGAAGGGTCAAACAAAAACTATAGCCTATTCGGAGGATATAGTAGTCATCATGTTGAGGCCAACAATTCATCCAATTCAGTTCCCCCACCAACAGACAATGTTACATCAAGTCCTCTATTGCTCAAATTCTTGGAGGAACCAACAAATACCCAACAACGACGAGGAAGAATTTTCTTTGAATATATGAGGGAATATGAGGCACTAAGGGTAGAGTTTCATGCATAAATGTCACTCTAGGATTACTGTGCCATCAAGCATAGAAATAAATCAAGGGTTCATAACAAGTGGTGGATGAACAACGAGGTTTCAGAAAAGGCAAGAAATATAAATATCCCAACCTTCAGTGGGACTTCTAGTAGCACAACTAGAGCATGGGTACACAAGTTGGATACATATTTTTAGCTTAACCCCATGAGGGAACCAAAGGAAACACAATATGCCATGCTACATTTGGATAACGATGGTGGTATCATAGGTTTTCCACACTAGGGCACACCAACATCACCCCTTATTTGGATTTTACTAATAGATTGATGCAAAGACTTGAAAAGAAAAATTCGGAGTTACATTTTATCGATCTAGTGTATCTTAAGCAAACATGTAGCCCAAACAGCTACATCACAGAGTTCAAGAGATTGGCAGTGATGGTGACAGATATATCCTAGGATTGATTGGTGATGCTATTTTTGGAGGGGCTATGCGATCCGCTACACGAATTGATTAAGGCTTTTAAGCGTAATACACTTCAAGACGTTATTGCTAGAACCTGGATATGGAAGATGCAGTGTCGAAGAAGGTACCAACCAAATTCATTCTCCCATAGAAGAATATTGAGAAGAAGCCTTGGTAGGGGAAGAACCATATGGAAGAAACTAGGGATGAGATAAGAAGAAGAAGAATCTTTGCTACAACTACAGAAAACCTTGGGTGTCAGGACACAATTGCATGGGAAAGGGAAAAGTCCATTATATACAAGTAATGTCGGGCAATGAAGAGGAGGAACGGGTAGCAACACATGAGGAGCATAGCAATAACAACAATGATGAAGTGCCATCAAAGAGAGACCAAAGGGGCCACCATAGCCAATCTCTCATGCATTCCCAGGTACAACACCTTTAGAGTAAGGGGAGTAATACAAGGGCAACAAGCCATTGTCCTCATTGATGGAAGATCCACTCATAATTTCATACATGCAACCCTTGTGGCTAGGAGGCATTTGGTTACAAAAGAATTTGAGGGTTTTGATGTAGAGGTAGCGGGAGGAGGAAGGATGGCTTGTTTGAGAAAGGTTCCTCAAATGTAATTGAAAATGGGAAATTATACCCTAGTGGATGACTTCTATGTGGTGGAGCTTGCTGACAACAATGTGGTGCTGGGGGTACAATGGCTCATTTCCATAGGAAGGCATTGGAAGGATTATTGTACCATGGAAATGGAGTTTTTCATGTTAGAAGGACAAAGAGTGCTTCTTAGAGGAATGACCACTGATGCTCCAAGAGTGGTCACTGCTAGGAAAGTGGAAGCTGTTTTCTGACATGGTGACATAACATGGGTTGCATAGTGCATGGTAATGTAGTAAAAGGCATCAGATGGGGATAGGCATTACCTAACAAATATTCAGATTTTGTTGAATAAGCACTAGAGGGTCTTCGAGAATATTTTGCTAGGTAGATCGTTAGACATGAGTTTCGAGCATACTATAGAATTAGAGGAGGGGATCAAGCTAGTCATCACCACACCATATATGCACCCTAAAACATTCAAGGAGATCGAGAAGGCTATTAAGGAATTGTTGGATACAAGGCACATAAGACTAGTGAATCTTTGATATCTTGTGGAGGAGGTCAAACCTCTGATAGATCCCAAAGATCTAGTAGAGTACAACAAGAATGTGGTCAATGTGAAGTGAGTCTTGTTGGATTCACTTAAGGACCATTAAATCCGTCACAATGTTAGTAAGAACATTGCCAAGGTGTGGTATGGTGCCTTTCGAATCCTATATTAAATTGTGAATGTATTCACCGTGATGCTTCTAAGGAACAAATGCCGACTGCATCCACTTTTGCCTAAACATGGTGGCCACAATCAAAGTTTCCCTTTAACCCCTTGGATCACTCCAATCTCATTGTGGGAGAATCCCACGTTTCCATCCTTAATCAAGACTATGGATCGGGATGTTATCAATGCATAGTTCTATTAAGCACTTCACCAACTCCTTAGCCCCAATAGCAATGCATAGTTATGCAGGATCCCCAATTGCGTATAGCCCTTAGCACCAGGGGTTTAACAACATTAGTGTAAGTGATTGTGAGCCCTAACCTTGACTTAACACAAAAGGCGCTAAGGCCTATCCTCCCCCTCCCCCCAACTGATGACATTTCTTTGTTCAACTTGACGACAATGCTCTGAACGGGCAGTGATGGCGATAACAAACATCAATTTCCATTAAGTGTTTTGTTAGTTAGATCTATTGATTGAAGGAACTGCACAGTACTAGTTGCCCAGTGCTCTTGACACTTCCCGATAAGGTAGTGGCAGTGTGACAGAACTACAACTGATGGGGAAGATTTTGGCTGTCGCTCTGTTAGTCGGTGAAACAACTCGATGCTTGTGGGATCAACTGAGCAAGGTTTTTGTCAACACTGTGTATTGTAACTGATTCTTGTTAGCTTCGGTGGTTGATGGCCGATAGACAAAGATGTTGGTGGAAAAGGATTCCATAACTGTCAACTTACAAAACCTTTATCTGCTGATATATATTAGATTGGGTGGTTTCACCTGGAAACAAACAACACACAAGCCTGAAGTCTGAGAACCTGAGGGACAGGAAATTCCAATGGAAATATTTACATCACCATTCACTGACAGAGCTTTAAGCCTTGGATTTTGGTTAATTCTCCATGTTATAATGTCTTCGGATCTGATAGGGCCGATCTCCATATTTTGCCCACAGTTGCCTGAATTACTCTTTGTTCACTCGGTTCGTCCCGTTTAAACAATGATCTCCCTGTCCACTGTGTCCTTGACCACTCTGAGTTCATCCATACATTGAACTCATGTTGTAACAGACTGTTCTTCATACAATCAGAGTCCTCTCACACATCTCGCTCACTCACTCATATCACGTTACAACTTGGAAAGCCAACATGGTTACATTCAACTGCACATTTATAACACAGACAATTACATGATAATTGGCCCCTCTACTCTCTCTCGGACCTCTCTTGGTCCTTAGTCTCTCTCGGCTAGTTCATCTCTATCCTCTCCTCTATTCTCTATCATTTAGAAGATCAATTATATACAACATGGATGGTTTGCTTAGATCCGCTAAAAATAGATCCAATCATCCAAACATGGAAATTATCAAATCTAAGCCTAAAACCTTCAACTCCTCAACAACTCTCTCCAAATAGTACATTACATGTCGATGAGAAAATAATTCCTCTTTTCCTAATTAAATATCTATTTAGACTAGAAAATCAATCTCCTATCTTTAATTACATTAATTTGACTTAATTAAATTAAGGGAACCCACTCCCTTTAGTAAATGCGACAAGACCTTCTAGGTCTTGTTGAGTTGTAGAAATGCTCCTGCATCAGACTCCCAAGAAAAAAAAATTTCATGGACTCTTGTTCATTAGTCTTCTAACTGTTTCTGCTGGTGGTACCTTTCACCTTTGTTATTTGACATTTTTCAATTGCAGGTGCATTTACTGCAATTTCTTGTCCTCTTGGATCCCAAACTCTGCTCTGTTGTTGTCCCCAGGCCATGATTGCATTGCTTTTTTGCTATTGTTCTCAATCTTCCAGGATTCCAAACTTTATACTGCAGTACTCCACTTGCTCGGCTGATGTACTCACTCATGGTCAACTGATTTGTGTTGCTGACTGTTTTTTTTTTCACTTCAGTATGCCTTTTCTTAGGAAGTTTCATCATCAGATTCCATATTTCATTAATTTCAATGACCAATTCAGTCATATGCTGGTACATGTCGTTGCTGCAAATTTGTTGCTATGCCTCTACACAGAATTTGTATGATTTTGGCTGCCATCTCTTCATCACTTGCCATGGTCCAGACTTCTGCAACAACATACTCTTTGTTGTCCTCAACTCCTTGAGGACACATTTAACTCATCAAAACATATCTTTGCCCATGCATACCGAACACTACTTCCAGAGCCCAAAATACCCAAATGTGTGAGAGCTATAAGGATCTTCCTCCTTCATACTCTTCTAGCTGCGAGAGACTAACTCTTGCTTTGTGCTATAAGTATGCAGTCTGCTGTTTCTTTATGTGCATTAACGTCTCCTTGAGCCTGCTGGTTACACTTTGCATTATTGTCTTTCAAGACAATCTCTTGTTTTGCACTTCCTTGTCTTTTGCAGCCTGTAATTTCTTCCTTTCTTTATCTTTGTCTTCCTTGGATAATTCTGTGTTTTCTGGTTTCCTATGATCTTCAGTTTCTGTAACCAGCTGCTTAAACAAACAATTCGTGTGAAAAAACTAAAAGCTCCTTTTCTTCTGTCGATGCCTTGAGCACTTCATGTCAGGCAACAGCTATTCAATCCTTGAATATTGTATGTCTGCAACAGCTATGCAATCCTTTTCAATCTTTGGGTTGACCAAACATTCTTCTAACAGTTTCAATTCTGCATTTCTAAGGCTCTCATCCCTTGCTCCACATGCTGGAATTTTCTCATTTCTGTCATCATCCTCCTGTTTTGAATGAAAGGAAATTTCATTCTCAGCTTCTCTCAGCAACCTTTTCAGTAATTTGATTTCCTTATCAAATTGTATCAGCATTGCATCTGAATGCTTCCCTTTATCTCCTCAATCCTTCTTTTGGATGTCTTCATAAACCAACATGTCCCTGTTCACTGCAACAACAGGTTCTTGCAACTGTTCTCCCATAGTTGCATTTGTCCATTGTGTATGATTTCCACTCTGATTTCCTTTCTAAGACACTTATGTCTCTCCCTTTCTCGTAACAGAATTCTAGTTTTGTTTTTCCTTTATTTGTATGATAGCTTCCAATGGCTGTCCTTGATCTTCAATACCTACAATCATACACAAATTATCAGTTTTAAAAACATAAGGCTCTCTAGCCTCATTTGCTGTCCCTGTCATCAGATCTTCATACTGATTTGAATTTTTCAAACAATCCATAAGACTCTCTTGAAGTCTCTCATTAGCATCATCATCATCTTCTCCAAGGAATGAACCTTGCTCTGGTTCACAATAGTGAACTTCTTCTTCCTCATACTTAGCTGCTTTGAGTCCCTCTTCCTTCAACCAAGCACTCATCTTGTGCCTCAACTTTGTCCTCAACTTTCCTGTAAGCAGTTTCTTAACAAACCATGTAACTTGCTTCTTCATTTGCCATCCACATCTCTGGTCTTTTGCACTTTCCTGTAGCAGCATCATCATTACACTGAGCTGTTCCTTCATCTTAGCCATTTCTCTGTCAAATTCCTCTTGACTCATCCTCTTTATCTTTATGCCAGTTGATTTGGTGTTCTCCTCCATTCTTTTGTGGTTTACACTTGAACTCGTCATTACCATCGGTAATCATATTTATTCTTCCTTTGTGAACTTTCCTTCTTCACTTGTGAGCTGCACCAAACCTGTGCAATAGCAAGTCTGTTTCACCCTGCTACATGTATCTCACCAAGCTTCTCTTCTCCGAATTTGGCATGTTGTGGCCCAAAGTGTACAAAATGCTCAGGACAAATGCTGTCACTCTAATCTTTGCCCACTCCGTTCTAGCTATCTACTAGGGAAGCTAAGGGGGGTAGTTCCTGAGGGGTGAAAGATGGATGATGAAGGAAAACTTGTTGGGAACCAACAAGTTCTTTTCAAATGGCACTTAGTCCAGAAAGAAATATATCCTAGTACAAATGGAACAAGAAATAACTCTTTAGATTATTTTTTAAACGAGTGTGTGAGATTAAATGTTCTTTAACCAACAAACTTAGGTGTATGTTAAAAGATAATGCTAATAATAAACCTGCTGAAAAATGAACTAAACAAATAAAGTTCAGAATTTGCACTTAGGACAGTAGTCAGTTTAGATGCCAATTTAATGAGTAAATACCTTTTCAAGGGATTCAAGGGATAATGCACTTAGGTGTATTAAGCTTATACGTATTAATAGGGGTAAAGCTTATCCATGCTTAACTCTTGTATAAGTGATATGATAGCTTACATGGGCTTTGATCCATAGTAACAGCTTAGCAAATAATGACAAAATTGTCAGTAATAAACAAATCCATTTGAGTACCTGCGATGAGCGCCGGCCGCGCTAATGCTTCCGACCTCCTCAAAACGAGTTTGATGTAAATGAAAAAGGCGAATGAGAATATTTTGAAAGTATCGTTAGCAAAACATTGTGTCTAGTCCAAACCTGGCCGTGATTAACACTCTGGAACCAGCAAGTTCTTTTCAAATGGCACTTAGTCCAGAAAGAAATATATCCTAGTACAAATGGAACAAGAAATAACTCTTTAGATTATTTTTTAAACAAGTGTGTGAGATTAAATGTTCTTTAACCAACAAACTTAGGTGTATGTTAAAAGATAATGCTAATAATAAACCTGCTGAAAAATGAACTAAACAAATAAAGTTCAGAATTTGCACTTAGGACAGTAGTCAGTTTAGATGCCAATTTAATGAGCAAATACCTTTTCAAGGGATTCAGCACTTAACTGTCTTTTCTAATGTACTCAAAAAATGTAATTCAGTTTTATGATCAAAATTTAGAAGACAAAGACATTCACTCCAATTTGTAAAATTGATCCCAGAAAAAAAAAGCTTAACCAATGTATTCAATCAATGTCACTGTTTATAATGTTATTAGCTTCATGTTTTAGACAGTGAGGAATCAAAGGGTTAGAAACAAAACCTGAGGCCCTAGGCTTCTAAGAAATTCTCCAAAATGAGTAGATCTGAATCACCAACCTCTGCCCAAAATTTTCTTCAATTTCAAACTCAGAAAATTTGTCTTTTCTCACAGTCAAACTCAATTTTTTTTTTTTTTTAGATTTGCTATCTTGACTAATTTTTTTTTTTTTTTAAATTTCTCCTAATATCAATTTTTTCTTCGAAAATCAGAAAATTATGTTTAAATAAATGGCCACAAACCCTCCAAAAAAGAACTCAGAAAAATTTATGTGAAATTTTATGTCACAATTATAGAAAAATTTGTAGTTTAAAAATGTGACCATGTTAAAAGCAAATTTTTTATTTTTATTTTATTTTTTTAATTTTTGAAGGCCCGAAAGGCAACTTCCAAAGTTGATTTTTGTTTTTGTTTTTGTTGAGCTTAGGATGGCCGAGGGTGAATGGAATGGTGGAGGGAAGGTGATGGCCGCAAAGTGAATGAGGGCTCGAGCAGGAGTAGCGAGCGGATTGGGAAAAGAGAGGAAGATGTAGTGAAGGGAGATGAGGGAAGGGTTAGGGCTTGAGTGGGATAGGCAACATGGATGAGGGCGTGAGGGCGGAGGTCAAGCCGCGGGGAAGAGATGTGACGCTGGTATAGGGAGATAGGGCCGCGAGTAGGAGGGGATGCGGGTAGAGGAGAGTTAGGGCTGAGAAGAAAAGCAACAGTGGGAGCCGCGGGGAGGAGAGCGAGGGAGGAAAGGTAAGGTAAGACGCGGGCTGAAGGCTGCAGAGGAGTGGGGGTAAGAAAGGATGCAGGGAAGAGGGCTGGCTGAGAGGGAAAAGCGAAGGGAGAGGAGGCCGCAAGGGCTTAGGGAAGGAAGGGCTGCGGGCAGAGGAGAGGAGACAGGCTGCAGAGAGAAAGAAAATGAGGCTGAGGAGGGGAGCTGAGAGGGCTTAGGCCCCTAATTTTTTTTTTTTTAATCTAAAAATTAAATCGAAACCCCAGTAAAATTCGAAATTTTGGTTCAAGAAATTTATTTCAATCAACCACTAGAATTTTTTATGAAAACCTCGGATCTAAATTTTCCCTGCAAACAAATTGTTTGAGACAATATCTTGCCCTCCAAGGCCTAGATCTGTCTCAAAACTCCAAAAATATCCTTGTAAAACTTCAGATCTACACCTGCGCAAATGAAAAACAAAAACCCAATACCCAATACATATACAAAAATTTGAAATTTAAACCCAAATACCAAGTTAGAAAATAAAATAAAAAAAACTTCTTCAGATCTATATAATTAAATTATAGATCTACCAGATCTAAGGAGTACGAGTCCAACTCCGCTCCCAGATCTGAAGATTTAAGCTCTTTGTAGCCAGATCTATCTAATTGAGCACAAATTTATAAAAGATAATTAATTTTAAAATGTGAGGTACTAGCCCAAAATATTTTGCAAAAGGAAAATCGTAAGATAAGTCTAGGAATTTAGATTTAGGAAGGCTCTTTAGATCTTATGCCTTGGGAGTCAGCTGGTCCAACCGAGGACTTCCCCAAACGCTCAATTTTATAAATCCAAATGATTTCTGCACACTTCAGATTAAACTGTGAGATTAATAGAGACATACAATAACAATGTAACTTTTCAAAAATTAGAGATACCTGCTGACTCTATCAAATTAAAATGCTATTTTAAACCCAACAACCTATGCAAGATACCTGTGTAATAGATTATTCCACGAAGGCAATTAACCAACAACTTAAAATAAATATCAACAGAACATTAAAAACAATGTTACCATAGGACGTAGAAGAGGAACACCACCATCAATGTAAACCCCAAAGACTTTGCGTTATTATTATTCCAGAAAAAGATTACAAGAGAGCTTCAAGAGCAAGTACATGACTCAAAGATCAGATACTTTGTTGTGACAAATGACTTCTAATTTATAGATAAATTCTCCAAACAACTAGTTGGCTTGATCCCCGTCAAAATAATCTCGACCGTTCATAAAGATTTAATTATCTTTTAATCATCACCGTCAAAATTATTTATTTTTTGAGGAAAAATCATTTTTTTTCATTTAATTCACTTTTAATTAACTCAAAATTAATTATTTTGAGTTAATTTCCTCAAAAAATTGACTTTGACTTAACCACCAAGGCCCAAGGGTCCAAAATTTCTTGATATTTTCAATATTCCCTTGGTGGAGGACCTCCAAAAATTAATTCTTCTAGAACTCACAAATTTTTTAATTTGGAGAATTTATTTTTCCTAAGACTTAACTTAGACTCTAATTATTTAAATTTCTGACTTAGGATATTTAGTTTATTTTTACCAGAAAATATAATTATTTGACACATGAGGGGATTATTAATTTTTTTCCAACCCTCTAAGCTAAAATATTATTTACATAAGGTAATTACATTTAACCCATGAAAGGGGAACAACCGTTCGTTATAGACCCTCAAATATCTATCCAATTTTGCGACTCAAAATATGATTTAATGGACCAAGTAATTTGTAATAAAATAATCTAGCCAATTTGCTAGGATTATTCCCAAATCACTTTTACAAAGACTCGATAAAAAACACTAGGACTCACCTAATATCTCGACGACAAAATCCATCCTAGCTTTGGGGGGAGGTTGGAGGGAAAAACTCTGCCGATCATTTGTGTCTAGAAACACAAATGAATTAGTGAGACGAAAAACCTCCTAGGATAGAAATCGTCACCAAAATAATAGGCTTACCTAGGTTGTTACATACATAATGATCTTACTAAGATCATTTACATTATAAACATGCATAATGGGTTCACAACTTTAACAAACTAAAGACTGATGATGAATCCCGAATGATCTGAATGATGAAATCCCTTATGCGAAAAAGGGGGTTTAGTACGATAGGGTTGTTGACACAGAGTGGTCAACATGGCCTTTTGGTAACATTGGTTTTCTTATCTTAACCTTCTGAGCTTCCTCTGCTCCTTTTAGGCTTCTGCACTCTACTCACTCTCAAGAGCTTCACCTTCTCTTTCTTTGGACAACTCTAATCACTCCTACCATTGTGGAGTTGTCTTAACAACTTCTACCCAACCTTAGCTGTAAATTGTTCTCGTCTCTTCTATGCAATCTCTACTGCAAGGGTTACAACAATTTCCTTTCTCTCTTTGCTACTACCTACAACCAAATACTCATCCAATTGTCAACTTCAAATCATAAAGACCATGTTACTTGTCAAATCTCCTCAGATTTGCTTCTTCAAGAACTTTGCGATCTTTGCTACTTCTGCTATTAGTCTTTTCCAAGCTGCCTCCAGAGTCCAAATTGCTATTTAGTTGTCTCCTTGCTTGAACCTCCAATACTCCTTGCTCATTACATGTCAAAACATATTCAAATTTATTATTAACAAAATATATCTGTTACCTCATATCCCTTCAATGTTTCAGACATTTTGTTGTGTATTTTCTCCAACTCCGATCTCTTGCACTAATTTTCTACAGTGATTCTTCAGAATTTCACTATCATGCTTCCGCTGCGCCACTTTGATCTTTGTAAACATTCAAAAGAGTAGTTTAACTCTTTCGCTATCATACCACTTTAATGCAGACTGCTTCCACTTTTTCCTAAACATGGTGGCCCCAGTTAGAGTTTCCTTTTAACCCCTTGGATCACTCCAATCTCGTTGTGGGGGAATCCCACATTTTCTTCCTTAATCAAGACCGTGGAACGAGATTTGATCAATTCACAATGTTGTTAAGCACTTTTCCAACTCCTTATAGGAGTCAGAATAACAATGCGCAACTATGCACGATCCCCGATTGTGTCTAGCCCTTAACATCAAGGGTTTAACAATATTAGCACAAGTGACCGTGGGCCAAAACCTCGACTTAACACAAAAAACGTGAAGGCCTATCACCTTGCCCCAACTTGATCGTTGGCACTCCTTTATTCAACTTGACGACGGTGATGGTGATAACCTATGTTGGCAGGAAACGTGGGTTCGGGGATAGGTGCGGGGATGTGTTGAGAATTAGGTAGGGCTAGGTTTAATTCAAATTCTCTACTTAATAATTACTTGTGAGCTTACTTCTTTTACTTATGTGTTCTCTTCTTAGCTTATTATGTCTTTCATCAAGTCAATTATCAAAACATAAGAGACACAAATTTAGGCTCTTCAAGCCAGGGCCAAACCCTGTCCCTCTTGGAGAGGAAAACCCACAAGAAATTCTTCTTATAGACTTTCAGTTGACAAGTACCATGACCATGACACAAAACCTTGACCCTTGTATGCCTCCAAGACATTGTCACTGCTTCTTCCTTGACTTCTTAAGTTGATCCTTCTTTTTTGCACTGTCCTGCACCTTTCTGCACCCAGACTAGAGAGCTCGGCCTCTAACTATATTCTTCCTTCTTTAAGATATCAACACCTTGTCATAGATTGTCCTATGCACACCTTATACTTCTATATAACCTTGTTGGCTGTTATTCAACTTGCACACGTCCTGTCTCCTTTCGCTGGGCAATACACCTTCTTCACACTATATAGATGCCCTTTTCTTGCACTGTATTACTTCGCTGATCTATCTCCCTTCGTCGTATTACTTTGCTGATCTGTTTCCCTTCTTCGTACCAAACAACAATACTAACTTCGCACTTTATTACAGTCCTGCAACTCTGTATTTATTTCACAAATCCTTGTCCTATATTCGCACTTTATATAGTCGTGAAACTTCGTATTATATCATAGATCGTCATCCGCATTTCTTCCTACAACTTAATCTGAAAACCTCAGAAAAAATCTAAATTTCTATGTCTCTGTTTTCTGCACAGTAGACTGGGGTATATATAGTTGTTTGAGCCTATAAATAAGCCGGCTTGCCCTATTAATAGACGTGTCATTTTGTAGGCCGACTAGCAGCTGTTTATAAGCCGACTTGTAGCGGAGATCTTCCAGCGTATTGAAGCTTGTCTAGAAGAGTCTTTACATCAAGTATTATCACCATTCTTTAGTCTTGTCTTTAAGCTTATTTGACAAGGTCTTGAGGCATACCATCATTGACTTTACTTCATATACATGACTCTAATTAATTCATTTATGACAAGATGACAAATCCCTAAAAGACATCAAGAAGAAGTCTTTTGACCTATAATGAAATTCTTGCTCATGAAACCCATGAAGCAAGTTCAAAAATACTATTGTTATCTTTGTCTTCTTGATTACATAAATACATAATTACATAGTCAATATGAAGACTGAACCTAGTTACACTTTTCAACAGGGTGCAGTGATGGGTGCGTCACTTTTTGAAACATGGCACGTTGGTTTGTCGAGGGTATATTATAATTTATATATATTGTATATTTTATAAATTATACTATATATATGAATTTTGAAATATTCCAACTTACAACAAGAAAAATAAATCATTTAAAGACTTAAACATGTACATTCACTTTGAAATTTCAAATTTGATATCAAGTGGAAATGGCAATTTACATATTGAAATGAAGACAATAACTCTCCTCAAGAAGAAAACCAAAGTAGATTATAAAATTAATATATCTGTTTAAAGAAATTTAAATCATAAAAACACATTCCTCACATATGGATACTACTGATTAAATAAAGAACTTACTATCGAAGTGTTGTGTTGAGTGCAATGAAACATTTATATTATATGGGTATTGACATTATGGAGAAATTTATCAGAGCGGAAGAAACACAAGGAAATTAGCGAACACTTAAGATAGCAAAACATATTTTTTTAAGTGCATATATCCTTCAGGCTTCGGATAACTTGTATTATTGGTATTTTTCTAAAAGGATGTTGTATTTTATTTAGAGGAACGTATTACAAATTAGTGATTATATCATTAAAAAATAAAATCGAGGAACTAATTCATGGAAAAGAAATTAAAAAAAAACTGTAGTTTTGAAATCATGGGACTTTAAGACCTCATAAATTCAGATTTTAAATGTTTAATAAGGAATTTTGATAAAAATCATGGCAAAGAAATGAAAAAAAACTATACATCTTTCAAAATGATGGGACTTTAAGACCTCAAAACTTTAAATTTGAAATGTTTTACTAAGATAGGAATTTGTTTTTCTTGCCTAGTGCCACATAAAAATCATAACACACCCATTTTCGGGGTTCACACATCCATTTTTGGGGTTTGACGAACCCATTTAAACAAAAGAACGTGGGCCACAAGTATTGAGTATCGGGTTCTTATGGGAAGAACCCAGTTCGTATGGGTGCATTTGGGAAGTACCCACTCCAACACCTGGTTCGTGGGGACGAGAACTCGAGACGTGTTCCATTAGTCAGGTCTGTTGATTGACGGGACTGCCCAGAACACCTGCCAATAAAGCAATGGCGGCACGACATAAATACAACTGACGGGTAAGATTCCGTTTGTCGCTCTCATTAGTTGACAAAGCCACTTGATACTTGTCGAATTGGTTGAGCAAGGTTTCATCAGTGCCATGCCTTGTTAACTCCGATGGTCGATGGCCAATAGATGGAAAAGGATTTCGTCACTGTCAACTTACAAAACCTTTATTGGCATTTTGACTCTCTTTTACTTGCAAAAATTCGGTTTTTGGAGGCCGAATTTCTTGGTGAAGGAGCCAACTTTTCTAGGCAATTTGAGTTGGGTTGACCACAAGTCTCTTGACTGAAGTTTGACTGTAGGAATTTGAAGTTTGACTTCAACTTTCTTTCTCCTTTGACCGATACTTTTTGGCACTGTTTTGACAAAAGTTTGACCAATAAAAGAGGCCAAATATTTTGACCTTTCATCAAGCTGACTTGGAGTTGATTTGATTGCTAAACATTCATTGGTTAGGGCATCTTTGGGCTCATCTCTCATTGGATCTTGCTTAGTTGAATTGGATAGTGAAAGCTGTTGACCTTTGACTCATTATTGATGAATTGGAATGTTGATTTTTAATGTACCTTGGACAAGTGGTGTCCCATGGGTCAGAGTATCTACCTAGGGAAAAATTTCCAAAATAATTCTTTTCCTAAGCGTGACTTTATAAAGTGAAAGTGACTTTATAAGTGGTAAAGTCAATGTTAAGTTATAAAGTGAAAAGTGACTTTAGACATAAAGTACAATGTGGATACTTTATTTAATGGGCGAGTTAAAAAATAGAAAGTGAGAATTAAATGCACATTTATTCTCATCCCTTGATCTAAATGAATCTAAGCCATTAGATCTTAGGGTTGCCAAAAAGTCATTTAGGGAAACAAAAGGGGGAAAAGAAAAGAGAGACTGCATTCATTTTTCATGAGCAGATTGGAGAAATGAGGCTGAGGGGCTGGAGAAAAGTTTTGAAGGAGACATTTGTTGCAGCAAGCTGAAGGAGTGATTTCTGGGCAAAGTTGGGCACGGAAATCAAGGCATAGAAGAAAACAGAAGGTAAAGTACAAACATCATTTTAATGCTGTGAGCTGCACACAGTTCGAGAGAAGTTTTTGTATTATTTTTTTTATTTTTATTTTATTTTTAATTTAAAAAAAAAATCCATACAGTTCGTTAGACGGTGCGGAAATTCGTATAGTCCTTATAGTTTGTATCCGTACAATACATATTTTTAGCTTCAAGTGGGCATGGAAATTGAGGCAAAGTGGGCACAGTTTTCAAGGAGTTTTGGGTGAAAGAGATAAGTTGTATTTTGCTGTTTTGTTTTGTCTGCAAATGTATTTTTCCTGAACTTGAAAGACAAATAAATTTGAAGAGCTCTCTAACATGTTTTTCCCGAAGAACATTGAAGGGGTTTTGCCTGGATCTAAGTTGACCAAAATCTGTGTGTATTTTTGTGTTGTTGGTCTGTTTATGTCCATATTTATTTTTAGAATGTGTTGACAATCCCATGTGTTTTAATATGAAAATTTCGTTTCCAAAATTCTATATATTGAATGTGTGTTTATGGGAAAGGGCATTTAATTGAATGAGAGTGATAGGGTGAAATTAAAACCATGTTGCGATTGCAGGAACTTTTTAATCATCAAATTTCAACATGGTACCAGAGCTACAGGCTGAAAATTGTAGTTTGAACAACAGACAGTAGTTTGGGACAACAAACTCAGTTTGGGCAGCAAACTGATATTTTGGGACAACAAGGTGAAATTTAACACAAACTGAATTTTTGGGATAGCAAGGTGTGTTGGAAAGTTCATTTCTCTATTTTCTTGGTTTTGTAAATTTTGGACTGCAGTCACGACCATGTTCTTAAGGATAGAGGACATACTAGATGGGATATCCAACTATGCCATTTAGAAGGACAAAATTCATCTAATGTTTGAGAAGGCAACAATTTGGTACATAGTGCAGCAAGAAGTTGTACCTCTTATTGCTGCAGATGAACTTGCTGAATTCACAAAAATAATGCAAAGACAAAAATGATTTTGATGGACAATCTGAAGGATCATGGGTTCCTCAGGTGAGAGGAAACACATATGCATATCAGATGTGGACAACTCTAACCATTCAATATCAAAGTAGCAATGAGAGCAAGAAGATGGTACTCAAAGAACAATTGAAGAACATCAGGATGACAAACGCTGAAAGTGTAGTTCATTATCTTGGCAGGGTCAAACAAGTACGTGATGATTTGACTGCTATTGGTGAGGCAGTTGCACCCACAGAGTTAGTCAGGATAGCTGTAGCGGGACTTCCTAAGTCTTGGGAGGTCTTTAGAGATGCTGTTACCTCTAGGGAGAATCTTCCCAATTGGGAAAGATTCTGGGATGATTGTGTGCAACATGAGATACGAAAGACTGACAGTGGTGGGGTGAAAATAGCAGATGAGGAGGATGTAGCCTTGATAGCTAGGGGGAAGAACAAAGGGGCCTGATCAGATGGGGCTAAGGGAAAGGAGAAGAAGAAGAAGAAAGATACAGATATGTCCAAAGTCAAATGTTGGGCATGGCAGAAGATGGGACACTATGTTGCTACGTGTCTTGAGAGGAAAAACAAGGGGAAGAAGGGTACCACAGCGTCAGCAGAGGTGGAGCAGTTTACTTCACAGTTTGACAGGGACTTTGCATTTATCACTTCTACATCTAGTAGGAGTACATCATCCGATGTGTGGTACATAGATAGTGGGGCTTCCCGCCATATGACAGGTGCACATGAGTTCTTTTTAGAGCTTGCAGAGAGGGGACTTGATATTGAGATTGTACTAGGAGATGACTGCACTGTGAGAGTTGTTGGTGTGGGGACTATGACCTTTGAGAGAGAGTCTTTGCCTCCTTTGAAGGTCATGGACGTTTTGTATGTTTTGGGGATGAAGAAGAACTTTATTTCAGTGTCTGCTCTGGAGGAGAAGGGGTTTAACATCACTTTCTCAGGAGGTCAAGTATTGATGCATCCCAGGGGAGCTTCCATCACTTCAGACAAAGTGATTAGAGTCCGCTCTGGGAAACTATACAGGTTCAATTTTCAGTCGGCAAGAGAATTGGTGAGTAGCACATCTGGTAGTACTCACACTAGTACCACTAGTAGAGAGACTTGTGCGAGTTATGGAATCGGAGGATGACACATATGCATCATGAGCTTTGAGAGTTTTGAGGGAGATCACTATTGGAGTTCCTGATTTCAGTGTCGAGCATTATGAGGTTTGCAGAGGGTGTGCTTTGGGAAATTACACCAAGTTACCATTCCTAGTGAGCGACAACAGATCTACTGGTATACTAGACTTGATTCATACTGATGTTAGTGGTCGTATGTCTCATGTGTCTTTGGGTTGTTATGAGTATTATGTTATATTCATTGATGACTACTCTAGGAGGGCTTTGATATATTTCCTGAAGACCGAGGGTGAGGTCTTTAGTCGCTTTAAAGAGTTCAAAGCTCTTGTGGAAAAGAAGACAAGTAGGAAGATTCGGGTCTTGAGGTCAGACAATGGTGGTGAGTACATCGATGCTGGGTTTTTTGACTTCTGTGCACAGGAGGGCATTAGGAGAGAGTTCACGGTTCGTCACAACCCTAACACAATGGGGTGTTTGAAAGGAAGAACGAAGCTATTGTTGGGGCTGCTAGAGCGAGGATTCATGATCAAGGGTTGCCTTTGTTTTTGTGGGCTGAGGCCTGCAATATTGCCGTTTATCTTCATAATAGGAGTCCTCACAGAGGATTGGGGAATGACTCCTGAGGAGGCTTTCACTGGAGAGAAGCCTCATGTGGGAAATCTTTGTATCTTTAGATGTCTCACATATTCTTATATCCCCAGGGAGCAGACGACGAAGCTAGAACCCATGGCAAAGAAGGGTATATTTATGGGTTACAACGAGACTTCGAAGGCCTATCAGATCTTCATTCCTTCTAAACGGAGAGTGGTGATTAGGAGGGATGTGAAGTTCGAGGAGGAGAGGGCCTATCGAAGATCATGGGAGTATGATGAGAGAGAGTCATAGACTTCTCCTCAGCAGGGAGGTATGGTACAAGAAGCAGGACCTCAGGGTTCTGGATCGACTGGTATAGGAGGTACTTCAGTGTCAGTGACATCTGGGGCACCAGTGGCAAGTTCATTGAGCACTTCTTCAGGGAGTCCATTGGTATAGAGTTCACATGGCACTTCAACTGACACAGGCATAGGTGCTGGTACATGCACACCAGGGTCTGTTGGCAGACCTTCAGGTTCACCAGACTGGGGGGTAGCGGATGAGGTTCCCTATGGGGTAGCTCTTCAGGGAAGAGGAGGCCCAAGTGGCTTCAAGACACCTCGAAGGAAGCGTAGTTTGTTGGTCCTCCGAAGAAGGTGAAAAGGGAGAGTGTCACCTGAGCAGTTTGTAGTTATGTAGCCAAGGCTACCAACATTGTTGACTCTAAGCCTACTAGCTATGAGGAGGTTGCTAGCCAGGAGGTATGGAGAGAGGCTATGGTGGAGGAGTATGCCTCTATCATTAAGAACAATGTCTGGGAGGTGGTGCCTAGGCCTGAGGGCAAGTTAGTTGTGACTCCCAGGTGGCTCTACAAGATCAAGCATGTTGCGGATGGAAGAATTGAGAGGTTCAAGGTGTAATGACCCATACCTTAGTAACTAGTAGGATAACCGATACAATTATATTTGGTTAAAACAATCAAATAATAAAATAAGTTAATTAAGGCAAATTAATTAATATTATAAACAAACAAAAGTCATCACACCCATTCCTCATTTTTAAAAATAAAACAAATAATTTAATCAATCTTATCTCGACATTAATGTACCCTTAAATGAAGATAAGGTCGCATTAAATGGTGGAAGACCCTCTTAAATGTAATAAAAGATCTTCGGGAGTGAAAGGCGGTGGGGAGATAGATATAAGGGGGAGGATGTGCGGGAGGCAGGGGGGATGGGAGGAGAAGAAAAATCTGATATTTTGGAGCATCTGGATTGAAGGATACGCAGAGTTTTCAGAAGAGAGTTTCACCGTTCTGGGATTTTGGGCACGGGGGCAGAAGAGTAATCTTCTGGGTCTAAGAACAATCCTAGATTGGCTGGGAGGATTGTTGTTTTGGTAATCTGTCCATACTCACCTACTGCATCTCAGGTATTTCCCTTATAGCATAAATTGAATTTTCTTTTATTTTTGAAAGGCATGAAATCGTACTTTTATTTTGATTTCTGGTCGTATCTGCTTGAATATAGATGTATGAAAATGATCTCTTAAATGGTACAGAAAGGAAAATTGATGAATTGCAACTGTTGCCTGAAGTAGATTACATAAACTGGAATAAAATTTAGAAACAGCAGTAATTCCTGTTTAAGGATTTAGCTAAACTCTGAAACTGTCTGAAACTAAAGGAAGAATTAGAGAAGAATTTAGAAAACCAATGTTCAGTTATTACATTTGGTATCAGAGGTCGGTTCAAACCCTCTTTACAACCTTAAAGGCCCGTTAAAATAAAAAAAAAAAAAACTGCTGCTGGTATAAACCAGTCTCTGGTTGATCCAAATTTAAAGCTGCTGTGTAAACCTGCTATTGGAGTTTCAGTTTGTATTTGATTTCCCTTTATAAGCACATCGATTATATTATCTCTTGATTACATTTCTATCTTTCAGTACTATTTTCTCTGTCTCAGAATATTGCCCGGATTGGAACTGCGCTGTAAGGATCCTAATATGTTTTACCACCTCAAAATATGTTGCCACAAAAATATATAACCATTGTCATGCTTAAACTGATCCAGAATTCTGATTTGGTAATCAATAGGGCAAAGGATTTACTGATTCAGGTAATTGGTTGTTCACATCATAATCTCATCATATCAACAATGCTTACACCAAGATTTCATACATAAAGGGCATTACGACAAAACCATAAATCTTGCTTCCAAACAGATGAAGATTACCATGTTACCGTCATCACCTAAGCATCAAGGTGTCCATAATACAGACCATGAAGCAAGTAAAAAACAACATGAAAGCAATTTCCAAGGGCATCAATGGTCCACCGAAGGAGGACTGCCGTGCTCAATCATCCTCAAACGCAGAAAATTCCCTGTAAGTCAGCCCCCAAAAAGATAATTGTGACTCATGTATATGAGGGGCAGCAGGGATATTTGTACGAGGGGTTGAAGTCTCCCCCATACGAGACCTGGGCCTGAGAACTAACCCTTAATTAAATGGAACTAAAGAAAGGAAGAAGACAGTTATCAAGGAAACATCATAAGTGTTTTGTGAGGAGGACACTGGCATCTGTGCCTTTTTCAGACAGTATAGGTTGCACCATTTGGCTAATCAAGCACTGGAAACAACAAAATTAGCAACCATAGAAATTCCAATAACAATACAATCCTTATGTACACTGTAAACCAAAAGAAAGCCTGCGTAGGGACTTTGGGAGCACCTCAGAAATTGACAGGATTTTGGAAATAGGAAGAAAATGAAGAAAAGTGTCGATCCTAGAAGGAAAAATCTTTAGCATTCTGTTCAGCTGCAACTGCTTATTAACTCTGGCTCTTCAAACTAAAGGTCATGGTGCTATCCCATTCCAAGTCAATGGAACTCTGAAACAGTACACACACACAGATGAAAATTTTGAAACCTTACCATGGGACACTGGAGTTGATATTATTCGCTTGCAAAGTATATTATAGTCTGTGTTTCAAAAAAAAACAATTCGCTGTCAATTCAAAAATTGTGGGTAGCAGAGGTAAAGCCAGCTACCGAACGGGACATGCCTGGTTGTTGCGTTGTCTTGTATTGAAGCCACAGCTGGTCACGGCTTATTTGATTTTATCTGATCGCCGGAAAATAGATAAAATTAGAATATAGGTAGTATTTTAGCCGTCTATGCCTCATATATATATATAAACAGAAGTCGACCTTTGCAAAATTATAAACGTATTTAAAAACGCCGATTTAGCATACGCCAGTGATAATTATAAATGTGAAGTCGAACTTGGCAAACTATAAACGTATTTAAAATATATATAATTACCCACATCTATTCATGTGACGGGGGTCGAGGTCCAGGTTTGAACCCGTGACTTCCCCCACGCCTCCACCGACGGGTTTTAATAACCGGGTTGTAATCGGATCTCCAAAAAATTGTGTGTTTTAAATATAAATTAAATTGTAATGTTATGGGTATGTTTAAAAATTTTATCGTATGATTTAAATGTATGTAAGTCCGGGCGGTGACGCAATCGGCCTCCGCTCTGGGGTGAAGGCGTTGATATTTATGTTTTCGGAGGTCGGCGGTTCAAACCTCCGCCCGACCTCTCCGTCGAACCTCCGCACTTTGCAACCATAGAAGTAATGTCGTATTAAAAACCTTGGCATAAGGTCTTATCAACCTATCCGTTTGTTATAATGCTTATACATTAAAATGTATACGTGGTTGGCTTTACATTAAGGTTCGGTTGTATATATATGAATAATATATATTCGGCGACTATGGTTCCGGTTATTACATTGATATAATATCGTGAATGAAATTTTAAAATTCAAAATTAAAACGCATTTAACATTTATATATATATATATATATACTAATGCGTTTTATATTTCCGCTTCCCAAACTTTAATACAGGGCTTATTAAAAATATATGTGTTGTATTCAAAGGTTAAAAAGATCATGTGGACTTTGGTTTTGTTTATTATGTGCCGCAAACGTTAATTCTCCACCATATGATATTCCATTATTTAAACGAATAACCGAATCGAATAAATAGGTTAGTGAATATGCCACGTAATGTTTGCACTTTGCGTTTGTAAGTTAAATGTGGAATTTAAGATGTAATAAAGTTTGAAATTAATAGTAATATAAAATAAAATAAAATAAAAAAAATACCATATAAAATAATAATTATATATATATATGGTAGGGTTATAAATGGTTAATGATGGATACGTTCAACTGTATAACATATCATCAGACAAAGAGAAAATGATAGCATCATGTGCTGTGATCACATGTGCATTGTGATGCATTAATACTATAGTTAAATCATGAACCTAGCTAGATGATTCACGTTGCGTCGGGATTAAATAGGTCTTAAACCTTGCATTTCACTCTAGATTTAGTAAGCATACATTACCTTGCATAGGACAAGGAGGTCGCGTTGCCACCCTCCTTGACCTCGGTACCAGTAAGACCTGCCTGCAGGTAAAATAGCAAAAGAACTATACCCGTATGCCAGCTCTAATATTGCGAAAATTATATTTTGTCAGTCTGAAAATTTATCCACTCATGAATTTATTATTATGCATTTCAGGAAAATTACCATGTTGAACACGTACCAAAGGCGACAGCGCCAGCGAAATGCAGCGCCGCCACCTCCACCTTCACCATCGCCCTCACCTCCATCAAGATCGCCGTCAGCACCTGTTGCTCCGCCTGATCTCACTACTGTGATGAGCTCGTTAGAGGCCATTATGGAAACCTTGAAAGGGTCGCAGTCGACCAGGAACAAGGAGGAGCGACGTCAGTCAGAGGAAAGACACTCAGAAAGGCCGAGGGATTTTGTTGACAAACCTCCCAGAGAAGATATTTCACAGGAACTGCAAAAGATTAAACTCCCTGAATTCTCTGGGGGACGAGCTGGAGAGCAGGCCGAAGCATGGTTGGAAGGGATGATCAGGTGCTTTGTGTTAAGGGAATATTCTTCAACGTCTAAAACAAGGATCGCTGTTTTCCAACTCAGGGGGAATGCTCTGATTTGGTAGGGGAATATGGAAAAACAGTTGCATCTCACTTCAGACACCGTTCCTTGGGGATTGTTTGTGGACCGGTTTCGTGCGAAATACTTGCCACCTTTCTTTCAAGAGCAGCAAGCTGGAGCCTTCCATACTCTAACCCAAGGGAGTAAAACCGTGGAAGAATACGAGACAAGGTTCATGGAACTTGTGAAATATGTTCCTTATCTAGACACGGATGAACGCCAAGCCGAGCGTTTCATATTTGGGTTAAATCCTCGGATCAGAGCCATGGTAAGAATGTGGAAGCCACCAACGGTGGCGGAGGCAATAGAATGTGCTCGTTATGCAGAAGAGCATCTGGGAATTAAAAGGGATTTCAGGCCAGCTGAATCAATACCGCAGGCATTTACAGGAAAGACTCCCCGAAATTTCTTCCGAGGAAATAACTCGAGACCACCTCCTTATGGTAACAGATTTACCCCAAGAGGAGCGGGGACAGGAGCTCCCAGGACCATAAACGCAATAGCTTCCGGGTCTTCAAACAACAGTGCGTGGAGGTCTCGAGGAACTGGTAATCGAGGAAGAAATGGGAGAGGAAGCAGCACCAGGGGACAGAGTTCTTGGTCGGGGATTTCTCAGTCAAACGAAAGAGGACCAACCCGAGTGGACTGTTGGGGATGTGGAGGACCCCATCTTCGACGGGATTGTCCGGAGAACTCGCGGCGAACAGGAAAAGAACCGGAGAACTCGCGGCAAATAGGAAAAGAGCCGTCATCAGATGCTCAAAGCAATCACAGAATCCATGCTGTCGTCAACAACAACCAAGCCGCGCATCAATCCACGGTAGTGGAATCTACAGGTACAATCAACGGGATAAAACTCAAAATCTTGTTTGACACTGGAGCTACTGATAGTTTTATTTCACCATATGCATTGACTAAATGTGGGTTGGCAGCCTGCAAACAAGACGATTTTAGACAGGTAGAAATGGCTTCCGGAGACCTTCAATCGGTAGAATTAAGCGTGGAGGATTGCAAAGTTGATCTAGGAGCCTCTGTGACCAAACTAAAAGTATATGTCACAGCCCTAGGTACTTACGACCTGGTGATAGGAATGGATTGGTTAGAATCTCATCGAGTATGGGTAGATTGTTCCGGGAAAACAATACTTTGCGTAAATGATATGGGTGAGACAATCCAAATTCAAGGTATTAAAAGAAAAGTATCTTTGCGTTTCGTCTCTGCGATGCAAATGAAACGGTGTTTAAGGAAAGGTTGTCAGGTATATGCAGTTCAAGAGGTAGGCAAAGAAAAAGGGCCTTCCTTAGATCAATATCCGATTCTATCAGAATTTCCGGATGTCTTTCCAAAAGAACTACCTGGACTACCTCCTCAGAGAGAACTAGACCTCACCATTGAGTTGAAACCTGGTACGGAACCTATATCCAAAACTCCTTACCGAATGACTGCCCTGGAACTTCAAGAGTTGCAAATACAGCTAAAAGAACTATTAGATGTAGGGCACATTCGACCCAGTGTTTCACCATGGGGTGCTCCAGTAATCTTTGTCAAGAAGAAAGATGGTTCATTACGACTGTGCGTGGACTATAGAGATTTAAATCGGGCCACGGTAAAGAATAGGTATCCAATGCCTCGCATTGACGACCTTTCTGATCAAATGAAAGGAGCTACAGTATTTTCAAAGATCGATCTTCGATCAGGTTATCATCAACTCAGGATTAGCGAGAGCGACGTTTCTAAGACTGCATTCCGAACTCGCTTCGGGCATTATGAATTCATCGTGGTGCCATTTGGGTTGACCAATGCACCTGCAGTCTTCATGAACCTTATGAATAGCGTCCTCCGCAAATATCTCGACAAATTTGTACAAGTTTTCCTGGACGATATCCTCATTTACTCTAAGAATGACAAGGAGCATGAAGAGCATCTTCGGATAGTGTTATCTTGTCTTAGAGAGCACAAGTTATATGGAAAATTATCCAAATGCGCTTTCTTCCAGAAAGAAATCCATTACTTAGGTCATATCATATCAGGCGAAGGAATCTCTGTAGATCCTGAAAAGGTAAATACAATCAGGGAGTGGCCGATACCTAAGAATGCACATGAAGTGCGTAGTTTTATGGGTTTAGCAGGTTACTACCGAAGATTTGTGGAGGGATTCTCCAAAATTGCAAAACCAATCACAAATCTTCAGCGTAAGGGTGTCAAGTATGAGTGGACTGAGGAATGTGATAAAGCTTTTTCTGAGCTTAAGCGATTATTGACTAGTGCACCGGTTTTGCGAGTGTCGGATATGGATAAAGACTTTACGGTATGTACCGACGCATCTAAGCAGGGGTTAGGCGCCGTTCTAATGCAGGAAGGAGGCGTAATAGCATACGCCTCGAGAAAATTAAAAACACATGAAGAACTTTATGCTACGCATGATTTGGAGTTAGCTGCGGTGGTCTTAGCCTTAAAAATGTGGAGACATTACTTGGTAGGGAGAAACTTTGTGCTTAAAAGTGACCACCAAAGTTTGCAGTATTTATTCACCCAGAGAGACTTAAATGCAAGACAAAGACGATGGAGTGAACTCCTAAGCGAATACGATTTTGCAATTTCCTATATAAAAGGAAAGGAAAATGTGGTAGGAGATGCCTTAAGTAGAAGACCCCGAATATTCTCCCTCGTACCTATCAAGGTGAACTTGAGAAATCAAGTGCTTGAACATCTGGTAAGAGACAGTTGGTATTTAAAGGTAAGGTCAGGGCTCGAAAGCGACCACTCGAAGGAACCTAAGTTCGATGGGTATGATTTAGAAGAGGATGGAATTCTACGATTTCACGGAAGGATGTATATACCAGATAGTGGGGATCTCCGAAACACCATCTTGAAAGAAGCACACCGAGCAGTATATTGTGCACATCCTGGGGTAAAGAAGATGCATGCGGACACCAAGAGACTTTTCTTCTGGTCAGGCATGAAAAGTGACATTGTCCAATTTGTTGCTAGATGCCTTGAGTGTCAACAGGTAAAAGCTGATCATCGCCACCCAGCAGGTCTCTTACAATCTCATGACATCCCTATGACTAAATGAGAGATAATTTCTATGGATTTTATCGTTGGGCTGCCACTTACGCAACAAAAGCATAATGCCATTCTGGTTGTTGTAGATAGATTAACAAAAAACGCCCATTTCATCCCAGTAAGAGATACTTATGAGGTAGCGGATGTAGCTAGGGTATTCATAAGTGAAATCATCAGATTTCATGGGGTACCTAAGAAAATTATATCCGACAGAGATCCTCGATTCACATCAAGGTTCTGGAATTGTATGCAGTCAGTCTTGGGAACTCAGTTAAATTTGAGTACTGCCTATCATCCTGAGACCGATGGGCAGACAGAAAGGGTAAATCAAGTGCTCGAGGATAAGCTAAGGATGTATGTAATGGACCAACAGTCACGTTGGGAAAAGTACTTACCCTTGGTGGAATTTGCTTACAACAATAGCTACCATAGTTCGATCGGGATGCCGCCATTTGAAGCATTATACGGAAGACCTTGCAGAACGCCGTTAAGTTGGGATAGGTTAGAAGATCGAATAATCGTCGGACCAGACTTGATCCAAGAGATGGAGGATCAGGTAAAACTGATTCGACAATGGTTAAAAGAGGCTCAGGATAGACAGAAAAGTTATGCGGACACTCACAGGACAGATAGAAGTTATGTGGTAGGAGATCAGGTTTTCATTCGCATCAGACCAAATAAGAGTACCATTCGGTTTGGGAAGGGGACAAAATTATCCCCCCGGTTTATTGGACTGTTTGAAGTCCTGGAAAAAGTTGGACCAGTCGCTTATCGTCTTGCACTGCCACCCCACCTGCACAAAATTCATAATGTATTTCATGTATCTGCCTTGCGACATTATATTGCTGATAAATCTCATGACCTTCAATGGAAGGAACTGCAGGTATCGAACGAGGGAACCCTAACGGTCGAACCATTACGTATTCTGGAACGTAGGGTTCGACAGCTCAGGAACCGCCGGATAGACCAAGTAAAAGTCCAGTGGGACAAGTATAGTCCTGGATCAGCGACTTGGGAGGATGCTGAGACTTTTTGCCAGAATTACCCCAACTTATGCTAAATTTTGAGAACTGAAAACTTTTTATGTATATGACTGCTCTATTTTGACACTTGAAATTTTGAAATACTATGTAAAAGATGAGTTTTACTTTACTGGTACATGGATACCCATAAAGCTAGAATGCTACTTCACTTTACTGATACAAGATATATGTTGTTAGTTTAGAATTTACTGGTGCGTGGACACCGATGTGCAAGATCTCATTTAAATTAACATTTGCAAGAATATGAAAAGTGAAATATATTGATATATAAATTGATAGGGGTAAAGCAATGCATCATAAATAGAACATGTGTGAACTAAACAGAAGCAGTGTCTGAAATGAGAAATTTTATGGGACATATTGATACCTATGTAAACGAATTTTCTTTCTATAAGTTCTAGGATTAATAGCATAGATATCAAAGTATTTTGAATATGTAAATGTTGTTATATGGGTAACAATTGGTTATGAACAATATAGATGCATATGCTGTAATATGTGTACAAGTGTTTACATTGCAGATTGTGTACCAGTGATTGCTTCGCAGAACACAAATTACCGAAACAATAAACGTGATGACAAAATCCCAGAACGTTGAGACTCCATGTGATTTCATGATAGGGTGTTGACCCTGGTTCTACTGGGAGGGGTGGAGGTGTTGCCCACTGTTTATCCTCCAATACCTGGAGTCATGGGAGGACTGTGCGAGTCACGCTCCCCTAGACGTGTGATGATGACTGCCAGATGCCTACAAGCATATCAGGTCGATATAATCAACGTTGATATCCTTAAGGTCTATGAATGGATCAGTAAAACTGATGCCATGTCATATTCCTGTAGAGGACGGATAGGAAGGGAATGGAAGAGATTAGGAAGGACAGGATGATTTTAGAATAGTCTGCAGAGGCGGTTGAGATGTGAAGTAACAAATAAATTACAAAGAAAAAGAAACATGCTTATACAAACGAAATTCAATCTTAAAAATATAAACCTTGAGTATATGAAGCCCTAACTTCGGGACGAAGTTTTCTGAAGGGAGGAAGTATGTAATGACCCATACCTTAGTGACTAGTAGGATAACCGAAACAATTATATTTGGTTAAAACAATCAAATAATAAAATAAGTTAATTAAGGCAAATTAATTAATATTATAAACAAACAAAAGTCATCACACCCATTCCTCATTTTTAAAACAAAATAATTTAATCAATCTTATCTCGACATTAATGTACCCTTAAATGAAGATAAGGTCGCCTTAAATGGTGGCAGACCCTCTTAAATGTAATAAAATATCTTCGGGAGTGAAAGGCGGTGGGGAGATAGATATAAGGGGGAGGATGTGCGGGAGTAAGGGGGGGTTGGAGGAGAAGAAAAATCTGATATTCTGGAGCATTTGGATTGAAGGATACACAGAGTTTTCAAAAGAGAGTTTCACCGTTCTGGGATTTTGGGCACGGGGGCAGAAGAGTAATCTTCTGGGTCTAGGATTGTTCCTAGATCGGCTGGGAGGATCGTTGTTTTGGTAATCTGTCCATACTCACCTACTGCATCTCGTCTCAGGTATTTCCCTTATAGCATAAATTGAATTTTCTTTTAATTCTGAACGGCATGAAATTGTACTTTTATTTTGATTTCTGGTCGTATATGCTTGAATATAGATGTATGAAAATGATCTCTTAAATTGTACAGAAGGGAAAATTGATGAATTGCAACTGTTGCCTGAATTAGATTACATAAACTGGAATAATTTTTAGAAACAGCAGTAATTCCTGTTAAAAGATTTAGCTAAACTCTGAAACTGTCAGAAGCTAATTGAAGAATTGAGAAGAATTTAGAAACCCAATATCCAGGTTATTACACAAGGCGAGGTTTGTGGCTAGAGGGTTCTCACAGATAAAGGGATTTGACTATGATGAGACCTTCTTCACATAGCTCAGTACACTTCTATCCAGTCCCTTATTTCTATTGCTACAGAAATGGGTTGGCAGATCCATCAGATGGATGTAAAGGCCACATTCCTGAACAGAGTTATAGAGGAGGAGATGTATGTTGAGCAGCCATAGGGCTTTGAGGTACTTGGGGCGGAGACCCATGTATGCCGGTTGAGGCGAGCACTCTACGGACTTAAGCAAGCTCCGAGAGCTTGGTATTTGAGGATTGGTACTTACTTGCAGCAGATGGGTTTCATGAAGAGTGATGCAGATCTGAACCTATACTACATTGTTGTAGGGGATGATCCACTCATTCTTGTGCTATATGTTGATGACTTGTTCATTATTGGGGCAAAGAGACTGATTAGTGGTTGCAAGGAGGATCTTGCTATGGAGTTCGAGATGAAGGACATTGGGCTGATGCATTACCTTTTGGGGCTTGAGGTGTGGCAGGAGGAGAGGCATATCTTTCTGGGGCAGGGGCAATATGTTGTGTATGTGTTGAGCATATTTCACATGGAAGACTGTAGAACCATGTCTACACCTATGGTCACCAACTGGAACAAGCTTTATGCTTCAGATTCTAGTTTGGTGGATCCCACATTGTATAGGCAGCTTATTGGGTCCTTGATGTATGTGGTCAACACTAGGCCATATATATGCTTTGTAGTGAACACACTTAGCTAGTTCATGGTTGAGCCCAGGAGGGTGCATTGGGTAGCTCCAAAACACATTCTTTGCTATGTGCAGGGCACTGTTGATTATGGTCTGGACTATAGGCGAGGAGATGGAGTGAGGTTTGCAGGTTACATAGATTCAGATTAGGCAGGGTGTGCTTCTGACAAGAAAAACACTTGAGGGTGTTGCTTCGGATTGGGTTCGACAGTTGTGTCATGGTTTAGTCGAAAGCAAAAGTCAGTTGCTTTGCGCTCTTATGAGGCTGAGTATATGGCCGCTAGCTAGGCTAGTTGTGAGGCCATTTGGCTTCACAAGTTATTGTGTGGCCTATTTGATCAGGAGTCGAGACCGACGCTTGTTCACTGTGATAATCAAAGTTGCATTAAACTCATGAAGAATCTAGTGTTTCATGACAGGTCAAAACACATTGACATTAGGTATCATTTCATCAAGGACTATGTTTAGAAGGGGGCAGTGAAGCTGGAGTATATATCGACAGATGAGCAAGTGGCTGATGTTCTCACGAAGTCCTTGCCAAGAGGCAAGCATGTCCATTTTAGTGACAAGATGGGTGTGGTGAGAAATACTTTCCTTGGTAAGAGCGAGTGTTGATTTTTAATGTATCTTGGACAAGTAGTTTCCCATGGGTTAGTCTCTACCTAGGGAAAGGTTTCCAAAATATTTTTTTTTCCTAAGTGTGACTTTGTGACTTTATAATTGGTAAAGTCAATGTTAAATTATAAAGTGAAAAGTGACTTTAGACATAAAGTACAATGTGGGTACTTTATTTAATGGGTGAGTTAAAAAATAGAAAGTGAGAATTAAATGCACATTTATTCTCATCCCTTGATCTAAATGAATCTGAGCCATTAGATCTTAGGGTTGCCCAAAAGTCATTTAGGGAAATAAAAGGGGGAAAATAAAAGATAGGCTGCATTATTCTTCATGAGCAAATTGGAGAAAGGAGACTGAGGGTTAGAGAAAAGTTCTGAAGGAGAAATTTGTTGCAGCAAGCTGAAGGAGTGATTTCTGGGCAAAGCTGGGCACGAAAATCAAGGCATAGAAGACAACAGAAGGTACAATACGAACATCATTTAATGCTGTGAGCTGCATGCAGTTCGAGAGAAGTTTTTGATTTTGTTTAAAAATCTGTACAGTTCGTACAGTGTTATGGAAATTCGTACAACATTAAGGAAATCTGTACAGTCCGTACGGAATCCATATAGTACATTTCGTATCCGTACAGTACATATTTTCAGCTTCAAGTGGGCATGGAAATCGACACAAAGTGGGCACATTTTTCAAGGAGTTTTGGGCTGAAGAGATAAGTTGTATTTCGCTGTTTTTTTGTCTGCAAATGTATTTTTCTTGAACTTGAAAGATAAATAAATTTGAAGAGCTCTCTAACAAGTTTTCCCCAGAGAAGAATGAAGGGGTTTTTCCTTGGTTTAAGTTGACCAAAATCTGTTTATGTCCATATTTATTTTTAGCATGTGTATCTTGTGTTTAGCAGAGAACAATTTCCCAGGTAAGATGGAATGTTGGATTTTTGGTACCTCAATTTTTTTCACTAGAGTGTCATTAATGGTGGCAACATGCAGAGAAGACCTAAGTGCATGTAGAGAATGTATGATAATAGGTACAACAACATAACATGTACAAGGACATGTGATAAATGTTTAGGTTTGTATAGTGGCAGGGTGGCTCTCATCTATCATGGATTTCATACTGATTTGTTCAACAATGAATGAGGATGCAACATTGATGTCATGATCCTCCCTAGAGGTGTAATGGGGTGCTGAAGGGCCCATTAGAGCAATAATAATGGATTCCATTCAATATAAGGTGTAGTAGGTCTACTATGCTTGTTATTATTAAATAAGGCCCACTATAATAGTCCGTGTTTAATAAATGTAATGTGGCCTCATCGAAGAAGGTCCACTATGTAGTTAGTGTTGAGAAAATTAGGGCATAACAATTAGTTGATTTCTCTTGAAATGATAACTGCTTGTGAATACTTTATACTTCTTAGATTAGGATCTTCTTTTACTTAGATTACTATAGTATTCTTCTTCATCAAACAACTACGAATGCCAAAACCATAAAGAGACAAGAGAGACAAAATGTAAGCCATCAGCCAAGCCAAAACCTCTCCTATTTGAGAGGAAAACCCAAACAAATTCTTCTTCTTATAGACTTCAATTGACGAATACCAAGACAAATACCCTTGACCTATTAGCCACTCCAAGACCAAGACATACAACTTCTGCTTCTTACTTGAGTCAGCGATTGTCTAACTATTTGCTTCTTCCTCTTTCTCGGCTTCTTGAATCATGCCTGTAATATTTCAGACCTAGCTTCAGCTCTCAACTCGATTAGATGTTTTGAATTCGTTCGCTCTAGATGGACGCTTCTATTATGGTAATACAACTTGAGTATCACCCTTACTTTCTCTGTGGCTGACCTGTAATAACTTGTCTTCTTTTGTAGTCCCTATACCTTGCACGTGTGAAGAGTATCCACCCAAAACAGATCAAAAATAATCTCAGATTATACTCTTCCTCCTTCACTTGATAATAACCTTCCTCGCTGCACTTCACACCTCTTACTTCATACTTAACGATAACCAAAATTCTCTCTGAAAAATTCTGTCTCTGAAATAGGGCCGAGCTGCCCTATTTATAGTTGTTGCCCATTCTAATTACCGAACATGACGTGTGGTGAATTAACGTGTCCTTTTATGAAGATATTATTAGCCTTTGAAGCCGACTTGTAGGAGGAGACTTTGCTTGGTCTTGGAGGGCTAATTATACATATCTAATGACTCATACAAAATGTAACATGCCCAAGAAGGGTCCTTCATACATGACATTGACTCTCTTTCACTTTATGACCAATCCTAAAGGCTCACAATGAGAACCATTACTAAAATTAAAATTCCTTGCTCATGAAATCGGTGAGACAAGCATTACAAAAACAATTTTATTTTTCTTTATATCAATTACATAAAATCACATTTACATATGCCATTATGAAGACTGAACCTAGTTACACTTTTCAATAGTTGGATGGTTGTTATGATTAGGTTTCTTTTGTTATCTATAAATAAGGAGGATGGAGTCCTCCTTATGATGTATGGAAGTGTTTTGTATTGGAGCTTAGCTCGTGGAGAGGTTACCTTCCCTTAAGAGGAAAATGAATAGGAGTGGATTCCTTCCTTAGAATGATCAATTGGAACATGCTACCCTACCTTAATGGTATGTTTATATTATCAAATAAAAGGGATTTCCTATTTTATTCTTGGATATCTTGTATTTGATAGCATTTTCATGTTAGAGGTACTTAACAATTTGTATCAAAGCTCTTTCTTGGTCCCAAAAGTGTGAACTTTTTTTAACTCTATTTTACATTTTTAAAAGGAAAAATAGAGTTGGGACACTCATCAATTCCTGTATCTTTTTAGCAGAATTGGAAGAAATTAGTTGTATATTTGATCTCTTCTTTGAAAAGTACTTAATTTAGAAAAATTATCCAAATTAGAGTCTGAAAAGTGAAGATATTGCTAATTTAAAATAAACTATTTGAGGGTTTTTCCATGATGGTTGCATAGACTGCACAACAAATGTCCTTTGATAAGGTGCATAGATTGCCACAAGAGGATATTTGGGGCTTGATTAGTTATATGTCATGCTTCTAGTTGTTATTCATTGTGTTACAATGCTTGCAAATATCCACCCTAAAACTTTGATGGAGCTAAAGAATATTAATGTTGAGAGTTATGTCATGAGAAGAAAATGATAGAATCTTGTAAGATCTAATAAATATGATTGATAGGTTTCAAAAATGTATTCAGGAGATAATTAAGGAGACATTTCGTAATTTTAAGGAGAGTCATACCATTGGCAACAAATATCCTGTCATCAATGAATAGTTTAAACAAGAAAGATTTGCTTGGTATGATTTAGAGGATGATTGTGATGACTAGTACATGGTCAAGAAGTCAAGAGCTTGCTGTGTCTACTAGTTTTCAATTTTCTTATTCTCTAGTATTGATTTTGATAAAACAACTACTTCTACCTTCTATTTCGTGACTTTGCTCCATCTTATGTAGAGAACATTATTGTGGGAAGTTAGGAGCTTGCTATGTCTACCAGATTTCAACTTGCTTATTCTCCTATATTACTGTGTTATGTGGATTATTTTGTTGGATATAGGCGGATCTATGTATTTGAATCCACATGATCATCGCAGGCATTTGGAGTAGCACTCTCAGTCATTTACTAAGCTCAAGTATCTTCATTGAGGAGTTAACATGAGCAATTTGACTCAATGAATCAAAATCAAACTGAACTGGCTGGTTTGACTATTTTTGAGGGAATTGTTGAGAAATCTAGGGCATCAAGTATTAGGTGATTTCTCTACTTTTGATAACTGCTTGTGAATTCTTTTTACTTCTTAGATTAGGATCTTCATTTACTTATGTTATTATAGTGTTTTTCCTCGTCGAAAAACTACCAATGCATAAACCATAAGAGACGAAGAGACACAGAATGTAGGCGATCAACCAGGGCCAAAACCTCTCCCACTTGAGAGGAAATCCCGAACAATCTTCTTCTTATAGAGACTTCAATTGACTAATACCAAGACCAAGACCCTTGGCCTATTTGCCACTCCAAGATCAAGTCACAAACCTTTTCTTGATGGTATCCTTCTCGAAACAAACTTGCAACTCCTTTCTTCTTCTATGGTCAACGCAAGTAAAACTCTCTGCACTTCTACAATTTCGGTCTTATCCAAAGATCTGCAATTCTCGGTCTATCTATACCCTTGCAATTCTTACGTGTGAGCTGTTTGGAGATATCTTCCTTCTTCTCTTGACTAGGAGACTTCTCTCGTGACCTCGGCTAGGATGTATGCTGATATAGAGACCCCTTTCTTGGCTCCTTCGCTGATTGAGGAAACCCTACTGCAGAACCCTTAACACATGACACATGTGTGAAGAAAAGTACCCAAAAGCATGTCAAAAATAGTTCAGATTCTCCTCCTCCTTTCTTCGCTTGATGAGAGGCTTCTATCTCCCTTTCTCACACTTCTTTCAACCAGAGATCATGACCGAAAAGCTTCACCGAAATCTGCCTTCTGAAATGAGGTCGAGCTGCCTATTTATAGTTGTTTCCCATCATAATGAGTCGACGTGAGTGTATGTGAGCTGACATGTCCTCTGGAGAGTTTAAATTATTCCTTTTTTAAGCCGACTTGAAATAGATGCTTGTGCTTGGTCTTGGAGGGCTATTTGACATTTCCGTTGACTCATATAATAATATAATATGCCCAAGAAGGGTCCTTCATACATGACATTGACTCCTTTTGAATTTTATGGCTAGATGACAAAACCTAAAGGTACATAGTGGCAACCTTAACTAAAATAAAATTCCTTGATCGTGAAACCCATGATTCAAGTATTACAAAATAATTTTATTTCCTTCTTTTTCATCAATTATATAAAAATCACAATTACGTATGTCATTATGAAGACTGAACCTAGTTACAATTTTCAACACTCCCTCTTAACTAGGGAGGTATTCATAATGGTACTTGGTCATTCCCAATTTGAAGAATCCTCATAAGAAGAGTCAGATTGGTAACCCATCTGTTTAGCATCATATCAACTAACATTTTCGCATAGCAAGGCCTTGACTAACAACTCTATCTCTCCACAAGATCAGAGCACAATGCTGGCGAGATCAATGATGTATATACTATAGACACCCTCATCATTGTCTCTCTCGAAACGTACTCTACTCGGGTTCTCAGAGTGTGTTCCATCAGGGCTATTCTCATCTTGGATTCCCAATCCTCAAAGAATATTGGTCCTCTACGACTACTCTTGTCTTTGATGCCCTAACACATCCTCAAAGAGCATCAAATGCCATATGTTTACCGAATCCTCCATTCTTTCTTCCCAAGTGAAGACAAGAATGATGTGTCTATCTCTCCCTCTTAATTAGGGAGGACATATCTATTCTAATAAAGGAATGTACTCATTCCTACAGAAGGAATGTACCTAAGCTCCCTCTTGGCTTAGGAATTTTGCTTCTGAGTTACAAGTAAGAAACTTGTTTCTAGGCCCCCTCTTAATTAGGAACCTACAACAACTCCTTAGGTGGAGATGATGGGACAATCAATTGCTTGAAGAATTTCTCCTCACGATGTCATGAACTTTTCATTATTCAGGAGTCTTCATGTTAGGGACTTCATGATAGGGCACAAACCATCCATCACTTTAATCTTTGAGTCATGTCATCATTTCTTTCATCCGAAAGTGATCCATCAGTCCATATCTAGTCTTCATTCATGCTATGCTGCCTTCTTCATGCCATGTTTCCTTAAGGATCTTTCATCTTATTACATGGTTATCGACGGTGGAAGACATCCATAACTCTTCCCAAGGCAGCCCTGCATAAGCCCATCTATATATCATTCAAAAATAGGAAATGTGTTGAGAATTTGGAGGGCTGGTGATTAATACAAAATTCTCTTCTTGATAATTACTTAGCCTACTTATGACTTCTCTTCTTGAGCTTAGTTATTCTTTCATCAAGTCAATTATCAAAGTACACGAGACACACAAATTAGGATCCTAGAGCCAGGGCAAAACCTCTCCCTCTTAGAGAGGAAAACCCGCAAATAATTCTTCTTATAGATCTTCAAATGACAAGTACCATGACCCAGACTCAGACCCTAGACTTAGAAATGTCTCTAAGATCTTGTCACTACCCTTTCAAACTTGATTCTTCTTTTCTTCAACGATCTGCACTATTCTTCACTTCCTTACTCTTATTCTTCTTTAAGGATGCTTTCTACTTATAGTCACCTTCTTCACTGTACTAAATTATTGCCTTCAATCAAACTCTTGCACTAGTATTCGAAATGTAGGTTGTGACACATATGCAAAAGACACCCTGTAATTGTTTCCTGAAATCTGCAAATCAACTTCAGGAATCCGCAAATTAAATTCAGGTGTTTGTACTTCAGGTATCTTCATCCTAGATATGATTCCCTTCTTCATCAAGTGTCTGCAAATATATAGTACATATATAATTCAGATCTCCGCAAAATTTCTTCAGGTATCCACTAATATATATTACACGTATGCTTTAGATCTCCGCAGATATACTTCAGGCTTAGTTAGCATAAACGTCAAGTGATTTATATTGAAGTCCTTTAACCTTTTGACCTAAAGGCTTTTTCAGAAAAATCGCACTGAAATGCCCTTTCCTTATCCGCAAAACTGTCTTTTAGTTGTCCGAAAAATTATCTACAAATGAGCCGCAGAGACAAGTATTTATATTGATGATTACTCATCTTTTAGGTCGACCTGTCATTAGTCTTGTAGGCCGACTTCTCATCTGAATGTTGGGCAACTTTAACACCTTATAATAGCTTCTTCTTCCAGCGTTTGAGAGAGGTCTGTTTGTAGGCATTTCTTCCATAGATTCTTGGATGTGAGACAAGGCTTTTTGACAAGATCTGGAGCATATACTGATGATAGGTTCCTTCATATATATATATACATGACACTTTAATTATATTCTATGCCTAGAAGACTCAAACCTAGTAGACATCAAGAAGAAGTCTATCTACATAATAAAATCTTGCTCATGAAACCCATGAAGCAAGTACACCAAAAATACATTTTATTATCGTTGACATCTTCTTTTCATAAATATATAATTACATAGTCAACATGAAGACCAACCTAGTTACACTTTTCAACAAAATGAGCATTAAATCAAAATTACCTTTGTGATGGTCTTTCATCATGACATCTTCCAGTTTGCATCAACATCCTGCATACATATTGACACATCTCCGAAAGATATTCATTGTCAAGGGTCTCCATCTTTTTCAGACTTTCATCAAAGTCTTCATATCTTTTCTGGAGATATCATAGTCAAATCTTTCAGTCCTTGGATGTTGATTGCCTTCATAGTTGCAGATTCCACGATCTCTTCCTTTCTTTCTTCACACATTTTCTTCCAGCAACTTTTGCTCATAGTTCCTCCATTTTTTTTTTCAAGCACCTCATATTCTAGATGAGGACATATTATGTTGATTTCATCTAGATAAAGTGTGCACTCATTCCTTATTGCATCCTTTCAGAGGAAGAGATCCTTTTTCCTTTTGATCATGCTCTCAAGTTAGAGCGTTGATCCATATTACCCGCAACCATATGATGTGACTCTTAAATATTGAATATAAGCATACATACCTCATTTTTCCTTTGGGTCATCCAAACTTCGTGCAACAGTTTCCTTGATTGAAAGAGCTTCATTCCCTTGATCTACTTTACCTTTTATGTCATCATACCATCATCCCATGAATTCCACGAGTTTGGAATTCTTGATAACACACTTTCTTCGTCTCTTGATCGATGAAGATTCCATCAGAAAATCTTGAGGATCTAGAGTATCCCCATTTAGCAGATGTTTCCTTTTGACTGATGTATAATAGGCTTTGACCTGGATGACCTTTTTCCTTTCCATAAGTGCCACTTTATGTTTCCAATGAGGTTCCCAAGAGCTACATCCTTCATAGTTGATTGTCATAGATTCCAATTTCAACCATCTTTCATGCTACTCTATGATGATGTCTCGATATCTTGCTTCTAATGCTTTTATGATGCCATGGTGCATCCTATCATGTTCTTCCAATGATTCTTATCATGATAGTTATACTTTACAACGGGAGAACTTGAAAAACAGTAACTTGAAAAGAACTAGGCGAGGAAGACTATCTCAATCATAGTAGAGATCTTTTACTTCCTCTTTCTTGGACTTCTTCTTTTCAACTTCCTTCACATCCTCGGTGATATGGGTTTCTTCTCTTCCTCTTTTGTTATTGTCCTTCTTGAGCTTAGGACAATCTCTTCTATAATGCCCATATTACTGACACCCATAGCATTGAATCTTAGCCATGTTCTTATTCTTTTTTGAAGGACCAAACTTTCCAAATTTTCCCTTTCTTTTTGTCATTGCAGCATATGCCTGATATTGCTCACCTGATCCCACATCATATTTTGCCTATAGTCTTGATTCTTCAATCTTGCATAGTGGCCACAATTCATGGAACGAAGTAACTTCTTTCTTCCCATGAATACTTGAAGTAAATTTACCCCACTCCTTCGGTAGTGCATTTAGTACTACTGTAGTCATTTCACTATCATACATGACTCCTCTCAATTCTTGAAGTTGGTTCCTTGATCTCAGATATCCTCATAAAGTATGAGGCTATTCCATCTTCCCTTGACATCTTCAGCTTGTAGAGTTCTTGCCTTAATGAGATGACTTCTCCAACAATGCTTACGGAATACAACTCAACTAGTTTGTCGTAGATTTATTTAGAAGTTTCGAGTTTAGATACATATGGGATGAGGGGATCCTTGATGGATTCTATGAGAATCATTTGTGCCCTAACTTCCTCTTTCATATATTTTGCAAGTTCTTGAGCATCTTCTTTTGCTAGATTGGTGGTAGATCCTTTGACATGATCCATGACCTCATTTTCAATGAAATTCAAATCTGTTCTTTTCTTCCATGCAAGATAGTTTGAAGCCCCAACCAATTTGTTGCGTTCCTTGCAAAAAGACATTTTGATAGATTCAGATGTGAAGATATACTTGTTCAAATGCTTCTTCCACTTACTGCTTCCTTGAATTTGATGATATAGATGATATAAACCTTCTCCTTGATGAAGATAGATTTCTTCAAGAATGATCCTTGATCCTTCAAAGAGGGATATCACTTAGTTGATGATGACTTCTTGATGGCATCCTTCAATGTGAAGAACCTTGCTTCAATGAGAGGAAATTGCCTTATAACCCCTTTGAAGATGATGACAACGCTTCTTGATCTAGCCTCATTAGTCTTCAAGATATTTTGACTCCTTCTGTGATGATTGAGTGTGGATCCTAGAAAAGCTTCTAGGGTTATGACTATCTCCAAGATGATGATGTGTTCTTTGTCCTTGAAGTGCTTCTCTTGGATGTATATACTTCAAGCTACCTTGCTTTGTAGATCTCTTCAAGATGATGGTCTTTGTGGTGTTTCGATGATGACTAAAGGATCCCAAGACTTTTGCTGGTGTAGACTTCTTCTTCGATCGAGGGTTTGATACTTTGTTGTAGATCTCGACTTCACTTTGATATCCTTCAATTGGAATTGGTGTCTTTCTCGAGATTTGATCCTTGAGTGTCCCTTTATAAGATGCCCTCCCTTGACTTTGTTACCTTAGCTCTGATACCATGTTGAGAAATCTAGGGCATCAAGTAGTAGGTGATTTCTCTACTTATGATAACTGCTTGTGAATGCTTTTAAGTTTTAAGTTTTTTCTCCTTAGATTAGGATCTTCTTTTACTTATGTTATTATAGTGTTTTTCTTCATAAAACAACTACCAATGCATAAACCATGAGACAAAATATAGGCGATCAACCAGGGCCAAAACCTATCCCACTTGAGAGGAAAACCTGAATAAATTCTTCTTCTTATAGAGACTTCAATTGATGAATACCATGACCAAGACCCTTGACTGCCACACCAAGATCAAGTCACAAACCTTTCTTGATGTAATCCTTCTTGAAACAAACTTGCAGCTCCTTCCTCCTTCTATGGTCAACACAAGTCAAATTATCTGCACTTCTATAATTTCAGTCTTATCCACAGATCTGCAATTCTCAGTCTTTCTATGCCCTTGCAATTGTCATGTGTGAGCTGTTTGGAGATATCTTCCTTCTTCTCTTGATTAGGAGACTTCTCTTGTGACCTTGACTAGGATGTATGCTGATATAGAGACCCCTTTCTTGGCTCCTTCACTGACTGAGGAAACCCTACTGCAGAACCCTTAACACATGACATACGTGCGAATAAAAGTACCCAAAAGCTGTGCCAAAAATAGCTCGAATTCTCCTCCTTTCTTCACTTGATGAGAGGCTTCTATATCCCTTCTCGCACTTCTTTCAACTGCAGACCATGACCGAAAAGCTTCAGTGAAATCTTGCTTCTGAAATGAGGCCGATTTGCCTATTTATAGTTGTTTCGCATCATAATGAGCCGACATGAGTGTATGTGAGCCGAGATGTCGTTTGGAGAGTTTACATTATTCTTTTTGAAGCCGACTTGAAGTAGATGCTTGTGCTTGGTCTAGGAGGGCCATTTGACATTTCCATTGACTCATATACAAATATAATATGCCCAAGAAGGGTCCTTCATACATGACATTTACTCCTTTTGACTTTTATGACTAGATGACAAAACTTAAAGGTTCACAATGAGAACCTTAACTAAAATAAAATTCCTTGATCGTGAAACCCATGATTCAAATATTACAAAATAATTTAATTTTCTTCTTTTTCGTCAATTACATAAAAATCACAATTAAATATGTCATTATGAAGACCGAACCTAGTTACACTTTTCAACGGGAATATTAGTTCGAACTAGTGTCATGGACCATATAAAGTTTGTTCGGTACCAAACCGACCTTTTGTCATTGAACTGACCGGTTTGGTCGAACCGACCAATTTTGTACAGTGCTACCAAGGTTCCTTTGAATATATATATATATATATATATATATATATATTTGAAAAAAACAATAATTTATATATGGGGAAGCCTAGTTTTTGACCATATTGCCTTTCTAATGCTATGCGATTAATGGTAATGTTAAATTCTTATTGTAAAAGTGACATTCTCTTTTATCTTTCATTTTCATCCTTTTACTTAATTTTCTAACATTACCATGAATTGATTCAAGATGTTTGAGAGTGGTTCCAATCTCATTGGATTTCATATGGAGAAGTAGAATTTTAGATCCCACTCAAAATCCAATAGACATAACAGTTTTTCAGGATTTAAGGATTGGGGGGTAGGGCATCTTTTCCATTGGATTTTGTCATGTATGAGGGTATGGAACTAGAATTTAATCAAGAGCACCAAGCCTTCTATGTACCTTGATGTTATGGCTTTGATTGTTGAACTCCTCTATAATGGCCCTACTAAAAATGTACCCATCACTCAAACAAAATCTTAACTTGACATGCTAAGCTTTTACCATCTTATTTTAATACTCAAAGGGTGATATTGATGACAGTGATCCCAATATAGGCAATGATTTTGATATGTAGGAATTTATTGTAGCATGATTTTTTTGGATGCTAGAGGCCATCTAGGGCTTGTTTGTATTTACGGTTCAAAGATGGATTGCACTTGGTGCTATTTTGGTTATGTGTACTTTCACATGCTATATAAATGAGAGTTCTTGCTTATTTATTTATAAATGGTTTGGAATCATATGGATGGACATGAATATATATGTTTTCTTTAAAATTTGAATATTTTATGTGTTTTAGGTTGACCTGTTGTTTGGTCTAGTGTATTTATTGGTTCCAGTGCAGGTCTATTGGTTTGGTCGTCGGTTTGGTTCTGATAACGTTCATTGGTCATGGGAACTAGGTTTTTAGATGAGTTCCTTGGATTACTTGAATATTGTAGTGAGTCCTTGCATATGGGACTCTGTCTTCCTAGGCATTCCAATCAACACTCATAAATGGGACTTGTGTTTATGGTGGAGCTTTATGGACGACTTCGATGGTGGCTAGCATTGGTACATGGGAACCCTGGTTTGCTAGGTTACTTCAACATTGTGGTCAACAATCGTCCATTGGGCGTTGGTTTATGGTTTTACCTTCTCACAACAAGTGTTGAGGGCATCCCTTATTTAAGATGCGTGAAGTGTTTGGGATCCTCCTAGGGTTCACCATGTACATCACCCCCTTCCACTCATTTTAACCCCATTCTTTTCCCATTTGGGTCCACATGTGTCCATTGGGTCCACATAAGGTTAGCCTCCCCCTCCCCTTTTCTACACCTTTTGTCCGACCTGGAACGATGGATGGAGGTTGATGCAGGGAAAAAGAAAATAAAAAGCATAATTTGGCCACTCTGAAGAGGAAATGTACCACAAGATGCAAAAGATGGTCGGGACTCGGGACATACAAATTTAGCACATGGGAAAAATAAAAAATATGAGATCTAGCCCTTATCCATGGGCATCACCCGGGTTCCTATGGGCCCTAGATGAGCCTGCTCCATCATTAAGGAACCCGTGATTGTCCCAACCCTTGGTGGGCAATGAACTGCCCCACCTTAAGGGGGGTATCCACTGCTATATATTACACATCATGCTTTGATCCCCTGGAGCCTCGGGCAGTTATGAAGAAAAATCAATGAAAGGCAAACGACATATGAAGAAGGGTGGAAAAACAAAGGCTAGTGTAACTCATGTACCACGATTTGCTCCCTCCTACACTCATATACACAGGTGTGGACTTCCCTCATTTTTACTACCCTTGCACCCTGACATGTGGTCTGGACTCTAGATGATTCCCCTGATCCCCACTCAGTTCCAAATCTATATCATTTACCATCTACCACTTGAGGGATGTACCATGGACATGTCATCCCCTTTAGAGGTTGAAACCACCAAACAGGGTCCTTGATTAACCCCCGATTGGGCCTTGGAGACATTTGTACATGTCGAAGTTGGCTATGGAAGGGCATGCCACCATGAAGTGCCCCATTGGTTCCATGAATTGTAAGCTCTTTTACTTGATTATTCTAATGATTTGTTGTATTGGAGGGCAAGGGGGCACATTGGATCTTATGTAGGATTGCAGGTGGGTCTCCATTTGTGGCTTGGTCTCTTTATACGGGGTCCTAGCCCTCCAAAGGGTCACATTGGCACTTGTAGGGTGAGCATGGGCCTCCACCATAACAAAGAGTACTTCATGGATTCCTAGCACCACTCGTTGATTGCTTGTGTTCCACCTTTTGGATGAGGATGATCCACTTGGTTCACCATGCCCAACCGGCTCCACACATGCACCATACACTTGGCAGATGTTCCACGGTCTCTCGCTGTAGAGGGAGGGCTTATGTCATCATCCTAGCCCTTAAAGATGGTCTACAGGAATTTTCGATCCACTTGGAGATCACGAGGATGTCCTTGTGCCCCCACACCCACTTAGGTGCACCATAGGGATTTGCTTGGAAAACAAGGGGCCAACCCATTTTCCACTATGTTTGGGGTCCATTTTCACATCATGGCACCCCTTGGGCTTCATTAGGCCTTCTCAAAGGCCCAACGATATTGATCATTCTGCCCTCTTGAGAGGCTAATTATTCTTATTATGGAGCTATTTGGTGGGATTGTCACCAAAAGTATTGTTATTATGCACATTATTTTATTTTAGGGGCATTATTAGTCCAAATTAGGCCATTCGTATCCCTTAAAGGATTATGTAAATAGAAGTGAGATGATTCATTTTCATCATCATCACTTGGATTGGGTTATTAACTCTTGTGATATTTTCGCTATCCCTTTTGGAGGACAAGTTTGGATGTTATGGATGAATTTTGATGTTTGGATATCTCTCTCTTGTCTTGGAGCTTCATTATTGGCATAATTTGATGATTGGATATACTCTTTTCTACATTTTAGTGCTCTTTTTTTGCTTATTCTTGTTATTTTCTTTTGTCACATGAATGTTGCTGGGTTTTTCGCCATACAGGTATGAAATTTACTGCTTTGCTATACGAATTAGTGGAAATTGACATCTTTTATAGCATTGCATCATTTCATGGGCCATGTATGAATGGGCTAATGTTCTTATAGATAATTTATGTTAAATGCATCTCGATAAGTCATCAATTATTGCAAATCGAATTATAAAGTCCTTGAAGTAGCTGCTGTGATGCCCTAGTGCCATGCAAAGTTGTTTGAAGGCCTCCTTGATTGGCTGAATTATTTGTAAACATTAAATTCTCCTTGACTCCATCTCTCCCAAAGGACAAGGCACTAATCCTCCAGAGGTGATCACTTTTAAAGTTGATTTCTCTCACCTCTCCCCCTCTTTCTAGGCCTAGCCTCCATAGGTCACCTAATGCATCATTTATCTCACATTCTAGCCATCAAAAGGCTTCGATCTTTCGTCTTCTATTGCGTTGGGGTTTTCTATATAGGCTCTCCAAATTTGACGAAATTCCGATGATGGGATCTTGAGATATTGCATGCCCTAGGTCGGGGATTGTCTCTTGCCCTAGGTTTCCCTTGGCTAGTGACCTCATTTGGATCATTACACTCTATTCCAAAAATATTTGTCCATTGATCATCTTCTATTCCACAGTTAGGTCAAGCCCCTCCTTGAGTGACCAATTCCACTTCCTTGACCTAATTATGGGTCCACTTGGTCCCCTGTGGTCTCACAACTTTATAATTCAAATTCCGCAAAGATCACATAAAGGCCGAGTCTCCATAATGATTTCTAGGCTAAGGAAACATCCCTTCAAGGTACACTCCCAAACCTTAGCCTCAAAAATCTTTTTAGCCCTTCCTAGAGAGCCTAACACCTTGCTTTCCAAGCAAGAAAGCCATACAATTGAGTCTATCTTGTGAATAGGCCTTCAGAATCACCCTTCATGCTTTCATAGACATATTCATCTAGTGATTCCCCCTTATATCGGGTCTCCTCCCATCGGTGAAAGTTCGTAAAAAGCAGGGAGCGTTAGCTGAGGTGATAGTGGGCTATCGTTCCATTGTTGCCCTTGACCTAGCAAATGCCCTATAGGATCCCTTCCTAGGACCCGTGCTAGTTTGAGCTATAACATTTTGGTGCTGTTGCAGGGGACTCGAGACGTGTTTCTTGTTTCCTTACGACATCATTAACATATCATTCTTGGCAACTCCATTTGAATTCATCGAACTTCAAAGTTAAATGCTTGTGGGGGTGAACCAAGCATCTATCACGAAATTTTTAATTCACCCTGACGACTCCATTTTGGCATTATATGCAATATCATGAAAAATGGCTGAGGAAAGTGTCCATGACATTAGCTTAGAAGAAGAAAAAGCCCAATGGGAAAGATTAGATTTGTGGGCTCAACTTTGTGATCATCTGATAGAACATGAGAATGAAGACTTCATACTAAATTTCTATAACAAAGGCAGGATAAACCTCCACAACATAAGGCAAGAGTACGAAGAATACCCCACAAATTATCTCTTCTTAGAGATTGCCTATTATACTGGTGCATTCAATTCCTTGTCTCACAAGATCGAAAAAAATATGGATCATTACCAGATGAATATTTGGATGAAAAAGATGATCAAGAAAGCGAGGATGATGGGCAAATGTCAGTTGTAGAATCAGAGGCCAATAACGATGAGGTGGGTAGCATCTCCTTTGAGGATGACAAAGAGTTTGACCGTAAATGCCTTCAGGCTTTGCAAGAAAGAATGGACTAATATAGTAGGTCATGCAGGGGGCCAGTCAAGGGATGTAATGCTTAAACCTATTCCTCCATCTATAGCAGCAAGAGGAGAAGCTCTATAAAATGAAATGTGAATATAGAGAGAATGCTACTAAAACCCTCTTCCTAGAAGCATTATATCAAGCTCATTTTACAAACACCTTAGCTATTGTTCTCTGGGAGAAGAGGGAAGAAGAGAAGTCCCGCTTGCCTAGTAATGAAGATAAAGAAGTTGGAGAGGACCTTGGGGATCTAAAGGATGAGCCCTTGTCGAGTCCACATGATGAAAAGGATAGTTTTGAGAATGCATGTGTTGGGATGGATGAGTCTATGGAAGGTGAAGTTGAGACTAACCTTACCTTTCTCAAAGATATATTTCCCGATCACTTTCCTTTTGAGAACCTTGAGGAAGGTGGTCCCATCAACCCCTTAGAAGATGACATTGGAGATTACTTCTACATTGAAAAGGAGAAATGGGAAATTTTTGGTCCTTAATTTCATTGTGCTCCCATTTACGACACTAACAAGAAGGATGAGGCTGAGATTGGTCTTCCCTTTCTCTGGGGCATTATTTATGATGCCATATCCATCGATATCCTTGGGAAGGAGAATTAGTTTCCCTTGCATGAAGAGTGGCAGTTGGAAGTAATTGATTCTCCTTTTAGGGGAGACCCATTATTTGATACTAATAATGAGGAAATCGATAATGCTCCTATGTATCCTCCTTATAATTCTATATTCAAATCACTTAAGCCTTTAGATTATGATTTTGGGGAAGAAAAACCCGTTGAATATGATACTTCACCCTCCCCTTTGCCTTTTCCTTTTGTTCATCATCTTGAGTCTTCCTCAGGTGATTCCCTCACCCCTTTTTATATGATCTCCAATGACCATTGGCCCCTTTACCTTCCTAGGTATGATGTTGAGGAAGAACCATCTACTAGATGCATCTCTTCTTCCCCCTTATACTATCAGGATTGTGGATACAATCACTCTATTGAGCAACCAATATGTTGTCCCCTTCCGTGTTCCAAGTCTCCTTTCTTTTCTCATCATGACCTTCCGACATCCACAAAGCATAATATTATAAGCAATGATTGTGATAGTGAGTTCTTAAGAGTGATCATTCGCTCCACCATTGTGTACTTAGAGGGAAAGCCACACACTTCTAGATTGACTTATTTTCCTTCTCTTATGGCTTCCTCTTACATCGCATGGAAATCATATTTTCCCACCTCCCACCAGCTTCATCCTCCATGTGAGCATGTCTTCATTCGCTTTGGGATTTGCTACATGAGTAATCATATAGGCAGACATATTTATATTGATGTGATGATATGTTGGTTGCACTGGCTTTATGATTACACTTAGTATTAGCTTTCTACCATATGCATGTTAGGGTAGGATGCATCACATGCTCATTTTTTCATTAGAACTAAGTTCTAACATCATATGATATTTTGATGATAGATTAGTTGCATTTAGATAAAATTTGCATTTTAATTTCTTGTTGATTTTACGACCTAATACTAAGCATGGGTGATCATAAGAAACCACAAAAACATGTTGCCCCGTGTGCTTGGTCTTTGATATGTGTAGGTAACAGGTCTGTGGTACTGAGAGATTGTTGGTGTTCTCATGACCTCCCGTTTGGGTAGCTTCATGGACCTCTCTGAGAGCTTATGTCCCAGTTGGAGCCAGGTGTTACCCACCACCTGTGGGTAGTGTATATAGGAGAATTGTTTTTTTAGATGGTCCTCAACCGGTAGCCAACAACCCTTTGCAACCACCAGATTGCTCGATGTGGCATTATCTCCACCACCTGAGCCATCCATGTGGTCCCTCGCCCACTTGTTATGATTGTATGTTTGAAAGTGGGCCTCCCGACCCTAAAGGTATGGCTTTTCATTGGTATAGTTGAGTAATTTTCCTTACTTGTCATGGGCAGTTTTGGGCTTGGATTGGTGGGGGGATTCAGCGAAAGGAGTGGGTTAGGTTTGTACTCTTGTCTCCACTCTCTGATTTCGTGGTTAGCCTTGTATCCTAGTCTCGTGGGATCTCCTTTATTGGCCATTAGCTTTAGGGTTGGCACTACATGGGATATCCCAACTTTGGTTGAGTGGTCCTGCTTCTTGACACCATGTACATCACCCCCTTCCACTCATTTTAACCCCATTCATCTCTTTATCCATCTGGGTCCACATGTGTCCACTGGGTCCACATAGGGTTTGCCTCCCCCTCCCCTTGTTCACACCTTGGGTCGGGCCCGGAACGATGCCTGGAGGTTGATGCAGCTAGAAAGAAAAGAAAAAGCATAATTTGGCCACTCAAGAGGAAATGTACCACAAGACGCAAAAGATGGTCAGGGCCTACAAATTTAGCACATGGTCAAAAGCCAAAACATGAGCTCTACCCCTTATCCATGGGCATCACCATGGTTCCTGTGGGTCCTAGATGATCCCCTTCCATCATTAAGGAACACATGATTGTCCCAACCCTTGGTGGGCGATGAACTGCCCCACCTTAACAGGGTATCCATTGCTATATATTACACATCATACTCTCATCCCTTGGATCCCCAACAATTATGAAGAAAAATCAATCAAAGGCAAAAGGCATATGAAGAAGGGTTGAAAAACAAAGGCCAGGGTAACTCATGTATCACGATTTTCTCCCTCCTACACTCATATACCCAGGTGTGGGCTTCCCTCATTATAGCTACCCTTGCACCATGACATGTGATCTGGATGATTCCCCTGATCCCCACTCCGTTCCATCACTATATCATTTTGCAACCTACCACTTGAGGGATTCAGCATGGACATGTCACCCCCTTTAGAGGTTGAAACCACCTAACAGGGTCCTTGATTAACCCCCTATTGAGCTTTTCGACATTTGTACATGTCGAAGCCCACTGTGAAAGGGCATGCCACCATGAAGTGCCCCATTGGTTTCATGACTTGTAAGCTCTTTAACTTGATTATTTTGATGATTTGTTGTATTGGAGGGCAAGGGGGCACATTGGATCTTCTGCAGGATTGCAGGTGGGTCTCCATTTGGGGCTTGGTCTCTCTATACAGGGTCCTAGCCCTCCAGCGTGCTACATTGGCACTTGTAGGGTGAGCATGGGCCTCCACCATAACAGAGAGAACTTCATGGATTTCCAACACCACTCGTTGATTGCTCGTGTTCCACCTTTTGGATGAGGATGATGCACGTGGTTCACCATGCCCAACTGACTCCACACATGCACCATACACTTGGCAAATGTTCCAGGGTCTAGAGGATGTCTCTCGCTGCAAAGGGAGGGCTTATGTCATCATCCTAGCCCTTACAAATGGTCTACTGGCATTTTCAATCCACTTGGAGACCATGAGGATGGCCTTGTGCCCCCACACCCACTTGGGAGCACCAAAGGGATTTGCTTGGAAAACAAGGGGCCAACCCCTTTTACGTTATGTTTGGAGTCCATTTTCACATCATGGCACCCCTTGGACTTCATTTGGCCTTCTTAGAGGCCCAACGACTCTTGAGAGGCTAATTATTCTTATTATGGAGCTATTTGGTGGGATTGTCACCCAAAGTATTGTTATTATGCACATTATTTTATTTTAGGGGCATTATTAATCCAAATTAGGCCATTCGAATCCCTTAGAGGATTGTATAAATAAAAGTGAGATGATTCATTTTCATCATCATCACTTGGATTGGGTTATTAGCTCTTGTGATATTTTTGTTCTCCCTTTTGGAGGACGAGTTTGGATGTTATGGATGAATTTTGATGTTTGGATATCTCTCTCTTGTCTTGGAGGTTGATTATTTGCATAATTTGATGATTGGATATACTCTTTTATACATGTAAGTGCTCTTTTCATGCTTATTCTTGTTATTTGCTTTTGTCACATGAATGTTGCTGGGTTATTCGCTATACAAGTCTGAAATTTATTGCTTTTCGATATGAATTAGTGGAAATTGTCATCTTTGATAACGTTGCATGATGTCATGGGCCGTGTATGAATGGGTGAATGTTCCTAGAGATAATTTATGTTAAATGCATCTTGATAAGTCATCAATTATTGAAAATCAAAGTATAAAGTCCTTGAAGCAACTGCTCTCATGCCCTAGTGCCATGTGAAGTTGTTTGAAGGCCTCCTTTATTGGGTGAATTATTTCCAAACAATAAATTCTCGTTGACTCCATCTCTCCCAAACAAGGCACTAATCCTACATAGGTGATCACTTTCAAATTTTATTTCTCTTACCTCTCCCCCTCTTTCTAGGCCTAACCTCCATATGTCACCTAGGGCATCATCTATCTCACGTTCTAGCCATCAAAAGACTTTGATCTCTTGTCCTCTATTGCGCTGGGGTTTTCTCTAGAGGCTCTCCAAATTTCACTAAATTCAGACGGTGAGATCTGAAGATATTGCAAGCCCTAGGCTAAGGATCATCTCTTGCCCTAGGTTTCCCTTTGCTAGTGACCTCATTTGGATCATTACACTCTATTCCAAGAAGATTTTTCCATTTATCCTCTTCTCTTCCATAATTAGGTCAAGCCCCTCCTTGAGTGACAAATTCCACTTCCTTGACCTAATTCTGGGCCCACTTGGTTTTGTGTGATCCTGCAACTTTATAATTGCAATTCCACAAAGATCGTATAAATGCTGAGTGTCCACAAGGATTTCTAGGCTTAGAAAACATCCCTTCAAGATAGACTCCCAAACCCTAGCCTCAAAAATCCTTTTAGCCCTTCCTAGAGAGCCTAGCACCTTGCTTTCCAAGCAAGAAAGCCATACAATTGAGTCTCTCCTGTGAATAGGCCTTGGGAATCACCCTTCATCCTTTCATAGACGTATTCATCTAGTGATTCCCCCTTATACCAGGTCTCCTTCCATCGGTGAAAGTCTATAAAGAGCAGGGAGCCTTAGCTGAGGTGACAATGGGCTATCACTCCATTGTTGCCCTTGACCTAGCAGTTGCCCTATAGTATCACCTCCTAGGACCCTTGCTAGTTTGAGCGGTACAAGGCCCACTATAGTAATTAGTATTGAATAAATGTAATGTGATCTTATTAAAGTAGGTCCACTAAGTTTATGATTAGGGTTCACTTGTTATCTATAAATAAGGATGTGTATTTTGTATTGGAGCTTAGCTCATTGAGAGGTCACCGTACCTTAAGGGGCAAGTGAACTTGAGTAGATTCTTTTCATAAAAGTATCAAGTATAAAGTGGCGCCCTTAAGACCTTAAGGGTATTTTTATATAATCAATTAAAAGGGATTCTCTATATTATTCTTGGATATCTTGTATTTGGTAGCATTTTCACATCTAAGGCACTTAACAGGTAACATATATTTAAGAGAGAGGCCAAAGGTGCATGCATACCTTTGGCATTGATGCACCATCCTCAATATACTTCCAGTTTTCAGCAGTCCAATTTTGTCAGTTTGATTTTAAAGCCAGGAACATGGAAGAACTAAGATCAAAATTCCTTGAACATGCAGCTGCACAGAAACCTTTCTTATTGCTAATCTCGTTAATGAAATTTTTATTTTGGCTTTCTTCCTTCTTGTAAATGTCATATTTATTGCTCTATCTTGAAATCAGGTTATGCTTTTAACCTTGCAATAGTCACACTAATGCTGTAGCAAACTCTGGTCAAACTTTCTTTCACTCTATATAATGGCATATAAATATGTTTGGAAAAGGATAAAGATGCTCTTTGTCGAATTTTTGTTCTTTCTTCTTGGTAAGTCAAAGTGGGCTTTGTCATTTCTAAATATTCCTGACTTATTGACATAATCATTGATTGCTAGACTTGCTTGCATTAGACTGTTCATTTTCTCTGATATGAGTTGTATTTGTAATTTATGTGCTGTTGATGCCTTTTATCTTAAGAATGTAAAAGCAGAAGTATGAACTCTGTTCTTTCTTACTTCATGCTGACATTATATTTCCTTGCTGAAGTGCTTTACCTAAGCAGTCATTGTCGTCTGTGAATAATGTTCTAAGATTTATCCTGATTCACAGGTATTAGATGAAGCAGATCGAATGCTTGACTTGGGATTTGAACCAGAAGTTCGTGCAATATTGAGCCAGACTTCATCTTGTACTTTTCTTTACACTATACAACTTTTAAAGCCTTGTAGAAAGTCTTATGGTTCAAACTTCATTCGGTACAAAATCTCTATGGTCTTTTCTATAATTTGTGGAATAATAAGGAAGAGGCAATGATTTCGAGTGACAAACCTTGTTTGCTTTTCTTCTCAAGGGGTTATGCCATTGTTTGGAAACAAGTGTTGAAGCTTTGATGGAGCAAGAGAACCAACGAATTGATTTTTGCAATTGTGTGTAGTTTTGATAACTTTGGAGATTATCATATATTGTTGCTATTGGAAGTGCCACCTGACAAATTATGCATTATAGCTGACTCTAAGGAGAATTTTACAAAGAAAATACAAGTGTCCAGAGAAATGTATTGATCATGGCTGCATGTTCTTTTCTCATATATTTGGTAAAAGTGCAGTGATGTATGTTGTTTTTCTGCATGTTTCGCTGAGGAACCAAGAACACACTTTGAGTGGTCCACATATGCATCATCAACAGGGTTATGTCATTGATGGCAAACAAGTGTTGAAGCTTTGATGTGGCAAGAGACCTGATGCTTATTAAGTTTTGCATTTTTATTAGTTGGTTTAACTTGGAAATTATCATATATTGTTATTGTAAAAAATGCAACCCCATAGATTATTCGTTGTTGCTGACTCTAAGGAGCAATTGACAGAGAAATTTTATGTCAAATGGGAGAAATAAAACAGTCATGGCTGCATTTTTAGTTTCCCACTTAGCTGTCAAAAATTGTAGTGATGTAGACTGTTTTTGCTGCAATTTTCCCTGATGAACCAACAATGCAGTTGTGAGTGTTTGTTGGCTTCTTATTAAATTTATATTCTTCTTCATCAAACAATTATAAAAAATGTACAAAACATGAAGATCACAAGAGACAAAGAACACAAAGATATAGGCTCCAAGCCAGGGAAAAACCCTACAAGGGGGAAAACCCAAACAAACTCTCTTCTTATAGAATCAAATCAAAGTGAGATATCCAAGACCCAAGACCCAGACTCCAACCTTCAAGATTCCCAGTCAAGCCCTCCTTCAAGATATTCTTTCATCAACAAATCTGGCATCAAGTACAGTAACAGATCCAGCAACAAGTTCAACACCAGTAACAAACTTAAACATATACAAGCTTGAAGAAATATCAGACTTCAGCATCTTCTTTTCTCTGCTTAACTTCAGTCTTTCTCTTGTTCTATCGCAGAAGAATAGAGGTTCAGATGCCACAAATTGGTCTTCAAATGAGCTCAACTTAACTTTTATTTATACTTGTCCAGAGGTGATCGAATAGGTGTCTCTTCGTGGGCAGGGCTGATTGGCTCCTTGAGGTGAATTTGACCCAATTTACATCTTTTGAAAAAATATTTTTGTAGGTTATGAATAAGCCTTTGACTTTGGCCAGTACATATAATAACGAGAATGAAGAACATGCTTGAATAAAATAATAATTTGACTTGAGCATGAAACCCATGCTAGAAAAATTAATAAAAATTCCTTTTTTTACATGAAATATTATATCGATACAAGTACAATGATAATTATGAAGACCAAACCTAGTTATATTTTCAACACTGACGACTAGTGGAAATCTGAGATTGAGATCATAAAGGAATGAGGCAAAATGCCGTGGCAACAATGTTCCATGGAGACATGTTTTTTAGGGTGGGATGGTGAAGCCCCCATGTTTCCCATTACCCCAAGATTGGGGCACCTAGGGAAAATTTTCTCTGACATCCCCCTTTTGGGGAAGCATGCGTAAACATAGGGGAAACATCTCCTTAGTGTGGGGGATGCATTTCCCCAAAAGGGGGCCTTATAGGTATTGCCCTAGAAAAGGGGTGCTTTTAGAAATATCCCCACGACATATCCCAAAAATTTTCCGGTGCTTCCATGCATCCTCCATGTGCATCTCCCCACTGTCGCACTCCCTTTTCTCAAAAATTTGGTGGAACATTGCATGGCAGTTGGGGCTTAGGTGTAGTCTTGTAGACAAAGATCCACAATTCTGTTCACACTAACTTAGTAATTTCACTTTTTAGCAAAAGACCCAATCAATGTAGATTGGTGATGATATCTATGATTCATTGTGTTTTTTGTTTGGCAAATCCAAGGTGAAAAGCAGATATAAACTAGCCTTTCTCTAGAACATTGAAACTCTAATATCTCATTGTAGCTTAAAATGGAAAAATGAATCATAATATACCAGTGAAGAAACCAAGAATATAATTAACAATAATCTAGATCACGAAAGATATTATGGAGGACAAAATGAGAAGGAGCTTTGGTGTTTATTTTTATGTGAGTACACCCGATTCCAATTTTTGATCTTTTGATAGGGGAATTCAAATGTTGCAAGTATATTTTTAAGATGGCAATTAGAGCAAACTGTTTTTAGTTTATATGACATGCCAAATCTTGTGACACCCAAATACTATGAGCACCCATCTCCCATTTCTCATGGTGCACATGTATAATGCATCTTAGTTTTTTCTTTTTTTTTTGTTAATTTTGGGCAACTAGGTCCAAACTCCATGTTGCACTGTTCATATGACGATGGTCATATTTTTGTTGGGTTCCTCTTTCAGAGAGGTGCAAGATTGGTCTGAAGATCATCTTGATCGGATGAGCAGAACATTGATTTTGAATTTATTTTCCACATGTGCAAGGTCGGCCATATTTGTCCCACATGCATAAGAGATGTGTCACACACCCTCATTGATGAATATAAATTGGAGAGACTTGGAGGTCATTTCTTATCATCTCATCACACATTCTCTCACTGTGATCTAATTGGTTCGATAGCCTTTGGAGGCCCTTTTCCCTCACACGTGTGGAGCGAAGCTGCTGTTTTCTGCGCTGATCTTTTTAGGGCTTTTCTGCTGCAGCATTGACCAGCATTGACCATGGTCAACCCTTGGTCGTTTGACCTCAATCTTTTGCATAAATTCCGATTTTGGGAGGCCGTACAGTTGGGCACTAAAATAGAAGAATTCCGGGCTGTTTGACTAAAGCCCTAGTTTGCTGCGTTGATTTTTCTAAAGCTGCCCGTGTTGACTTTTCTGCGCTGTCCCTGGTTTGACTTGCGTTGACTTCTGATGAGCTGTCTTTGAGGGTTGTGGGTGTGACACATGAAAGTGTTGGCTGATCGAGAAATACTTTGCTGGTTGAAGCATCTTGCTGACCGCCGTAACGCAACAATATCTCATATCTTTGCTGGACATAAGGAATTGTAAATCTGATATATATGGCTTGTCTTCTATTGATCTATTATTGTGTTCTATCAACATTTTACTTTCAAGTTTATGTGATTGCTATCTTGTATTGGGCCTATGAAAGGTTGAAGCAACGTTGCACGAAGCGGGGACGCGAAAACGTCATTTCCAAAAAATCTAGGAAGCGAAGCGTCTACTATATATATATTTTTTATTTTTATTTTTTTGCATTTATATTAAAAAAATATCCAAAATACCAAATTAATTGTAGAAGATATGGAAGCATGCATATTTGTACATAAATCAAGATAGATATGACATCCATTGCACATTAATGATTAATTATTTGAGCATCAACCATTTAGATGCATCAACCATCTATAATCTAGATTCTTCTCCTCTTGTCTAGCCTTTACCTCTACCTCGATTATCTAGGGACATTAGTCAAAATTGCCCAATTTTGATCAAACTACCTAATGCAAGCCTTAAAATATGGTAGAAAGAACTTAACATGCTTGATCGATTATTTTGACTTGATTGAAATGTAATTTTTTGCTATCGACATGACAAAGGAGTTCAACAATTAACACCACCAACACTAGGGTACATATAGGGCTTGGTGCTCTTGATTAAATGCTAATCACATACCCTCATACATGATATAATCTAATGACATGTCACCATACCATTGATCTTGAATTCCTGAAAACTGTCAAGTCTACTGAATTTTGAATAGGATATGAAATTCTATTTTCTCCATATGAAGTCCGATCAGGCTGGAACCACTCTCAAACATCCTGAGTCATTTCATGGTAATGTTAAAAATTTAAGTAAAATGATGAAAATGAAAAATAATTTAACATTACCATGAGGGAGCATATAAGAAACATCTAAGGAGGTAAAAGAGAGCTTATATTATTTTCATCCTATCCCTAACTCAACACTAACTCACCTTCTAACCCAACCAAAGACAAAAATAAAAAAAATAAATAAAAAAAATCGCTTTTCTGAGCTGCGTTAGCCGGATCCGTACGGCGATCCGCCATACGAAACGTGGATCCGCCGTACGGAAATGCGGATCCGGCTGTACGGTTCCAAAAAAACTCGGAAACACAAAATTTTTTCCGAAACGCGTTTCGGGGGGCGGATCCTGTACGGTTCCGTATGGACCACGTTTTGGGGGTTGGAGCTAGGGGGGGGGGGGGGACGTTTCTTGCAACATTGGGTTGAAGTAAAGTGCATCAAGCATAGAACGCCATTGTTATGTAAATTTAACATGGTATCAGAGCTGAGGTGAAGACAAAGTCCAAGAGTCCAAGCTAGTGTTAGAAGCTATCTCTGAAGGAAGAAATCCTATCAAGAACAAATGGCCTCCTCAACCTACAAGGGTTTCAAGGCTGATGATAAATTGACTGATAAGTCTAATTATCATGCATGGAAGATGTCCTTGGATTTGGTGCTAGAAGATCAAGATGTCATGGACTATGTACGTGGGAATATTCAAGAGCCTCCATCAAATGCATTTGCTACCACAAAGACGAAGTATAGAAAAGGGGAAATCAAAGCAAAGATGATTATCCGTGCCCAACTTTGCCCAGAAATCACTCCTTCAGCTTGCTGCAACAAATTTCTCTTTCAAAACTTTTCTCCAGCTCTTAGCCTCTTTTCTCCAATCTGCTCATGAAGAATGAATGAATGCAATCTCTCTTTTTTTCTCTCCCTTTTGTTTCCCTAAATGACTTTTGGGCAACCCTAAGATCTATGGCTCAGATTCATTTAGATCAAGGGATGAGAATAAATGTGCATTTAATTCTCACTTTCTATTTTTTAACTCACCCATTAAATAAAGTACCCACGTTGTACTTTATGGCTAGAGTCACTTTTCACTTTATAATTTAACATTGACTTTACCACTTATAAAGTCACTTTCACTTTATAATTTAATATTGACTTTACCACTTAGAAAATCACTTTCACTTTGTAAAGTCACACTTAGGAAAATAATTATTTTGGACACTTTTCCCTAGGTAGAGACTAACACATGGGGAACCACTTGTCCAAGGTACATTAAAAATCAACAATTTTAGCATGGTTAATGAAACTTTGACATCTGATTTTTCGCTGTTATAGTTTTTCTGTAATTGAAGTAATATTCAGATCTCTTTTTTGCTGTCCCAAGGGGAACTGAAATGATCTATGCTTGAAGTCTTTGCACTGTTTATATTCTTGAGTTTTCCTGGAGTGTTGGACAGATCTGAAGTTTCTTTCAGGGCTGTTGAAGAAATTAGTTTGACCATTAAGGCTGAAAACTCTATGAAGTAGATCTGGGGCCTCATAGAAGAGAGGTGGAAATTTCAGATTGGGCAGACTTAAAAATTTCTACACTTGTTTTTATACACTTATGACTACATAAATCATGTTATTCATTATTTTTGAGAGAATTCACACGAATTGCCACTCATTCCCTCAACAGTACACATATCCTAATTATCAATGCAAATGCAAAATCAACAAAGAAAACTGCCAATAAAATAGCCAAAATATGAAATTTTCTGTTGCAAGCCATCATACTCATAACCCCATGGTACAATTGTCCCAACTTTTAGTCACGGCGGAATCATGTGCACTCAATCTTTAAACAATATCGAATATTTCTTGGTACCACTCACCTCAACAGTCTTAATAGGTGATCTAAATTCAAAGATCGAAAGTTAATGCATGACAAATTTTCAATTAGTCAAGCTCTCATCAATTATCACTCAACATAGTGAAAGTAACATAATGCATAGAAAATTGAAAGCTTTGTAAATATACAATGAATTTCATTCTTTAATAAGCGCCAAATAGTGTATACTTGTGCACTTAAGAATTAATCTCCCCCTTCGCCTCTGTTCAGTTTCAGCCTTGAAAGCATTGGCTGTTGGGTCAAAGAAATAATACACTTCCTTTAAAGCAATCCAAGAAAATAAGAAGTCTATGCCAAGGAAAGGAATAGTACGATGGCCCAACCAGAGATAAATAAGTATATTAGGCTTTGTAAGCATTTCTACAACTTCTATTTATTCACCCCTCTTCCTCTCAAATAAGGTAAGTAATTAGATGGTACTGGACATTGTAACTAGAGAGATAATAAAGACCCTTATGCATTCACTTATCCCAAGCTTGGCCTAGCATATCGTTTGTTATAGAAACAGAAATATGTTTTATTTTGGATTTTGGAGTTGAAAACAATAGCCAAGAAAGAAACAATAGTTTTGGGGGTTATAGTAAGGGAGGAAATGAGTAAAAGGAAGCGAGGAAAATTTGTGATATGTCTATACAGCGTTGGTGCTCCTCACCTTTTGGAAAGAAGAAAAGAACATTTGGAATATATACACCTTAAAGATCCATGATACATTGCTGGTGGTCAAAAGAAAACTATTGGGTGGAGCAACCACATTTTTTTTCTTTACAACACTGGAAATTGATTCCATTTGGCACTTGTGTCTGGCATCTCCCTTGTGACAACCTATCTATTAAAACAATATTTTGATGAGTTTGAATAGAAAAACATCAAAAATCTGTCGTCCTACTCCGTTTGCTGGCATTCTATGGATGGCAAAGGGAATTTAATAATTTGAATTTCTTGTGGGGGTTTAATCATTATAAAAGGGGTAGACATGTTATATGCCTAATAATAATAATTATTATTATAATTAATTAAAATTATTAGTAAATAGTCTTTGCAAGGAGTCACAATCATTGTTCTATGGGTTGTGATAAATATGCAAATCCGCCCCCTGCTCCCCACAATACACTGTTTTGTATTTATTCATTTATATTTCTATGTTTACCACCATACATAGTCGTCTTTTGATTTGTGCTTAATACTGGCTATTTTTTAATAATTTTTTATTGGTAGACATTCATTTCAAGGAGACACAAACATTGTGGTATGGGTTGTGATAAATATACAAATCTCCCCAGTACACTGTATATTCATTTATTCATTGATATTTCTATGTTTAGCATGATACGTAATTGTCTTTTGCTTTGTGCCTAAACAGTTGTACCCTAGATTATCGCAGTGAACTTCCTGTTATTATTGAAGAGTAGGAAATGTTCAATTGCTCAACGTTTTAAGTATGCTTCAAAGATCTATATTATCTAAAATAGAATTCCTAAATCTAATGGTATTTTCACGATTGCTTGCATTATCTATAGTTGCACTCATTATTTGTTTGAATCTTCGTTGGATTTGATAATGATGGGGCAACTTCAAGGGGAGTGCCTGTCAAACAAAATAGGCTAGTGTGCAAAGCAAACACAAGCAAATTTGATATTTATGGATGGTTTGAGAAACATCGATTATAAAACTTTCGTGATTTGCGTCATGTCCTGCAACTGTTTATTGACAATTTATTAAATTTCTTTTAAACATGAAAAATTGCTTGCCTTTTTTTCATCCAACCGTTCTTTTGGTGGAGTCCTAGATACTTAAAATTCGATATCTCACGCTCTGAGAAAATTTGGTCAAGTTATTGAGTTTCATTGATGTGCTTGGCTTTTGCCTACACATTTTAAACATTTTGGCTTTAATTAACTAAGGTACAAATCTTTTTTCATTCCATTTGTAGCTCGGCAAACAGTTATGTTTAGTGCAACTTGGCCAGTAGCTGTACATCAATTGGCCAAAGAGTTTATGGACCCAAATCCTATAAAGGTACTTCTATATAATTCCTATAAGAGTTATAGATTAGTTAATAGACATTGAACTGTTGTCATTTTGTAATTTCAATTCAAACTCATCCTAGGAGCTTCTTAAGTAAAATATATATAATTATTTTCTATTTATTGTTGAATTTCTTGTTTGATTTGTCGCAAGTACGAGCATTCTAGAAATTGCACTTACGTGGGCATGTTTTTGTTATAGGTGGTTGTTGGGTCACAGGATTTGGCTGCAAATCATGATGTCATGCAAATAGTGGAGGTACAAGAAGAAACATATCTATATTGGCATCAAGTGATTGAAATGGAAGGAAACTAAAGATTTTCTTAAAAATATTTTTGATCTTCAAACCTAAAGTATAGATTGTGAAGCTTTTCCTGGCTCTGAGAGCAATTGTTTTCTTCTTCAAGTTACAGCTCCAACTCTACCGAGTCAAAGATATTTAATTAGGGACCTGAAACCTCTTTAGTTTTTGTGAGCTTCATTAGATAGCATTTCTGGGATGCAGTGGTATATATTAAAAGGGAGCAAATGCATTTTTCTTAATAATACAAACTAGCAATTTTATGCAGTTTAGAAGGGTTCTCTGCTTTATTTTTTGGGTCATCTTATTTCTTCTAAATATGTCATTTCCAGGTTTTGGATGATCGGGCAAGAGACATGCGATTAGTAAACTTGCTTGAGAAATACCATCAGTCTCGAAGGTATTTTATTGATTGAGAAATCTTGGAATTTATGTAATTGTTCACAGAATTTAATTTTGCCATATGTGATAGGTTCATAGTTCAATGCGTATTTGAACATCCATTTCACTAGACCATGTTTTAGGGATGGGAGATCTGGGACGAGTTTCAATTACAGTTGGAGAGAACCTCCACTTCCATACCACCTCATCCACCAATTTAAGGGGATGACGTATGGAACGATGCCCCATGATACACAAATATACATGCATGTATGTATGTACAATAAATAATAGTTAGAAAAATTAGGAGATGTAGTGAAGAAATGACAGTTATGCACATTTTATATCCAACTAGGCAACTATTGAAAGTTGGAATAGGTGGATCCATTTATTTTCTTCATGTTAGGCAGAGTGTACAAATACAGATGAATATATTGTTATCATATTATTACAACAATACATTACTATATGTACATCGTGATACTAAAGAACAAGGAGTGGAGACAATCATCTAGTTTCAAATAGTATATGCTTTTTCTTCGACACCAAAGCATCCCAATAACTCTTTGGCTTCATTAATGGCACACTTACCGTTACTATCTCAGTCTTGACTTATTGAAGGTGCTTAGTGGTACCCCAGCTAAGCCTTTCTGGAAGTCCGCATATTTTTTTTTTTTTTGTTCAATCCAAGCTGCCCTTTGGCAAATACAAATGGATTTATTTTTTAGGGATTTTGGGGGCCTGGTATTTACAGGTAAGCTTTAGTCAGAAAAGAAGTTAGAGAAAAGATAAATATAAAAGCTATGTTTTCTCTCGGCCTCTCAGTTTTAAGTTCCTGTAGGAGGTAGGGGACAACCTACTCCTCCTTGTGGGTGCTGATGATTATAGCTTGGACAGGTGCTTCTGCATAGGCTAAGTGTCAAGCATGCAGAAGTTGTCCAAATATTTTCTAGGTACTTGTTTTATTTATTAAGCGACTTTTATGATCTTTCCTAAGTTTACATCAGGAAAAGCACATTGATTAATTAATTAATTAATGTTGGTTATTGGGCTAAGGTTTTCTAAAGAAATATAAATTATTTACTTTAGTGAATTAGATCTAATCTCTACCGTTGATCTCAAGTGGGTTATGATTTAAACCTAGCCATCCATCAGTTAGAAGATTAAGGTTAGGGATTTAACTCAATGATAAATTATAAAAGAAAGCTAAAGGAGAGGAGGAAGATACATCACATCATTGAGAGAGTGATTTTCTCAAGTGAAGAGTGAGAGATTCAATGCTAAGTAGAAGGAAATTTTGTCGCGGGAGATTCTGGAGAGAAAACTTGTGGTGGCCGAGATCCTTGAAGGCCAAATTTGTAGGGGGGGTGAGATTTAGCTTGGAGGCTTGCACAAGGGGCTGTATGGGTCATGGCCTAGCTAAGGACGAGAGATTCATCCAGTGTGAGTGCCATACAAGGTTATGAGAGAGGAGGCCAAATTCTAGATTGGTGAAGCAGAAATTTTCTAGGGGCCAAGTTTTCTCAGGGGCTGAGATTTCTTGGTTCCATTTGCTGTATAGATTTTGAAATCCTCTGCGGGCCATTTTCCTGCAAGGGAGCCTTTATTTATTCCGAGAAATAGAAGTGAAGGATAAATTGGGGGCTTAAAATTTATGCTGTGTGATTGAATTTATACTTGTGCTTCTGCTACATATTTGTTGTTAAAATACTTATGTATTTTTTATTTAGCAATTTCAAAAAATTAATTTATTGGGTTATATAATTTTTTGGTATAAATTATTGTTAGGAATATAAACCAGATCTGGTATTAATTTAACATGGTATTAGAGCAATAAACTTTGAAGGGGTGAGATCAATTTGTCGTAGGTTTAAAGCAGATAAATTGTCAGCAGTAAATTTTTTATTCTATGGTGCTGCAACTGGACTGGGATTTGAAGGCTGGTTGAAGGGTGCATCCAACTACAGTCTCTGGAAGGAGAGGATAGCATTGGTATTGGCGGAGAACAACATCGGGGGAGTTTGCTGAACAAAAACTTGTCCCTTCTACCAATGCTGCACAACTGGCAATCCATAATCAAAAGGATGTGAAAGCTAGGTGGATTATTCTAGACGCAGTGAAGGATTATGTGATCACTCATTTATCTGGAAAGAAGACTGCTAGGGAGATGTGGGAGGCTCTGATGAAACTATACCAGAGTGATAACCAAAACAACAAGATAGTGCTCAAGGAGAAACTCAGGGGCACCAAGATGAGCAGATCATATACAAATGCATCTTATCTCACCAAGATATCATGAGTTCGTGATGAGTTGATTGCAATTGGGGACGTCGTGTAAGTTCGAGAAACTATGGACAACTCCTAAGTGGCTTTACTAAGCCATGGGCTTGCTTTGTTAAGTGCATTGTGGCACGAGAAAAACTTCCTAACTGGCAGATATTGTGGGATGATTTCATCCAAGAGGAGATTCGAGAGGAATCTCTATGTGGAGTCTAGCACAAGGGTGATGATGAGAACCTTTCTCTTGTCAGTCAGGAAAGGAGGGGGAAGGGGAAGACCAAGAAGAATTCTAGTGGGGTTGCCACCTCTCAGGATGTTAAGAAGAAAGACATGAGCAAAGTGAAATTATTTTCTTGTCATAAGTTTGGCCATTATGTAGGTCCGTTTTCGAACAAGAACGAAGCAAAGGGAAAGGCACAAAAGGTTGTAGCATCAACATACACATGTTAGTGAGTTTGCCACCAAATTCAAGGAATAGTTCTTGTTGGTGCCCTGTTTTTCTGGCACTATTGCCAAGGGTGAATAGTTCGTGGACAATGGTGCTTCTTGTCAACCTACTCGTAGTCCCAACCATGGAGGACAAAGGGTCTTGTTGTTTTTTGGGTAGCATCGGATGTGCTCTAGCTCCGAAACTTTGTGGAGGGGCTAGGATACATGAGATCTCCAAGACCCATAAATCGTTTGGAGAAATTCCACTAGGTGTGAAGTTATTCAAATAATTAATTATTCTAATGGAGACCCTAAGTTCAACTTAGGGAAATTAAATAATTAAAGTTAATTAATTAAAACATGTGGGTGGGAATGTTCTAGTGAATTAATTAAAACATGTGGGTGAGAATGTTCTAAGTGACGTGGATCAAGTCTTCTCTAATCTTAGTCGTTGATTAGAGATTAGATCAAGACCGTTGAATGTTCAACGAGAAAAGTATTAAAGGAAGGCTTGGGGTCAGTTGGAGAGGACACAAAACAGTAGTACTTGAGCTAAGTCGAAATTCTAGGGCGCAGTTTGTTGAGAATTTTCGAGTGAGCTTGCAGTGTAGCGAGGGGTAGATCGTCAGAGGGATTTCTGAATCCAAGGCCGATAATACAATTGGAGAGAGACAGATCTGTACTAGAGAGGCAACACAGTCCAGGAAGGGTAACGCGGTGGCAGCATAGGCCCAACAGGGGTGACGCAGACCCAGCCAGGCTCACGCAGAGCCAACACAGAAGCTGACACAGTCACAGGAGGGTGACGCATGCCAGGAGGGGCTGATGCAGAGCCAAAGGCTACGTTGGGGTTTAAGTGGGCCAGAAACAGCTCGTATTCAGTAGATCAGACAGAGTGACGCAACCACACTTTAGGGTGATACAACCACACTGAAGGGTGGCGTAGTGACTGCGTAGGCACCTGTGGGGTTCCTCATTCTCAGCTAGATCAATCATATTTTTTGTCTTCGAAGATAGAGGTACATATGCCGAGATTTCTCTGTTGGGAAAACCACTATTGGTGCCCTTGTTCGTATTCAGAATTCTGCATAATAATAAAACCCTCGAGAGTTGTTGCACTAGTTTTCTCGCATTTGTTTTTCCAGGAACATTTGTCCAGAAAATAGTGTGTCCTTTGTCATGTGTGCTTAATTCTTTAGTACTTGATCTGTATGTATGTGTAGGCTGCAGTAGTATTTTCTTTGATGTTTTACTAAATAATTCAGGAAAATAACTTGGTAATTAAATCAAACAAGTAGGAGAAGTAAATCAAAATACTGCGGTAGGGTTTTTGTAATAAGGATTCAGAAATTTCACAGGTCTGAGGTCTATTTCTGAGATGGATAAGTACTTGTTAGGTCGAGAGCTTCTAGTCCAAACTATGGATGAGTAGTTGGAAGCAAAGAGGGTAACTTGTACATGTCGAAGGCTCATCCTGTACATGCTCAGGTTCATGATAATGACAATTTTTGTGAGTTGATCTGTATGTATGTGTAGGCTGCAGTAGTATTTACTTTGATGTTTTACTGAATAATTCAGGAAAATAACTTGGTAATTAAATCAAACAAGTAGGAGAAGTAAATCAAAATATTGCGGTACGGTTTCTGTAATAAGGATTCAAAAATTTTCACAGGTCTAAGGTCTATTTCTGAGATGGATAAGTACTTGTCAGGCTGAGAGCTTCTAGTCCAAACTATGGATGAGTAGTTGGAAGCAAAGAGGGTAACTTGTACATGTCGAAGGCTCATCCTGTACATGCTCAGGTTCATGATAATGACAATTTGTGTGAGATATGGCATAGGTGGATGGTTCGCTTGCATCACAAATCTTCCCTGATATTGAGGGAGATTGTCACTGGTCTCCCATGTCAAATTTTTAGTCTGAAATTCTACAGTTGCAGTGATAGATTTATTTCTCTTACTTATTATTTCAATAAGTTATTTACAGAAATCTATCAATAAACTTTGAAATAAATACTACTGCAACATTCACAATTATATATGCAGAGAAGTAAACAGTGAAGAACATAAGCATAAGAACTAATCACATGTACATAGTTATTTTTGGACAAATGTCCCTTGAAAAACCCAATGCGGGAAAACCGGTGCAACAGATGAAGGTTTTATTAATATTCTTCAACAAATGAATCTTTACAAGGAATACACTGGCAGATAAAATCTGAAAACACCTGAGACAGAATTCTAGGCTCCTCCCAACAATTTTCGTACACCCTGATCAGCCTCTGCTTCCCTCTATGCTTGTCTACGTGTTTCTCTGCACAGTCCCCGCGCTGGACCGCGTAAGTCTGCGTGGGATCATTGCGCTGTAGCCCTGTGCTGCCTCCTGTGACCCACTGCGTCCCTCTGTCCTTGAGTTCAGTCACTGCTGACTCCCTCCTTCTCCTTCTGCTTCTGCAACTCTCCCATTGAGATCTAATTCTATTCTTTCAGAATTGATCTCCTTCGGGTACTGAGTGTATGCCCGAATTATTTTCCAAATGACCCTCAAGCCTTCTTTTATAATCTTCTCGTTGAGGAATAAACGATCCATATTAGAAGTCTAATCAATGGCTAAGATTAAAAATTGACTTGATCTTCGTTTTCTATAAGATTCACACACTTTTTTTTTAATACCCCTTAATTATTTAATTTCCCTAAGTTTAGACTTAGGGTCTCCATTAAAATAATTAATTATTTTAATAAGACATGAACTAAGTGGAATTTCCACAAACGGTTCCTGGGTTATTTGGAATACTGATGTCCAAGTCTCCTCACAAATTTTGACACTTAGGACACTTTCCGATGCTACAAAAATCAACACTCCCTCTTAGCGAGGAAAGTGTTCTAGCAATATGCCTGCTGCATGCTACTCTGCTTTTGAAGCATCCTCTGCGCTGCTGATCTCTGGACGCTGCCCCTCATCTGCTGCACTGTTGCCTTCTTTACTGCTGCCCATGACACTGCCACTGTCACTGCTGCATTTGTACTGTAACTCCCTCTGAATCCTTATCCTAGCCATTTCTGCTACTGGAATGGATTCTTGATCATCCCCATCTTCTCTCTGAAGTAGACAAACTTGGTCTTCCCCAAAGCTTTCGTGAGAATGTCTGCCACTCGTTCTCCTGTTGGAGTGTACTGTGACTGCACAACTCCACGTTGTACACAATCCCTGATGAAGTGACAGCTGATGTCAATGTGTTTCGATCGATCATGAAACGCCATATTTTCAGAGAGCTTGATGCAATTTTGATTATCACATAAGATACTGGTCACTTCCATTTTCTCCTTTTGTAGGTTCACACACAATTTCCTAAGCCATATGGCCTCACACGAAGCTGTACCAGCTGCCATATATTCATCCTTTGCTGAGCTCAGTGCAACGGATTTCTGTTTCCTGCTGCACCAGGAAGTCATTCCTGATCCTAGACGAAAACCATACCTGCTGGTACTCTTCCGATCTACTGGACTCCGAACCCAATCTGCGTCGGTGAACCCACTCAACCTAACATCACTGCTACGGGCGTACTTCAATCCAAGCTCGACTGTTCCTTGAAGGTACCTGAGAACATGCTTGGCTGCTGCCCAATGAGCCCTCTTAGGTTCTAGCATGAATTGACTAAGTGTATTTACAGCATAACAGATGTGTGGCCTTGTGTTTGCTAGATACATCAACGATCCTATGAGCTGCCTGTATAGAGTAGGCTCAGCATCATCATCTTTGGACGTGTCGATTTTCTTCTAGTTGGTGATCATTGGAGTTGTCATGGGTCTACAATCCTCCATCTGAAATCTCTTCAGAATCTCTGTAGTATATCTTCCTTGACCAAGAATGATCTCCACCTTCTGTTGCCAAACTTCTAACCCCAGAAAATAGTGCATTAGCCCTAGATCCTTCATGTCAAATTCCGTAGCAAAATTTTTCTTGCAGTTTGTGATGAGCCTCGATGATCCTGTCAGAAATATATCATCTACATATAAAACCAGTATCAGGGGCTCACTCCCTACCCTTAGATAGTAAAGATTGGGATCTGCGCCACTCTTGACGAATGCCATCTTCTGTAAATAGCTGTCAATTCGACCATACTCGGCTCTAGGAGCTTACTTTAGTCCATACAAGGCTTTCTCGAGCCTGCACAGACGAGCCTTTTGATCATATGTCTCAAAGCCTTCTGATTGTTCAATATACACCTCTTTGTCTATCACCCCATTCAGGAACGCAATCTTGACTTCCATCTGGTGAATCTCCCATCCCATTTGCGCAACAAGGGATATCACAGATCTAATAGAGGTATATATGGCTACTGGGGTGAAGGTTTCTTCATAATCTATCCCTTCCTTCTGAGCATACCCCTTAGCCACAAACTTGGCTTTAAACTTCTCGATGCTGCCATCCGCAACATACTTGATCTTGTAGATCCACCTTGATCCTACAACTGATCTCTCCCGAGGTCTGGGGACCACTTCCCAGACATAATTCGTCATGATGTAACTGTACTCTTCCACCATTGCATCTACCCACACCTGATGCTGAGCTGCTTCCCGAAAACTGAAAGGTTCCCCAACCTGTGCAACCAAGTCTTGATACCTCTTAGGCTGCTTACGCTGTCTCTTCTCAGTTTGGGGGACTTCGCCAAAGTCTTCTGCATCCCTCAGAATTTGTCATAATTCCCTACTCATTCTCCCACTAGTAGTGGGCAGATTTACCTGCTCTCCCTCCTGCAAGTCCTCGGGAGAAATGTCCATTGGATCCTCATGCCTTGGAGAGGCAACTGAATTTTCTATTGCTGGTCGTTAAGGTTGAACCAATGGATCCTCCTTAGACTGCGTAGCAAAAGGTAATTCGCGGGATCTTTTGAAGGCCTTCTCCTCCAAGAATTTCACATCCCTCCGCAGCACAACTTTCCTGCTCTCAGTAATATAGATGCGATATGCCTTTGCATTCTCATTGTATCCTACCAGACACCCCTTTTCTGCAGTCATATCCAACTTCTTCCTCTTCTCATTGGGCACATGACAGTAAGCTGTACTACCGAAGATCCTAAAGTGACTCACTTCAGGCTTGCTGCCAGTGAAGACACTTTCTGGCGTGATCTTTCCCAATGCAGCATGAGGGTTCTTGTTTTGAACATAGACGATTGTATTACAAGCTTCAACCCACAAAAATTTGGGCATGTCTTGATCATACAACATTGTCCTTGCAGCCTCGACAATAGTCCTGTTTTTCCTTTCTGCCACACCATTCTGCTTCGGATTATATGGAGCCGTCCACTCTCTTATGATGCCTTCCCTTGCGCAGAACCCAGTGAATTCATTCTGCTCCGGATTGTATGGAGCGGTCCACTCTCTTCTGATACCTTCCCTTGTGCAGAACCCAGTGAATTCATTCTGCTCCAGATTATATGGAGCGGTCCACTCTCTTCTGATACCTTCCCTTGTGCAGAATCCAATGAATACCTTGTCTCTGTTTTCACCACCATTGTCTGAACGTAGTACCTTGATCCGCTTACTTGTCAGATTTTCTACCAGAGCTTTGAACTCTTTAAATCGACGGAAGACTTCATCCTTGGTCTTCAAAAAGTAGATCTAGGTCTTTCTGGAATGGGCATCAATAAAGGTGACGAAATACTCGGCACCACTAAGAGCTCTAGTGGACATTGGTCCACATATATTCGAGTGTATCAAGCCCAATGCACTCTCCACCCTATTGCTGCTTCTCTGATACGATGCCTTGGCATATTTATCCGATACGCACCCTCTGTAGACATCGTCCTGCTTGGTGCTTAGTTCTGGAACTCCTGTGACAATTTTCTTGAGGATTTTTAATGCCCCATGATGCAAATGTCCCATTCTTTTGTGCCAAAGTTCATTCAGGTTCATTTCATCAGCGCTGTCAATTAGTGCCATCGGGGATTCGAGCTGCAACTTATAAAGTTTGTTGCTCCTTACTTTGATATGTTCTTTCTTCTTCCAACTGGGATGTTTAACGTAAACCCCGTTGAAGGGTGTTTTGAAGTTGAGACACTGAGAGCAAGTTCATCCCCAGACTGGGCACATGCAGAGCATTCGTGGCCGAAGCTTATTTTCGGCCTCGGTCTGAAATACTACGGTACCTCTTCCAATCGGGGTACATTTTGCTTTATTACCCATGGTTATTTTAAAATTCATCTGCTCTTCTTGGTAGTCGGAAAAACATTCCCGTACTCCTGTCATATGAGCAAAAGCTCCACTGTCAATGTACCATACTTCTGGAGAAGCCGTGCTTGACACACAAGCAAATTCTTCTTCAAGTCTGGATGCCAGAATAGAAACATCATGATCCATCTGTTCTATCATGCTTCTTTCCTTCTCTGGAGAATTGCGTGAACCCCCCTTTGAGCTGTTGCCGCACTGTCAGATTTCTATTCACTTGTCGATTCTCCTTTCCTGTTACTCATCTCTGGCTCTGATACCATGTCAAATTTTCAATCTGAAATTTTACAGTTGCCGTGCTAGATTTATATCTCCTACTTATTATTTCAATAAGTTATTTACGGAAATCTATCCATAAACTTCGAATAAATACTACTGCAACATTCAATTATATATGTAGAGAAGTAAACGGTGAAGAACATAAGCATAAGAACCAATCACATGTACACAGTTATTTTTGGACAAATGTCCTCGGAAAAACCCAATGCGGGAAAACCGGTGCAACATATGAGGGTTTTATTAATATTTTTCAGCAAATGAACCTTTACAAGAAATACACTGGCAGATAAAATCTGAAAACACCTGAGACAAAATTCTCGGCTCCTCCTGATAATATCCGAACACCTTGATCAGCGTCTGCTTCCCTCTGTTCCTGTCTGCGTGTTTCTTTGCGTGGGATCACTGCACTGGACTGCGTAAGTTTGCGTAGGCTCTGCGTGGGATCATTGCGCTGCAGCCGTGTGTTGCCTCCTGTGACCCACTGCGTCCCTCTATCCTTGAGTTCAGTCACTGCTGACTCCCTCCTTCTCCTTCTGCATCTGCAACTCTCCGCCCTGCAACTCTCCCACTGAGATCTAATTCTATTCCTTCAGAATTGATCTCTTTCGAGTACTGAGTGTATGCCTGGCTTATTTTCCAAATGACCCTCAAGCCTTCTTTTATAATCCTCTCGTTGAGGAATCAACGACCCAGATTAGAAGTCTAATCAATGGCTAAGACTAAAACTTGACTTGGTCTTCGTTTTCTAGAAGATTCACACTCTGTCTTATTAATACCCCTTAATTATTTAATTTCGCTAAGTTTAGAGTCTAGACTTAGGGTCTCTATTAAAATAATTAATTATTTTAGTAAGACATGAACCCAATGGAATTTCCACAAACGATTTCTGGGTTCTTTGGAATACTGATGTCCAAGTCCCCTCACAAATTTTGAGACTTGGAACACTTTCTGATGCTACAAAAATCAATATCCCAGAGTTTAATGTAGAGCAACAGGGCATGTGCAAGTGATGCGCGCTTGGTAAGTATGCCAAGACTACCTTTCCTGGCAGTGATGGCAAGTCCAAAGGAATGTTGGATTGGAGCATTTAGATGTGTGTGGTCCTATGTTAGTAGCATCTTTGTGTGGTTACAATTACTATGCGAACTTCATGGATGATTTCTCCAAGAGGTCATGGATCTACTTCATGAAGACCAAGGATGAGGGCTTTAGTTAGTTTCAAGTGTTTAAGGCTCTCGTGGAGAACTAAAGAGGGAGGATGGTCAGAGTTCTGAGGACCAAAATGTTGATGAATGTAACTAGTGTTGGTCTTCATAATTGTATTTGTCAAAATAAAATTTATTGAAATTGACTTATTAAAGTATGGGTTTCATGCTTGGGTCAATGATTTTTACATCAAAGTCTGCATTGAAGGCTTTTAGATTTTGTCATGATTCAATAGAGTCATTGTCATTTCTATTAGTCCCTTATTAGGCTTTTGTATCATGTAAAAAGATTTATTTTTGAGTCAAAAGAGTCTTTTGTCACCTCCACACCAAGTCGACCCTGTCCTCATGAAGTCAGGTTGGATTAGGGCTATTCGACCCAACAAAAAAGCTATATATAAAGGCAAATTGACTCATTCGAAGCACACTCAACAAGTTCGATCTACAAGAGAAAGAAGAAAAAAAGAAGAGAGAAGTTGAGGAGAGAGAAGGAAGAAGCTATAAAATTCAAGTATCAAGTTTTTGGGTATCTCTATCTCACATGTGCGAAGGTACTGGACTGTTGTCGGGGCTGAAATTTCTAAATCTACTGCAGGTCCGAAATTCTAAAGCCGGGAGCTGAAATTCTGTAATTGGTGGTTGAAATTATGGATTGAAGTTGCAAATGAGAAGCTGGCACTTGGAGACTTTGGCAGGGATCATCTATTGGAAGGAAGGGCTGACTTGGTGATTGGAGGAGGTCTTTGTCTAGGTCTAAAAGGTCTTGGATTGTCTCATCTTGATTTGAATCTACTAGTGGAAGAGTTGGACTGGGTTTTCCCCTTGGAGGGGTTTTTCCCTGGCTGAGTGCCTACATCTCGTGTCTCTTTTTCTTGTGGTCTTCATATACATTTAATTTGGTAATTGCTTGATGAAAGATAAACTAACAAGGAAGTAAAAAAATCCAACATAAATCACAAGTAATTATTAAGAAAGAGGAATCAAACCCTAATTCCTATAAGCATTGATTTCTCAACATGGTATCAGAGTTAAAGTGAAAGAAGGACTAATTGAGGATCACATTGTTGGCTATCAATTGAAGGAAGGAAAAGTAATCTTGAAAGGAAAGATTAATCCCTCAATTTGAAGATGGGACTCAATATCATGAAAATTGCAAGAAGATGGATTGGAAGGATCATCTACAATCTATCTAGGAAAGTCAAGAGTGAAGGATTCTTGGTTGCACTTACAGGTACACTTGATGATGAAAATGCATGGATCATTGATAGTGAAGCCTCAAGAAACATGACAAGAGAAAGTGGAAAACTTCATACTCTATGAAGAGAACCATCATCACATGTAGTGGAGCTAGGAGACGAGAACAATTATGCATTCAAGGGCCTTGGATCTACATCATTGAAGTTGGAAAGTGGAGCAAAGCTAGACCCCAACAACATCCTTTATGTCCTAGTTTTGAAGAAGAATGTACTTTCCTTTTCTTGTTTAGAAGATAAAGGAGATAGGGTTGCTTTTGGAAATGGCAAAGTTTTGGTTTGGGGAAAGGATTCAAGTATTGAAAAGGAAAAGGTTATTGGAGTTCTTGAAAGAAGACTATATAGAGTTATAACACCATCTCCTCAAGCCCTAGTTGACATGGAGATCAATGCTATCGAACTTTGGCATAGAATATACGGGCATGCTCATTACAAGGTAATACCCTCTATTAGTCAAATGGTAAAGGGAATCCCCAACATTAAGGAAGACCATGAAGGAGTATGCAAGGGATGTGATTTGGGAAAGAATAATAGGAAATCGTTTACAAGCAGTGACACAAAGTCTAAGGAGATATTAGACCTCATTCATTCTGATGTTTGTGGGCCCATGTCTTATAAATCTCTTGGAGGCCATATTTACTATGTGACCTTCATTGATGATCACTCTAGAAAGACACGGCTCTATCTTCTCAGGACAAAGGACAAAGTATTTGAAAAGTTCAAGGAATTTAGATCCAAAGTTGAAACTTTAACTGAAAGAAAGATAAAGACTTTGAGATCTGATAATGGAGGTGAATACACTTCAAAAGAACTTATTGCATATTTTAAAGAAGGATGTATGAAGAGGGAGCTCATTGTTCCCTACAACCCCAAATAAAATGGAGTAGCAGAAAGGAAGAATAGAACTATTGAAGAATGCATAAGGACTATGATATTTGATCAAGATCTACCAAAATTTCTATCGAGAGAAGAAAGCGTGACAACAGTATACATACAAAATAGAAGTCCTCACAAAATCTTTGATAATATGACCCCGAAAGAAGTATTCACAAGGAAGAAGCCATGTGTAGACCACCGTCGAATCTTTGGGTGTCCTGCATACATTCATGTTCCAAAAGACAAGCGAAAGAAGTTAGACTCTACAAGTATAAAAGGTATCTTTGTTGGTTATAGCCTTTCATCAAAGGATTATAAAATCTACATCAAAGAAGGAAGACAAATCAAAGATAGCAGGGATGTTATATTTGATGAAAACCATTCTTACAAAAGATCCAAGGATATACCAATCAAATCCGATGAAGAAGATGTACCTCTATTTGAAGAAGAAGAGCAACATTACAAGACTCCTACAAACCAAGATGAAGAAGAAGGACCATGCAAGCCTATTTATCCTATAATAATTCCTGAAACAAAGGAGAGGCCAAATTGGTTAAGCTACACTTGAAGAGGTTGAAGGACATGGAGCAACTAAAGGATCTTTTAGAGAAGCAAAAGGCCGAAAATATACTTAGGACATGCAACATACATGACAACGTTAATCTAAGTAGAACCAACTACCTTTGAAGAAGTTGTTCATCAAGAAGAATGGAAGAAAGCAATGCAAGAGAATTATCAATCCATCATGAAGAATGGGGTTGGGAAATCGTTCCTAAACCTAGTGACAAATCTATTGTCACTTCCAAATGGATTTATAAAATCAAACATGTCATTGATGGAAGCATAGACAAATGCAACGCTAGATTTGTTGCAAGGGGTTTCTCTCAAAAGGAAGGAATAGATTATGAAGAAACCTTTGCTCCCACTACCAGGTATACCACTATTAGATCTTTGGTTTCGCTAACTGCTACTATGGGATTGAATATCCATCTAATGGATGTGAAAACAACATTTCTAAATAGAACCATTGAGGAAGAAGTATATATTGAACAACCAGAAGGCTTTGAGATAAATGACAGGGATACTCATGTTTGCAAACTAAAGAAATCTCTATATGGCTTGAGGCAAGCTCATAGGGCTTGGTATGCAAGGATGGATGCATATCTCTTAAGGATTTGGTTTGTCAAAAGTTCTGCTGATGCAAACCTCTACATCAACATAGTGAAGAATGAACCACTCATTATTCTTTTATGTGTGGATTATTTATTTATTATAGTTGTGGAGCGCAAAATTCTTGAATGCAAGAAAATGCCGACAACAAAATTTGAAATGAAAGATTTGGGACTCATGCATTACTACTTGGGCTTGGAAGTTTGACAAAAACTTGGTGAAATATATCTTGGTCAAAGAAAGTACAAAATCAAGATGTTACAAAAGTTATATATGATGGATTGAAAGCCCTATGACCACTCCCATGATCACAAATCTCAAGAAGTTGAGAAGCTCCGAATCTAGTCTCGTCGATCCTACAAGCTATCGTAAGTTGGTGGGCTCTTTGATGTACTTGTAAATACTAGACTTGATATATGATTTGTTGTAAATGTTCTAAGTCAATTCCAATTGGAGCCTCGTCATGACCATTGGATAACTGACAAGCATATCTTGAGACACCTACATAGTACAATTCATCACTGTCTGAAGTATGATGGAAAGGAAGTTAAGTTAATAGGTTTTACCGATTTTGATTAGGGTGGCAGTGAGACTGATGGAAGAAGTACTACCAGTGGCTGTTTTAGTTTGGGATCTGTAATGATTTGATGGATGAGTAGAAAACAAGATCCTGTTGCGAAGTAGTGCTGAAGTTGAATATGTTGCGACATGTGAAGTAGGAAAATAAGTAGTTTGGTTAAGAAAACTTTTGTTAGTTTTTTTTGGAAAGCCTCTAGATCCTACAATGATAAATTGTGATAATCAAAGCAACATCAAGATGTCCGAAGACCCTGTGTTTCATGCAAGGACGAAGCATATCAATAACAAGTACCATTACATTAGAAGTTTGGTACATGATGGGGTTGTAAAGCTACAATATATTTCGACAGATGAATAGGTAGTTGACGTGTTGACAAAATATTTTCCGAATAAGAAGTTTGAATATTTCAGAAAGATGCTTGGAATGGTTGATGTTACATGTTTAGTTGATAGGGAGAGATGAAGCATCTTGTGGCAACAAGATGCTTGAGAGGACATCTGGCCGACCTATGTGTTGATGTCTAGATATCGAAGTAGGGAGGGTGGCGCTGTTCATGGAGCTCCGACCTTGGATACACACCTAGATCCCTCGGTTGGTGTTAGAGCTGAATAACCTGGTGGTACCTAGAGTGGCTAAAGCTTGAGTACACCTTAGTCCCACCCGATTAGAGTACCCTGGTCAGGTATCATACTGTAGCACTGCGTGTGCTAGAACTCTTCATAGTTCATATCATTTTGAGATCCTCCATGTACCTATATGTATGTAATTATGAATACCTCCCTAGTTAAGAGGGAGTGTTGAAGAATGTAACTAGTGTCAGTCTTCATAATTGTATTTGTTAAAAGAATTTTTATTGAAATCAACTTATTAAAGCGTGGGTTTTGTTACCCACCACCTGTGGGTAGTGTATATAGGAGAAATTTTTTCTTCTAGATGGTCCTCAATCGGCAGCAAGCAACACCTTGTAGCCACCATATCGCTCAATGTGCCAATTTCTCTGCCACCTGAGCCAGCCATGTGGTCCCTTGACCACTTGTCATGAATGTATGTTTGAAGGTTAGCCTCTCGACCCCAAAGGTATGGATTTTCATTGGTATAGTTGAGTAATTTTCCTTACTTGTCATGGGCACTTTTGGGCATGGATTGGTGGGGGGACTCAACGGAAGAGTGGGTTAGGCTTGTATTCCTGTCTCCACTTCTCGATTTCGTGGTTACCCTTGTATTCTAGTCCCGTGGGATCTCCGTTATTGACCATTTGGCTTTTGCGTTGGCACTACATGGGAAACCCCGATTTTGGATGTGTGGTCTTGCTTCCTGATACCACCTAGACCAATCCCCTTCCATTCATTTTAGCCCCATTCATATATTTTCCCATCCGGGTGCACTTGTTCCACTGGGTCCACATAGGGTTAGCTTCCCCCTCCCCTTGTCCACACCTTGGGTTGAGCCTGAAACGATGCCCCAGAGGTTGATGCAACTAAAAAGAAAAGTAAAAGCATAATTTGACCACTCAACAGGAAATGTACCACAAAATGCAAAAGATGGTCGGGACATACAAATTTAGCATATGGGCAAAAGCCAAACATGAGCTCTAACCCTAATCTATGGCCATCACTCTAGTTCCTATGGGCCCTAGATGAGCCCCCTCCATCACTAAGGAACCCATGATTGTCCCAACCCCTGGTGGGCGTTGAATCGCCCCACCTTAAGCGGGTATCCACTGCTACATATTACGTATCATGCTCTCATCCCCTGAAGCCCCGAACAGTTATGAAGAAAAATCAATAAAAGGAAAAAGGAATATGAAGAAGGGTGGAAAAACAAAGGTTGGGGTAACTCATGTACCACGATTTGCTCCCTCCTAGACTCATATACCTAGGTGTGAGCTTTCCTCATTAAGGAATAATTAATTATTCCGATGAATTTTTATGTTGGAAGGCAAGGGGATGCATTAGATCTTATGCTGGATTGCAGGAGGGTCTCCATTTGGGGCTTGGTCTCCGTATACGGGGTCCTAGCCCTCCAGAGGGCCACATTGGCACTTGTAAGGTGAGCGTCGAGAGCCATGGGCCTCCACCATAGCAGAGATTACTTCATGGATCCCCAACAACACTCATTGATTGCTTGTGTTCCACCATTTTGGATGAGGATGATGCTCGTGGTCCACCATACCCAACCGGCTCCACAGTTGCACCAAACGCTTGGCAAATGTTCTAGGGTCACGAGGATGTCTCCCCATGTAGAGGAAGGGATTATGTCATCGTCCTAGCCCTTACAAATGGGCTACATGCATATTTGATCCATTTGGTGACCGATGAGGTTGCCCTAATGTCCCCATATCCACTTGGGAGCACCACAGGGTTTTGCTTGGAAAACAAGCGGCCAACCCCTTGTCCACTATGTTTGGAGTCCATTTCTTCATCATGGCACCCCTTGGACTTCATTAGGCCTCCTCAAAGGCCCAACGACTCACTTTATTGATCAGTCGACCGTCTTGAGAGGCTGATTCATGTATTATGGAGTTATTTGGTGGCCTTGTCTCCAAAAGTATTGTTATTATGCACATTATTTTATTTTAGGGGCTCAATTAGGCCAATTTAGCTAAATCGAATTCATTAGGGAGTGTATAAATAGAAGCGAGATGATTCATTTTCATCATCATCACTTGGATTGGGTTATCTCCTCTTGTGAGAATTTCGCTATCCTTTTTGGAGGACGAGTTTGGATGAATGGATGAATTTTGATGTTTGAATCTCTTTCATTTTGTCTTGGAGCTTCTCTATTGGCATATCTTGATGATTGGATATACTCTTTTCTTACATGTAAGTGCTCTTTTAATGCTATTCGTGTTATTTACTTTTGTTATGTGCATGTTGTTGGGATTTTCGCTATACTAGGCTGAAATTTACTGCTTTTCTTATGCGAAATTGTGGAATTTTGATCTTTTATAGCATTGCATCGTGTCATGGGCCATGTACGAATGAGCGAATGTTCCTAGAGATAATTTGTGTCAAATTTATCTTGATAAGTAATCAAATATTGCAAAATTGAAGTGTGAATACCTTGAAGCTGCTTCTAGCATGCCCTAATGTCATGCAAAGTTCTTTAAAGGCCTCCTTGACTCGATGAACCTATTTCAAGCCTATAAATTCTTCCTTGATTCCATCTCTCCCAAAGGATTGGGCACTGATCCTTCCACTGATGATCATATTTAAAGCTTATTTCTTTCACCTTCCTCTTTTTCTAGGCCTAGCCTACATAGGTCACCTATGTTTTCAATTATCTCACAATCTAGCCATCCAAACACTTCGATTTTTGGTCCACAACTGCACTGAGGTTTGCTCTAGAGGCTCTTCAAATTTGAAGCAAATCCGATGGTGGGATCTCGAGATATAGCAAGCCCTAGCTCGGGGACCATTTCTTGCCTTACTTTTCCCTTGGCTAGTGTCCTCATTAGGATCATTGAATTCAACCCTCAAAGAAAATTTGTCCTTTGATCCTCTTCCCCTCCCTAATTAGGTCAAGCACCTCATTGGGTGATCAACTCCATACCCTTGACATAATTTTGGGTCCACTTCGTCCCGTGTGGTCCCGCAACTTATTGAAGCCAATTTCACAAAGACCGCTTAGAAACCAAATTTTCACAAGGATTTCTAGGACTAGGTATCTCCTTTACATGTCTCATTTTGTCTCGGAGCTTCTCTATTGGCATATCTTGATGATTGGATATACTCTTTTCTTACATGTAAGTGCTCTTTTAATGCTATTCTTGTTATTTACTTTTGTCACATGCATGTTGCTGGGATTTTTTTCTATACTAGGCTGAAATTTCCTTTTTTTCTTATGCCAAGTTGTGGAAATTTGATCTTTTATAGTGTTGCATAATGTCATGCACCATGTATGAATGAGTGAATGTTCCTAGAGATAAATTGTGTCAAATTTATCTTGATAAGTCATCAAATATTGCAAAATCGAAGTGTAAAGACCTTGAAGCCGCTTCTAACATGCCTTAATGCCATGCAAAGTTATTTAAATGCCTCCTTGACTAGATGAAGATATTTCAAGCTATACATTCTTCTTTGACTCCATCTCTCCGAAAGAATTAGGCATTGATGCTTTCATAGGTGATCATATTTAAAGCTTATTTCTTTCACCTCCCTCTTTTTCTAGGCCTAGCCTACATAGGTCACCTAGTGTATCAATTATTTCACAATCTAGCCATCCAAACACTTCGATGTTTTCTCCACTATTGCGCCGAGGTTTTCTCTAGAGGCTCTCCAAATTTGAAGCAAATCCGACGGTGGGATTGCGAGATATAGAAAGCCCGAGCTTGGGGACCATTTCTTGCCCTAGTTTTCCCTTGTCTAGTGTCCTCATTAGGAAAATTGAATTCGAACCTCAATGAAAATTTGTCCTTTGTTCCTCTTCTCCTCCCTAATTAATGCAAGCCCCTCATTGGGTGATCAACTCCACACCCTTGACCTAATTATGGGCCCACTTGGTCCCGTGTGGTCCCCCAACTTATCGAAGTCAATTTCACAAAGATGACTTGGAAAGCAAGTTTTCACAAGGATTTCTAGGACTAGCTATCTCCTTTACACGTATTATCCTCAAACCCTAACCCTTAAAATCCCTTGGCCCTTCCTAAAGAGCCTTACACCTTGCTTCTCAAGCAAGAAAGCCATACATTTGAGCCCCTCTTGTAAATAGGCCATTGGAATCACCTTTTATTCCTCTCATTGACATACTCATTATTGTGATTCCCATTATACTGGGTCTCCTCCCATCGGTGAAAGTCCATAAAGAGTAGGGAGCCTTAGCTGAGGTGACAGTGGGTTATCGCTCCATAGTTGTCCTTGACCTAGTATTTTACCTATAGGATCCCCTCGTAGGACCCTTGCTAGTTTGAGCGGTAACATTTTTGGCGTCATTGCCAGGGAGGAGCCAAGTCGACCTCCCTAATGAATCATTGAGGAATTGATTCATTGACGACATTCTAATTATTACTCTGGCGACTCCACAACATCCTTCTTAGAATGGAGGGCCCTGAAACTGTGACATACCATCGATGAAGGGATGAAGAATCTCATGCTCCATTTTGTTGAAGAATGTAACTATGCTCGGGCTTCATTAATGTATTTGATGTTGAAGATTGTAACTAGGTTCAGTCTTCATAAATCGTATTTGAGGCAATATTTAATGTACTTGTCAAAATAATAAAGAAAAGAATTTATATTATTATTAAATGACTTATTAAAGCATGGGTTTCATGCTTGGGTCATATTATTTTAGGTCAAAGTCTCCATTGTGGACTTCTAGGATTTATGCCGAGTTTATAAAGTCATTACAGATTTAAATTGACCCCTCTTGGGCTTTTAAATCATGTACAAAGGTTTAGTATTGAGTCAAATATGATTTATGGAGCCTCCACACCAAGTCGACCTCAACACCAGTAATTCGAGCTCATCGCAAGCCTATATATACAAGGAGATCAAACTCATTTGGAGCATCCACTCTCACAGAAATTTGATATCTACTGTTGCATAGAAAAAGTGTGAAGTCAAGGAAGGGGCTGAAAGTAGTTCGAGTTTGGAAAAGCTAAAGGAGTGAAGGAAAATAAAAATTTTGGTCTCTCTCTCTCTCTCATGTGCCCTAGATTGGAAGATCGAAGTCCCTCATTGTTTTGCTGTTGCTAGTTGCTACCAGTTGTTGCATGTTTTAGTTGGCAAGAGAAGAATAGGTCCAAGTTGATTTTGCTGGGTGTTGGTGCCTTGAGAAGTTGTACTGGGTCAAAATCGAACTCTTAGAAGTAAGATCACAGTGTTTTCCCCAAGATCGAAGTCTTAGAAGCAAGGTCGAAGTTTACAGGTTGGATTAAGTGCTGCTTATGCTGCTGTTGTTGTTGCTGCTACTAGGTCGAAAGTAGGATCAAGAAGGCTGACTTGGTGTGGAGGAAGTGTAAGTCAAGGTATAGAGTCTAAGGAAAACTATTGAAGGAAGAATTACTGACTGGGTTTTCCCCTAGAGTGGGGGTTTTTCCCTGTTTGTTGGCCTATATCTGGTGTCCTTGATCTTTTTGCTATTGGTTTGATATTTGCTTGATGATCTAAGAAGAAAGAAGATAATAAGAAACTAATAAGAATTAAGGAATATCATAAGAAATATTTCTACCTTTTTGATTTTCTAACATGGCATTGGAGCTTTGGTGAAGAAAGAAGGAAAAAGGAAGTCTCAAGGAATTGATCAAGGAATCATAAGAGCATAATAAGAAGAAGCTCTTTAAGAAAAGAAGTCTCGCTATCTTCAAGGAAGATGCCTAACACTATCAAGGGAGAAAACAAGCTTGAAGGAACATCAAACTATAAATCTTGGAAGAAGAGGATTGACCTCATCCTTGGAAAGAACAAAGTATTAGATGCGGTGAAAGGAAAAGTAAAGAAGCCTACAAAATACTCTAGTGATGCAGATAAGGTGAACTATAGGGAATTGGAATTGGTGGCCACGAGTCTAATGGTTGAAGGCATAAAGGAAAACCTTGTCCCTTACATAGCTAACATTGACGATGCTCAAGAAATGTATTAAGCCTTGTCAAAACTATTTACCATCAAGAACCACCAAGATGACTAAGGAAGATATTGTGGCCACTTTCTTTGTGAAGATAGCAAGAATGAGAGATGATCTTCTTCCCGTTGATGAATTAGTGCCAGACAAGGAACTTGTGATCACAACCTTATTAGGGTTGCCACCTTCTTGGGGTGCTTTTGCTTCAGGTCTGAACAGCTGGAAAGAAACAACTACTTTTGAGGAATTATGGACAACCTGCAGTCAAGAAGAATTAAGAATCTCATTAACAACCAACAATGAAGAAGTCTCAATTGCCTACATTGCTCATCACAAGGGAAACTTCAAGAAGAAGGGGCCAAGAAAGAAGGTTGACATGTCCAAAATTGAATGCTATCATTGTCATGAAATGGGTTACTATAGAAGTGAGTGTCCCGACAATCCTAGAAATAAGAAAAGAGAAAGAGATCATGCAAATGTGGCTGAAGAAGAAGCATCTCCCAATAGAGTGAAACCCAAAGAGACTGATATAAGGGACTTACACTACTAAGCCCTTTGATCCTAGCTTTAGATATTTCATTTGTATATTTTATATTTATTTGTAGGTTTAACATATTTTTGGAAAAAAAAACATTTTCCAAAAATGTAATTATGTTTTTATGTAAGTAGATGCAAAGAAGAAAAATAAAATAAGTTTATTGTATTACTTGCATCATGGGTTTCATGAGAAAGGGATTCTATTTTTAAGTCAAGACTTTATTTAAGAGTCTCTAAGAGTTTGTCATCTTGTCATAGAGTCATTGCCATGTAAATGAAGTCATGTTACATTTTGTGAAAGGTCACACTTGTCTATGTAAAGTAGTCCTCCAAGACCTTGTCAGTAGGCCTCTCCAAGTTGGACTAAATCTAATTAAGAACTTCCAAGATGAGGTCGGCTTTCCTCCAGAAGTCATGTCGACCTAGAAGACATAAGACAACCTATATAAATAGGGTCTCTCGGCCTCACTAAGCAGCATCGATCTCGATCAAGATCACAATCATGTATGTGAAGGAAAAGGACTACAAGGAAGTGCGAAGAGAAGGCAAAACAACAAAGAAGAAAAGTCTACCTTGATTCGGTCTTGGGTCACGCTATACATCTCATGCAAATTAGAAAAAGGCCAAACTTTGATCTAGGGTCTGTTGCAACATCAAAGGGACTTCAGTCTTGGGTATAAGGTGATTCATAAAGACTCAAGAAAGGAAGCTGAGAAGAAGTTTAAAAGGAGCCAAGGAGAAGATCATAGGAAGCCGAGAAGAAGCACTTGGCTAGGGTTGTTGAAGTATAGAGACCGAGTTTCTCTAGTGTAGTCGAAGGTGCAGTGCAGTGCAGAAAAGGAAAGAATGAAGAGAAGCCGAGAAGAGTAGTGAAGGCTAGTGACAAGGTTCTTGGGAGGATACTTGTGTCAAGGGTGTTTGTCATGGTCTTGGTATTCGTCAATTGAAGATCTATAAGAAGAATTTCTGATCAGGTTTTCCTCTCAAAGAGTGAGAGATTTTGGCCTTGGCTTGCAAGCTTACATACCGTGTCTCTTGTGTATTTGATAATTGACTTGATGAAAAGCACATAATAATAACCTATCAAAGAAAAGATCTAACCAAGAAGCATAAAGTACATCACAAGTAATTGTGACGAAGAGAAATCTCCTAACTAATGATGCCCTAGATTTCAAAACATGGGGGAGCCCATAACAACTCCTCAAGATAAGTATCTCATTCCCTCTCAGTTTTGGTTTCATATACTTGCTTAAAGTTCTGATTATATTAAATACTAATCACCGTTCTACCTCTGTTTCCTTGTCTAGGAAATGACCTACTAAATGCTCAGGGAGTATGAAAGAAGACATCACAAGACAAAGCATTGGAGTTAAAAAGGTTTGTCTAGAAAAACAAAGGTATGTCTTAGATTTTAAGTTCCATGAAATGGGGAAACGGAAACGAATTTCTGAAATGGGAAGCGATACGAAATGTGACCTCCCCAAATTTTGGAAACGGGGAAATGCGGTATATATATAATTTAAATTTATATTAGAATTTAGGACATTTAAGAAATGTTACCTGAAATCATAAAAGTTTAAAACATACATGATAAATCATAAATTCAAAGCATAAACTATTACAAGTTATAACACATTTACTCATGAATGATCATTGATAACAGACTCATAATGAAAATATGAATATCGAAATATCTCAAACCAACCTTTATTATATATCAAAATCTCAAAATCAACCTATATATATATATATATATATGAGGCTACAAGTACAATAAAGTCAGAAGACTAATACTCATTATCAAAATCCTCATCAAATATAGTAGCAGAAACATGCTCAGCAGTGGATGGTGTAGCTGAAGAAGATGTTTGGCCAATTCCACTTCTATGATCCTGGTCCTCAATATTCAAGGCAACAAGTGAGAGATCCAAATCAAAATTTTCTGGATCCACATCCCATTCCTTAGAAGGACCATTGCCATATTCTGTACCCCTATGAGATGCAAGGCGAAGGTTGGAGTGCACATAAACAAGAAGCTCTGCCTTCTGTGAACCCAACCTGTTGTGCTTCACAGAATGAATAAAACCATAGGTGCTCCAATTCCTTTCTGCTGATGAAGAGCTTGCCACTTGTGAAAGGAGGCGAATGGCAAGGTTTTGCAAATGTACACCATTTTCTCCATGACAAATTCACCACCTAATTGGATTCATGGTGCTTCTCTCCTCCAAAGATGATATATTTGAATAATCATTTATTCTTGCTGCAAAACTGGCAAATTATTCCTTTACCTCCCTGTGTAGATGAGCTGGAAAAATTCTCATAAGGTTTTTTTTCACCCCATTAGCCTTCCTCTTCCCATTGCTTTGAGCAATAAGTTCCTCATCATAAAATTTTGGGTTCAAGGCATGTGCTAAAGTATGCAATAGAGTGTTGAAATTGTTCCTCCTGTCAACAATGATTTTCTTGATTAATTCGGCAAAATGATCATCTGCAAACAAAAGCTATGGAGACTCTTGTGAAATGATTTCCATAGTTTTCTCAACCATGGAATCCATGCCACCATATACCTCTCCTAAGAAAGTTTGGTCAGTGTTTGCATTCCGTAGAAGCTAGGGCTCCAACCCTATCTTCTAAGGTTCCAACCTTGTCACTATGAAGCACCAACCTCTAGGGCTCCAAATCCAACCTCTAGGGCTCCAACCCTATCTTCCAAGGTTCCAACCTTGTTACTATGAAGCACCAACCTCTAGGGCTCCAACTCCAACCCTATCTTCCAAGGTTCCAACCTTGTGGGCTCCAACCCTATCTCTAGTACAGTGTCCAACCTGGTCTTCTTGAGGACCTCTAGGGCTCCAACCCACAACATCAATTTTTCAAGATAAGTTTAATAATTCTTCAAGGTTCCCAATATCTTTTGCAACCAGCCTTGGCAATATCTTCACCTTTAGCACTGCCCTCATACGATCTCCAAGGCACTTAGCGCATCAATGACAACTTTGTCTTCTAAGAAGGTGTCACCACAGCTCTTCATGGTACCCAAACAAAATATCCAAGGTCATCTCATGATGACATTGTTGATTTTTGGGGTAGCATCGGATGTGCTCTAGCTCCGAAACTTGGCGGAGGGGCTAGGGCACATGAGATCTCCAAGACCCAGAAATCGTTTCGAGAAATTCCACTTGAAACTTAAGTTATTCAAATAATTAATTATTTTAAATGGAAACTAAGTTAAAACTTGTTGAGATTTTGTGTATTTGGGGTAGCATCAGTTGTGCTCTAGCTCCCAAATTTTGTAGAGGGACTAGAGTACACTTGATCTACAAGACCCATAAATTGATTTGGGAAATTTCATCTGGTTTAGGAGATATTAAATTAATTAATTATTTTAATGTATTTCCTAAGTTAAAACTTAGGGAACTAAAATTATTGAAGTGAATTTAATTAAACGTGTGATGAAATTGTCTTAAGTCACACATATCAAGCTTTCTTTTAATCTTAGCCATTGATTCAAGATCTGATCATGGCCATTGGTTTTCCAACGAGAAAAGTATAAAGGAAAGGCTTGGGGTCATTTGTAAACACACACAGAGGCAGAGCACTGAAGCTAAGTTGAGATTCTAGGGCGGGTTTGCTAAGAAATCTCTGAAGTGTTTCAGCTGCAGAGGGGAATTTAGGCCAAGGGGATGATCTGATCCCAATGTCTAGAATCAGCAAGAGGCAGAGATTAGCTCAAAGAGGTAGTGCAAAAGAAGCAGGAGGGCAACAACTTGTGCTACGCAGGTGCTGCGCAGTCCCTCAAGGACAACGTGATTTGCTGCAGGAAACCCTCAGGGGTTACGCAGAGACCGTAAGGGGCAGTGTAGGGACTACGTCACCCAGTCTAGGGTAACGCAGCCCTTTTCGGAGCAGCGCTGAGGGTCAGAGGGGCTTCAGAGGCTGACGCAGAGGCTTCACGGGCAGCGTTGGGGTTTCTAGGCCCTAATTTTGGCTGAGTTCTGTCAATCCCGTGTGAGGGTGTGGATCAGTCATTATTTTGGCCCTAGATCAGCTAGTGAGCTGTAGATCTATTATTTCTTTGTTGAGTTTTCCAGATTTGGAACCCAAGCTTGTCGTATTTAGAAAATTATTAATAATAAAACCCTCCAGCAGCCAGAGACCGGTTTTTCCGCATTGGGGTTTTTCGGGGACTATTTGTCCAAAAATAACTGTCACTTTGTTTATGTGTGCATGAACTTGTTCTAGATCTGGATTGCTGGAGATCTGTTATGTGTTTTGCTTCAATTTTAACTGGAACTTATTCAGTTAATAACTTGTCTAAGTAGGAGGAGCATAACTAGATTAACAGTAAATAATTTCTGCATAAAGTGTAAAGATTCAGAAATTTCCACAAAACTTAGGAAAATAAAATAATTAAAGTGAATTGATTTAAACATGTGAGTGAGAATGTTCTAAGTGACGAAGATAAAGTCTTTTCTAATCTTCGTCGTCAATTAGAGATTAGATCACAATCGTTGATTGATCAACAGGAAAAGTATAAAGGAAGGCTCCAGGGACAGTTGGAAAACACACAATGACTGAATTTAGAGATTGAATTGTTCTAACGGAGCAGTGCTCGGACGAAGACCAGATCTGAGTAATTCAGTGCAGTGAGGGGCAGTTCGGCAGCGGGACTTCACTCCAAGGCCGAGAATACAAGTGCAGAGAGGCAGATTAGCACCAGGAGAGACAACACAGCCCTTGAGAGGGTGACGTAGAGCCAACAAGGCTCACACAGAGCCAGAAGGGTGACGCAGAGCCAGAGGAGGAGACACAGTCACTTGAGCAGCTGCGGTGGGGTTTCTTTGAGGCAATTCGGGCAACCATTCAGCAGATCGATTTCTGAATTGGGAAGGCTCACGAGGAGGGTGACGCAACCACTAGAGGAGGTGACGTAGTCTCAACATAGAGCTTGTTGTAGCCATCGCTGTGCAACACTAGGGACAACTTAGTCACCTTGGGGTTTCTTCATTCTACTGCTGGATTAGCCGAAATATCTGTCTCTGTATAGAGGTACTTCTGTTGAGGATTTTCTCTGTTGGGTGAGCCGGATTTGGCACCCTAGATTGTATAAAAAAATATGCATAATAATATAAACCCTAAAAAATAAATGTCCTTTGTCTGAATGTGTCGCTTATTTTTCAGTACTTGATCTATATAATTGTGTAGGCTGTAGTGTATTTGCATTAGTATTTTTACTGAAGATTCTGAAAAATAACTTGTAATTTAAATAAGGAAAGTAGGTAATGCAAATCAGATTTATTGCAGTAGGATTTCTATAACTTAGATCCAGAAATTTTCACATGGTAGAGCCAAGTTGCAGATCAGGTAGAGTTGAAGCCATTAGCGAAAGATCGAAGAAAAAATTTGCTGCAGGAAGGCAGTTGTCCCGAGTGACAGCATGGAACCAGAAAGAGGCACAGGAAGGGGTGACGCAGTCACTAGAGGGGCTCACGCAGAGCTTGCCTCAGCTAGCTAGGGTGACGATGTAGCTGTAGCAGAGGCAACGTAGTGTTTGTTGGGCCAGCGCAGAGGTTTTGAGCCTCAAATTTTTCCGTTGTCGTGGCTAGAAGAGCAGTACGAGTTTTCTTCCGGAGTTGTTGGTGGGGCATTGTTTCTATTGGTGTAGAACAGTGTCTAGTGGGGCAGTGGCAAAGTAGAGGGAAGTAGTTCCTCAGAAGAATTTTTGCCAAGAAGTCTAGATCCAGTGTTGATCAGCAACAAAGAGTGATCGAAGAGGAGTGTTTCGACATCAGTTGTCAGAAGGATTTCCGTAAAGGAAATCAATTTTCAGAGGGAGCTTGCTCCTTAAAGGGTTTTTAGCGCCAAAGAAACCCAGATCTGAGTTTTGTTTGGGCAGCAGCAAAAGAGGGAGAAGAGAACCAGTTCGACATTTTCTGGTTGAGCAGAGATGGGCACACATGGACTGAGGGATCAGGACAGGTTGGATGGAGCATCCAACTTTGTCATTTGGAAGGCCAAGATCCTGTCAGTTTTGGATGATCATCGCATCAAGGATCATGTCTTGAATGCAGTTGTTGTCCCTGTTGATGTTTATTCTCTCAAGAAGTACGAAGAGGCTCAAGCGAAGGCAAAATGCATGATCATGGACACAGTCAAGGATCATGTGATCCCACATATTTCCGAGAAGAACATGGCAAGGGAAATGTGGACTTCCTTGACCACTATGTACCAGGGAACCTTCTTCTAGCGGAGAATGTTGCTTGAGAATCAGCTGAAATTGTTTCAGATGTATTAAGGGAGAAGAAATTGACCCCTTCCTTATCATATTGCGAGAGATCCGAGATCAGATGGCTTCCGTAGGGGCTATACCAGATGATGGACTTATGGTCAGGACTGCCCTGAATGCAGTCACGGAAGATTGGGAAACCTTTGTGCAAGATATTTTGGGCAAAGCTGCTCTTCCAAACTGGGAGGAGATGTGGGCAGCTCTTGATAAGAAGAGATCAAAAGGTTGAATAAGGCAGGAAGCAGCAGTACGGGGATCAAGATCAAGTAGGAGGAAGAGGAAGATGCGAATCTCACATCTAAGGGATAACATGGGCAACAGAGAAGGAAGAAGAAGGACCTCTTGAAGGTCATATGCTTAAGGTGTGGAGAATTGTGACATTTCGCCACACAATGCTATCGGAAGAAGGGCAAAGAAGAATCTGACTCGAAGGCTGCTACAGCAAAGGATGATGATGGGGATGATGATGATTGTGCCATGAGGGCTCATGTGCCTCGAGAGAAGAGGTGGGGCGACACTAATATGTAGTTTTTGAACTGCAGTGAAGGGGCACGATCCTTGCGGCACCCAAACTCTTGGATCACATAAGGCTATGGGAGCCCTTAATGATAGTCGCAGAATGACGGGTCTCAGTTGGTGCAAGAGATGATGGAGCAACGTGACAGAGCTAGTGTGTCGATGTCTGAAGTAGTGTAGAGCAGAAGTAGCAGCATCATAGTGCATGAAGGTGCAACGTAGTACAATGTGGTTCTTACGCAATGCAGAGCAGCAACAGTGTAGTGGCATTAGAGGGTCAACGCAGATTAGCAGCAAAGGTAGTTCCAGCATCGAGGAGTTTTCAGACTGACCAGTATGTCAGTTTTGGGAGGTTTTTCAGTTGCTTATCTCTCAACACCTAAGTCACAGTGCACCGGTTAGCAGTGGTAGTGCTATGGGTAGCGTGATGCAACATTTGAGAGGGAGTTGCAGTACAGATGTAGCAGTGTCAGTGGCAGTGACATGGGCAGCAGTACATATAGCAGCAACGCAGTGGATGAGGGGCAGTAGTCGAGCATCAGCAGCGTAGAGGACCGATGTCGTGGATCAAGGTGATGCTTCTGGTGAAGAAGTATTACTAGAGCACATTCCTCGCTAATAGGGAGTGTTGATTTTTGGGGTAGCATTGGATGTGCTCTAGCTCCGAAACTTTGTGGAGGGGCTAGGACACATGAGATCTCCAAGACCTAGAATCGTTTCGAGAAGTTTCACCCGGAACTGAAGTTATTCAAATAAATAATTATTTTATATGGGGCCTAACTTAAAACTTAGGGAAATAAAATAATTAAAGAGAATTAATTTAAACATGTGGGTGAGAATGTTCTAAGTGACGAAGATCAAGTCTTTTCTAATATTAGTCGTCAATTAGAGATTAGATCACGGTTGTTGATTCGTAAACAGAAAAAGAATAAAGGAAGGCCTGAGGGTCAGTTGGAAAACACACAGTGACTGAATTTAGAGATTGAATTCTTCGGACGAAGTACTGCTCGGACGAAGATCAGATCTGAGTAATTCAGTGCAGTGAGGGGCAGTTTGGCAGTGGGACTTCAGTCCAAGGCCGTGAATACAAGTGCGGAGAGGCAGATCATCACCAAGAGAGACAGTGCAACCCTTGAGAGAGTAACGCAGAGCCAGCAGGGCTCACGCAAAACCAGAAAGGTGATGCAGAGCCAGAGGAGGTGACGCAGTCACTTGAGAAGTTGCGGTGCGGTTTCTGTGAGGCAGATCGAGCAGCCATTTAGCAGATCGATTTTTGAGCCCGGAAGGCTCATGAGGAGGGAGACGCAGTCTTAGCACAAAGCTTGTTGCAACCATCGCTGCACAACACTGGGGATAGTGCAGTCAGCTTCTGGATCAACGGAAATATCTGTCTCCGGATAGAGGTGCTTTTGCCGAGGATTTTCTCTGGTGGGTGAGCCGGTGAGCCAGAGATAGGGTTGGAGCCCTAGAGGTTGGTGCCTCGAATTGACAAGGTTGGAGCCTTGGAAAGATCAAGTCGGTGCTTGGCACAATACAGGTTGGAGCCTGGAAGATTGGAGTCTTCATCTAGGGTTGGAGCCGTATTTCATTATTGTACTTTACTTATTGTAAAGAAGAAATTAATAAAAGTATCTATTCCATCATTGTTCATTTTGTGTTCTAAATATAAGTGATCTAACTGGTAAAATTAACAATTGAAAAGAAATACTGATGTCGGAATTTACAGGGTAAGTTCCTTAGATCAAGAACCAAAGGTCGCCATTCACAAACAAATCACAAATCAGTACACGAGTATAATCATGTGGTTAAAACCCTTAAAGAGGGAAACAGTCCATGGCTTGAGCCAACGCGACCACTTCAGGCAATTTATTAATATAAAAAGAAAAGTTACATATGTTTCTCTCATAAACGGTTACCGGACAAATGACCCTCCATGCTCTTTAAATAGAGATCATGGACCAAACGGGTGTTAAGCCACGAATCAAGTGTCGTTAATACCGAGGTGAGAGATAACCATCGGATCACTACAAATCGTGACCGTCGGATTATAAGTTACAAATGTACATAGTAAAGAAACACACTTTACCTAACTCTATACTAGACTAAGTTATTCTTAACTATTTCCTATGTGTCAAAATATCCTAACATCCCCCTTAAGAAAAACTTGGGATAGGATTGAAGGATTTACAAAGGCGACACAAAAGGAGCCTATTTCTTATGTGTTGAAATATCCTAACATCCCCCTTAAGAACCGTTAAACACCATGTTGAAGCACACACATGGTGTATGAGGAAGATGAGCACACACACAAGAGACTCAACACACAATGAAAGATAAGCGTGAGGCTTTCTTATTTTCCATTATACAAAGATGTATATTTATAGTACAATGGTGTGACTCTTTGGTTTCATATTCCAAGGTCAACTTGGACTCCATTGTGACTTTTTGCATTCCACACCTATCCATGTAGGGGATTATGTTCCAACATCCCCCCCTTAATCCGAAGGGGTATGTGTGAGTCCAAGAAAAGAGTTGTAATACAAATCCGCAAAGTATGCTACATGGCGCACTTAGGCCGAATCAACTCTATGAAATGTTGGAAAAAAGATTATGGTTTAAAGTTATCCACCAACCAAAGGTATGCTCATGGGCATCTTTGTCTCTGGCTACATCTCTGAATCTGGAATGACGAATTGTGGCTCAGGCTCACTTGAACTGCTGGCTACAACTCTGAACATGGAATGAGAGATTATGGCTCAGGCTCGCTTGATCTATCGTCGAAGCTTGTACATGACCACCATTTTCCCCCCTGTCAGGGACAAGGTGAGATGATGGCGAAAACTCAACTGCAAGTTTGTTCAATATGCGTGAACAAGTTCTAACATGTGTCGTAAACATCTTCTTGGCTGCTGATGCCCATTGCCAAGAAGCGATCCATCCAAGATGAATCTTGGTTCTTGCAGGAGGCTTGTGTCTGAAGCATCTGTCTGAAGAATGAGTGTGCCGACCACAGTGCTTGCATGGATGAAGATCAAAACAGTGATCTTTCATATGGCCAACTCGATCACAGTGTTGGCATTTCTCAATCTGTTGTGGAAGTGGAACAGGATCTGGAACAGCTGCAGGTGAACTGTCATATAGAAATCCGGCACTCTGAAATTTGATGGGCTTTGTGTAGTCTGGAATATGAAAGGTCACATCCTTGTCATATCCAAGACCAGTTCGGTGCTTGTTGTGGACAAGCTCTTCCCAAGGTCTGATGATGGGCTTAGGAAGTGCAGGTTGAACTACTGCATCTGCATGTACATCTGCTCTTGAACAAGGAACTGAATTGGAATCATATGGAACTTTATCTTCTTGCTGCTGATGGGAGTCAATCTCAATCTTCTGAACAGAAACAGGTTCAGAATGGTGACTCTTTTGCTGAAGTTCATCTTGCTGAAGCTGAGTTTCCAACTGCAAAAACTCAATCTTTTCTTGTGCATCTAGCAAACAACTCTGAATGTTACAAAGAGCATCCTTGCTCATTTTTATCATGTCATCAACATTTGAATGAATGAGGTCATTCAACAACACTAATGCCTCATTGATTTTGGCCATTTTCAACAATTTAGGCTCAAAAATGAAAGGGTGTCGGCTACAACCGAAAATGCACCCGTTTACAATGATTCAACAAATACAAATGACTCAAGAAATTCTCAAAGTACAAAGTGTGCTCCTCAAATGATGGAGGGCAATCAACAATCTTCGACAACTCAAGTACTGATTATGAATGAAGAAGCAAAATTCCCTCACAATGTGAGTTCAATACAAATCTCTTCGGATAGAGCGATCTTGCCTTTCCTTCAAAACCAATTTCTGAATGCTTCTTCTTCTTCAAAGCAGATTTTGAATGCTGCTATTTCTTCTGAATGCTGCTCCTTCTCCAAAAACACTTTCTGAATGTGGCAAAAAGACTGCTACAAACACTTGAGTGCTGCAAAAAAACCAACAATTTTTGCAGATATGCATAGGCCATAAACACAAATGGCTCACTCAAAGTGGAGCAGGGCCAGAAATCGCCCGCTCTGATACCATGTTGAAACACACACATGGTGTATGAGGAAGATGAGCACACACACACAAGAGACTCAACACAATGAAAGATAAGCGTGAGGCTTTCTTATTTTCCATTATACAAAGATGTACATTTATAGTACAATGGTGTGACTCTTGGTTTCACATTCCAAGGTCACTTGGACTCCATTGTGACTTTTTGCATTTCACACCTACCCATGTAGGATTAGGTGTTCCAACAAGAACAAATTGGGATAGGATTGGAAGGATTTGCAAAAAAGTGACTGTCGGAGAAGGAAGGAAGGCATTAGAGCTGTCACATCAATGACAACTTTCTGAACTCCAGCAGTTCGAAGTTTGGTAAACTTCGCTTCTGTGAGAGCCTTTGTAAAGATATCGGCTACTTGATCATTGGTTGGACAGTACTGCACTTCAAGAACACGATCATGAATGAGCTTTTTGATGAAGTGTATGTGGAGTTCAATGTAATTCATACGCTGATGCTGAACTGGATCTTTACATAGTTGAATGGCACTCTGATTATCACACCAAAGTGTAGTTGGATGTTGCTGATGAAGACCAAATTCAGACAGAATCTGACGAAGCCACATGGCTTCCTTGCTGGCTTCAACTGCACCACGATACTCTGCTTCTGCTGAAGAAAGAGAGAAGGCACTTTGTTTCTTACAAGACCAAGTAATAGGTCCTGAACCAAGAGTGAATACATATCTTGCAGTAGACTTTCGATCATCAGGGTCACCAGCCCAATCAGAATCAGTGAAACCAATCAACAATGGAGATGCTCCTGCACTGTAATGAATCCCTCCAAGACGTATATCGAATATATCGAAATGCTTCTTTCCGGTGACTTTCATGAGGTTGGTGCATAAACGTGACAAGACCAATGGCAAGAAAATGGGGATGGTGTAGGTTAGTTACGAAAGTTTACAAGCAAGTTGTGATATAAGGTAGCATGGGCTTCAAAGGGTAATCTGATTGATTGAAGGAGAAGAGGTTGGCTATAGTCTTCCATGTGAAAGTGATGTAGGAGATCACAAAGCATACTTGGGATTAGAGAGGTAATGCCTTCCTTGCGTAATGCCTTCCTTGAGTTGCAAAGTTGAAGACCAAAGGAAATGAATTATAAGTGTCCTAAGTCTTGTCATTTCAACTTCTTTTTGAGGCTAGACTTCACATGGTTTATATGGTTTGGATCACTACTAGTAAGGATAAGATCATCAACATAAAGAACAAGGATGATATCGGAGCTATTTTGAGGGCCGCGTTCGTTGTTGATCAAAATCCGAAGCCAGTTTGACTGCATGCGAATGCCGTTTTGTAGATCTACTATTTCTGAACATTTTTGGGCAGTGAACTGCTCGGTTGTGTCCGGAGCATCTGTTACAGTGAGGAACGCCTTTCGTTTCATGCGAAAAGGTTTCCGGCTACCCAAGTTATGACAGTTTAGATCTGGAGTTATAAAGCATTTGTTTTGCAGCTATATTTGTTAATAGTTCTGCTTATTTCGGTTTGCTTTTTTTATTTTCGGTTTTAGGTTTTATTTATTTGCCGGATCTATACCCTCTTCTTTGTGTATGCTCTTTGCTGTTCACTGCCTGCGATCTCGGCAAATCAGAAACAGGAAAAGGGATTTTTTTTGCTACGTATGCTCTTTCCCCGCATCTTTGTGCGATCTCGGGAAATGAGAAATAGTGAAAAAAGTGATGGTGCCTATAAGGCCCTAACCGAAAATCTAACATTCTGCACCAGGCTTGCATTTCGTTTTTTTTTGCTCGGTTTTTGTGTTTTTTTGTGCGGGAAAAGGCAAGCACGGCGAGAAAGAGAGTTAAAAAAAAAAAACCATGATACCATGTAGGAATTTACGGGGAAAGTTCCTTAGATCAAGAACCAAAGATTCGCTTGTCACAAAACGGATCTCATCCGGTACACCGGTATAATCCGTGGTTAAAAAAACCCTCGCGAGGAAACCGGTCACGGCCCTAGACCTTAACGCGGCCACTTGAACAGTTATTAATATAAAAAGAAAAGTTACATATGTTTCTCTCATAAACGGTTACCGGACAAATGACCCTCCATGCTCTTTAAATAGAGATCATGGACCAATCGAGTGTTAAGCCATGGATCAAGTGTCGTTAATACCGAGGTGAGAGATAATCGTTGGATCACTACAAATCGTGACCGTCGGATTATAAGTTACAAATGTACATGGTAAAGAAACACACTTTACCTAACTCTACACTAGACTAATTTATTCTTAACTATTTTCTATGTGTCAGAATATCCTAACAACTGATTCACCCGCCTCTCAGTATTTCCAATAATTGGTATCAGAGCCAGTACCTTCCTCAAGCCTAACGACGAAGGACAATCATTAGAAGCAAATGGCAAAGCCAGGAAAGAAAGATCTCCAATCCTCCCTAAAGATATTGTCTTGCCACTCAACCATCGAAATTGAAGTCAATCAATTTGCAAAGGCTCCATTGTTCAATGGAAATTTTGATATATGGGAGGCAAGAATGAAGAATTTCTTGAAGACTCAAGGAATTGAAGTTTGGAAATCAGTGATTACTAATGACACGATGGACGAAGAATCCAAGGAGTACAATACAAGAGCAATGAAGGCAATTTTGAATGGGTTACCAAATTTTGTGAAGGCCAATTTTGAAAAATGTTCGTCAGCAAAAGTCATATGGGACAAACTTCATGATCTTCACTCAAAAGGAGCATTGACAATGATCTCTAGTCAAGAAGATGATGGAAAACAAGAAAGAAGTCCAGAATTCGTCAAGGAAGCTGAAGATAAGAGAGATGACAACAAGGCTAAAGAAGACCTAGAAGATGAAGAGAATAAAGAAGACTTTGAAGAAGATCTCCTGAATAAACTTATGGCTTCCATGGAAGAGATAACAGTTTGAAAAAGGAAAATGAGGAACCAAAGAAGAAAGCGCAAGATGGTAACCAAGACAAGACAAGGAAGGAAGTTGACTTTATCAAGCTTCAAGTACAAGAAAGAGATGAGGAGCTTGCAAAACTTAAAGAGAAATTTTATCAAAACAAAAGAAAGCATCATGAAGAAGTCATATCCATGACAAATCAATTGGATGAGGCAAAGAAAAGGGAAGAAACTTTGTCAAGCTACCTTGAACAAAGACTTAAGAGCTTGAACAAATTTGAAGCAGAGATTGGTTAATGCAAGGAAGAGGTCTCCTCTCTTAGATCTCAACTAGAAGAAGCAAAGAAACAAGCGCAAGGAGCTAATAAGGTGATAAAATCTTTGGCATTCATAGAAGGACAAGTTGATGAAGCAGGAAAGGAGAGAAACACCATGATATGCCAACTAAAAGAAAAGGATGAAGAAATATTCAAACTAAAATCAGACATCAATCTTCTCAAGGCCGAAACATGTGAAGCTACAAGAATTAAACAAGAAATGGAGAGTAGTCTAGCAAAGGAAAATGAAGAAATCTTCACAATGAAATCAAATATCATCTCCCTTAAAATCGAAGCACATGAAGCAACAAGGATGATGGAAGAAATGAAGAAGCAACTAGTCATGGAAGATGAAGATTGTGAAAAATTAAAAGGAGAAATTGTCTCTCTTAAAAAGGAAGTTGACTTGCTAAATAAGAACTTGAAGAGTTCTCAAACCCTAGATGACATCCTAAGTCATCAAAGATCCCCCCTTGATAAATCAGGTCTTGGCTATGCAGGTGAACCCTCAAGCAAGAATGATAATGCTTCAAACAACAAGGATGTGAGGAATTAAGAGAGTCAAAACAACAATGGAAGAAATCCTACTCCAAGGAGACTTGTAGATGATGTCAAGAATACAAAAGGCAATGATTATCATCAAAGAATCCCAAGGCAAAAAGACTTCAGAAGTACATCAAGGAAATCTTCATCACTCATTGCTATTCTTGTACAAACTTTGGACACATGGCAAAAGATTGTAGGGTATATCACAAAGACATATAATGGTCCCCGTCAATCTCCTAGAAGCAATTTTGCAAGAAGAAGTCATGATTTATTATTCATGAACAAGATAGAGTGCTTCAATTTCCATAACATTGGACATATGGCACGTGAATGTAACTTGCCTTGGGTCCCTAAAACCATGACAACCAAGCCAAAGAAGAAAGTTACACAAGTATGGAGAAGGAAGCAAATTAGGTTCGAAAGTCTTTTGAATGCTCCAGCCAACAACACATGTTGTTGACTTGATGAAGTCATCCTTGATATTCCAAGTATTTGATGGTGAGACTCTGCCAAAAAGAGACCATACAGTTAGGGGGAGATTTGTGACGCTTGAGCTTATGATTCTTAAACATTCTTGCATAAGCAATCTGTGAATTGGCCCTATGAAATCCTTGACGAGTCACACATAGACAATCATCCTTTGATAACTCATCTCTCGAGAGAAACTCCATTGAAGAAATGTAGACACATCTATCATGGACCACATTGCAAGAAGGAAGAGCACCATGACAGGGGGAGTAACATACCTATGAAGAATTACTATTGATGAAGAAAAGAAGCAGCTCGACAGGGGGAGTACTTGAGCACCCCGTTTGCCATTGATGTCAAAGGGGGGGAGCATATTGGAAGGGCAAGAATATTGCCATCAATGATAAAGGGGGAGATTGTTAATCAAGGTTGTCATTGATGTCAATATGGCATTGACTGAGATGTCAATATTCTTGAGATGCCTGATTCCAGATGATGATGCCATGACTCTTGTTTGATACCATCAATGAAGATGTCAAGTCACGAAGAAGTCAAACTATTAATGAAGGAAGCCCTAAGAGGTACTTGTTATAATGTTGCATGCACTTGATGATCTAGATGTCAAGTCACGAAGAAGTCAAACCACTTATGAAGAAAGCCCTAAGAAGTACTTGATCTAATATTGCATGCACTTGATGATCTAGACCTTAATCTTTGATGACATATGGAGAACTACACGTGATGATGATCACATGGTTGGAAGATTAGATGATGACATGGAAGGTCTCATTTGATAGTTGGAAGACTATCTTACTATCTTGGAACTTTCCTAATGATGAAGTTGTCTATGTCATATCATTGCAATATGACATGAATACATGATGACACTATGATGAATCATTTGCTGACATAAGATGACATGGAGGACCTCATGATGACATGGAAATAATATAAAGACTAGTTGGAGTCATAACAATGAAGAAGGCCTAATGACCTCTTGATGTCCTAATCACTTTCTGCACATAAAAATTCAAGGATAGTTATAAAGAAAAATAAAATTTGTCACCTTGGAGGCATCCTATCACAATGAGTCCTAGACCATCTGAAAGAGGAATTTTTCCTCTTTCCAATGAGCCTTTACTTGCCCCGAAACTCCCAGCGGTTGATGAGATATGGAATTTTTAAGTCAAGAAAAAATAACCTATCCTTGCCCTTCATGTCGGCCTACCTCCAGAAAGACGTGTCCATTCATTCTAACGTCAAACCAGTATTAATATGAGTCAGACACCTCATTTTAGCAATCAAAATTTCGGTGAAGCTTACAGAAAAGAAGCACAGAAGTGACCAAGGAGGCTAAGGAGGATATTTTGGGGCTAATTCTGCTGTTAAAGTGTGATATAGCTTTGAGGAAGTGTTGTACAACAATCTGTGTTGTGATAGCCACCTGTTGATGTAACCTAAAATCAGATTGCAGTCCTATTTCAGACCTGTGGTCAGCAAGGAGGCTTAGAAGCTTGGACTATAACTTGTGGACAGGTTACTTACCTCAGGAGCAAACCTACAACAAACTGTTAAGGCTCAATTTTTAAGGCTTGAACTTTTGATAACAACCTTGTGAATAATAAATTGCAGACCTGAAGGTAGCATTATATCAGAACAAGCATCTCAGATTTCTTTCCTTAAGGCAGGCATCCTTAAGACCATATTGAAGCTGCAATGCTTGGATTATTTGCAAACCTTTGATAACAACCTTGTGAATAATAAATTGCAGACCTGAAGGTAGTCCCCATTGCACAATATTTGGACTTAAGGATAATCTTTGCTACACAAAGCTCTTTAGACCTGTGGAAAGATGAGAGCACACTTGAAGAATATGGAACTTGCCTAGTTATATTACTTGCAGTGAAGCCTTGAAGAAGATCTTACAACAGTCTTGAGAGAGCCTTGTTTAGAGTAGCATTCAAAGCTATTTGGAGCAGAGTTTGGAAGACAACCTTGAAACAGTTTTTGGAGACTTGAAGAGGACCTTGAAGACTTGTTTTTGAAGAATACCATTTGCATCTTGAAGATTTCTTGGAAGAGTTGTTGAGTCACAATTGAAGGCTTGTAGAAGGTTTTTCTTGAAGCAACCTATTGAAGAATTCATCAGAGGAGGCAACATTATTGAAGATACATTGAAGGGAAATTGGAAGCATGATTGAGGCAGATCTTGAAGGTACCCTTGGAGACATGATGTTTTGTTGAAGTCCCCATGGAGTAACTTGGAGAAATTGTTTGGGTACGATGAAGAGCAGTGGTGACAAGTTCTAAGAAGAAAAGGTTGTCATTGATGATGTGACGTGCATACTAAGTGTGACAGGGCTTGTTGAAGAAGACTTTAGGAGCCGTGAAGAATAACCAAACATATTTTGACGAAGTGAAGTTGAGGGTTGGAGCCCAAGAGGTTGGAGCCTCATAGAGACAAGGTTGGTGCCTTGGAAGATAGGGTTGGAGCCCTAGAGGATAGAGTCCTCAAGAAACCAGGTCGGAGCCTATACCAGAGATAGGGTTGGAGCCCTAGAGGTTGGTGCCTCAAATTGACAAGGTTGGAGCCTTGGAAAGACCAAGTCGGTGCTTGGCACAATATAGGTTGGAGCTTGGAAGATTGGAGTCTTCATTTAGGGTGGGAGCCCAGTTTCATTATTGTACTTTACTTATTGTAAAGAAGAAATTAATAAAAGTATCTATTCCATCATTGTTCATTTTGTGTTCTAAATATAAGTGATCTAACTAGTAAAATTAACAATTGAAAAGAAACACTGATTCACCCCCCTCAGTGTTTCCAACAGTTTTTGTATCTTATTAGTTTCTTATTATCTTGTTTTCTCTTAGTTCATCAAGCAATTACCAAAGCAATAACACATAGATCAAGGACACCAGATATAGGCGGACAGCCAAGGCAAAACCCCACTCTAGGGGAGAACCCATTCAATAATTATTCCTTCAATAGTTTTCCTGAGATAATCCAAGACTCTAGACCTTGACTCACGCTTCCTCCACACCAAGTCAGCCTTCTTCTTGATCGTACTTTCGACCTGGAATTAGCAGGAGCACTATTCAGCACTTTCTTTGACATAGAAACTTCGACCTTGCTTTAGAGACTTCAATCTTGAGGGAAAGACTTCGATCTTGACTTAGGGAGTTCGATTTTGACCCAATACACCTTGTCAAGGCAATAGCATTAAACAACAACAACTTCAACCTATTCTTGTCTTGGCAGCAGCAACACAATGAGGGACTTCGATCTTCCAATCTAGAGGATGTGAGAGAGAGAGAGAGAGAGAGAGAGAGAGAGACCAAAATTTTCATTTTCCTTTTCTCCTTCACTTTGACCAAACTTGCACTCCTTTTGCCTTCTTCCTTGACTTTGCACTTTTACCTATGCAGCAGTAGATATCGAACTTCTGTGTGTGAGAGATGATTCTCCAAATCAATTCGATCTCCTTGTATATATAGGCTTGGGGTGAGGTCAAATTACTTAACTTGAGGCCGACTTGGTGTGGAGGTTCCATAAATCATATTTGACTCAATAGTAAATACTAAACTTTTTACATGATTCAAAGGCCAAGAAGGGTCTCTTTAAAGATACAATAACTCTATAAACTCAGAATAAATCCTAGAAGTCATCAATGGGGTCTTTGACCTAAAACATAATGACCCAAGCATGAAACCCATGCTTTAATAAGTCATTGTAATAATAATAAAAATTATTTTCTTTATTCTTTTGACAAGTACATTACATAGTGACTCAAATACATTAATGAAGACCGAACCTAGTTACATTCTTCAACACTCCCTATTACCTAGGGAGGTATTCATACGTATACAAGTACAAGGAAGATCTCCAACTCCGTGAACTATGAAGAAAGTTTTAGGCACCTCAATGCCATGGACTAGATTCCTGACCAGGGCAATCTATCGAAGGTATCTCAACAATTTAGGCACAATAATGCCACAGACTAGATTCCTGACTAGGGAAATCTATCCGAGTGGGACTAAGATGGAATAAGGCTTTCAGCCTCACTAGGTATCATCAGGCTTACTTACTAACCATCAACCCAGGGATCACGTACGCATCCACCCAATGCAACCCTACCTACCAGACATCAATATAAAGTGTCAACTCGATGTCCTCCCAGACAATGCTTTACTCGCAAAGCCTCAACAACAAATCTCTCATAATCAAACTGATCGACAACCAGCATGCTTATCAAACCTTCGAGAGATTTACCTATACAAACACAACCCCAATCAGTAATACACTTTCAAAAGTACATAGCCAAATACAAACCTTCGAGGTCTTTCAGACAACTCGATGTTTCTTCTCAACTCTCATTAGGACTATCAACATAATCTCTAGCAGAAGATTCCTTAATCATACATTTTCCTTTCCTACATGTAGCAACAAATTCTTCAACAATGTATTCTCCAATGAAAACTATAATATGCCCTCCCTCTCAACCAAGGAGTTTTTCTTCTATCCAGGCTCCCTCTTAATCTATCGAGATCAACTTCTTCTTTTGGTAGGCTTCCATCCTTCTCATCATGCTTATCATATCAACTTTTCTTACGGGCATCTTTACTATCTTGAAGATGTTGTACTTGAACAACTTAGATAACAAGTACAACCACATCTACAGAAGCATGAAGTTAGTCATAACAAAAAATTATAATAACAGAAGCATTAGGCTTTACAAACATAATCAACAAGAGACTATACTTCAATACTTTTGCTCTTTTCCTAGGTTTTATTACCAAACCTTAATCACATCAACAACTCAATCAAGATATTAGTCTAGGGCCTTAACATTATTCACAACTAGGTGACAAGTTCTTTCATATAGAAAACCCTAGAAATAATCCAACCAAGTAATGCATCTAACAACTTTTAGAATTCATATGTTAGACTTCCTACTAGGATTTCATGTGAACCCTAGATTTTATACATGAGCTTCAATAATAAAAAACAATCACACCTTAATCAACATGAATAACTTCTACTAGGGTTTGATGTAAACTCTAGATTTCCCAAACAACATCATCCTAGAACTTCAAACTTTGACTAGGGCTTGTTTCCGAACCCTAGGACTTATGACCATTAGTAATTAGGTCAACACATATATATATAGGAATTCATCTTCAAACAAAATCATAACATATGACAGGCAATCATATTAGACATATACCGACCTAGATCAAGCTAGGGTTTCAATCAAATGAACACATGCCTAGGGTTTCATTCCTAGGACCTTATTTTAAATACATAACAAGGGTGTTGCTTATAGACCCAACCAAACCCTAAGGATCTAGGGTTTCAATTCATAACAAAGCAAACCCTATTATATCAAAACTTCAAAGGTTTGGGATTTCAGAGTACACCATTTAGACCCTAACAAGTTAGGGTTTTCATGATCATATCAAAACCCCAATCATGACATCATCAATATATCAAAGCATAATAGCAATTTCGTTAGACTCCATCAATAACCATAAGTAGGTTAGGGTTTCACACATTATTAGCATACCCTTAGGTTAGGGTTTTCCAGAGAACCTTTCTAGGGTTCTTTTATACAAACAATCAAAGATATGAGGGTATATTTATCAGATGATGAATCATCCTAAACAAGAATCTTTATGATTCAAGAGAGCTAGACACAACAATTGTTAGTAATGTAGAATGGATTGCCAAAGAGAATGATTATGAAGAGAACAAAGCTCATGATCTAATACATACCTTTGTTTCTTAACAAACCTTTTTAACTCCAATGCTTTGTCTTGTGAGGCCTTCTTTCATAATCTTTGAGCATTCAACAAGTCATTTCCTAGACAAGGAAATAGAGGTAGAAAGGTGATTAGTATTTAATATAATCAGAACTTAAATAAGTATATGAAACCAAAACTGGAAAGGAATGAGATACTTATCTTTGGGATTTATTGGGGGGCTCCCTCCAAAGCTTGAGGGATAGCTAAAAACTTATAAAAACAAAAATGTCATTTTCAAAGAATAGGTTAAACCTACAAATACTAAAAATAAAAAATATACAAATGAAATATCTAAGGCTAGGAGCAAAGGGCTTAGTAGTGTAAGTCCCTTATGTCAAATTCTTTGACTTTAACTTTCTTAGGAGATCCTTCTTCAACAACATTTGCATGATCTCTTTCTCTTTTCTTATTTTTAGGATTGTCAGGGAAGTCACTTTTATAGTGACCCACTTTATGACATTGATAGCATTCCACCTTGGACATGTCAACCTTCCTTCTTGGCCCCTTCGACTTCTTGAAGTTTCCTTTGTGTTGGGCGGTGTAGGCATTTGAAACTTCTTCATTGTTGGCTACTAATGAGATTTTTAATTCCTTTTGCGTACAGACAGTCCATAATTCTTCAAAAGTGGGAACTTCTTTCCAGTTGTTGAGTCCTGAAGCAAAAGCACTCCAAGAAGGTGACAACCCTAATAAGGCAGTGATCACAAGTTCCTTGTTTGGTACAATTTCATCAATGGCAAGAAGATCATCTCTTTTTATTGCTATCTTTACAAAGAATGTAGCCACAGTATCTTCTTTAGTCATCTTGGTGGTCCTTAGCTCATTCTTCAAACTTGCTACTTGACCAATGTTCTTGATAGGGAATAGTTTTAACAAGCCTTTGTACATTTCTTGAGCATGATTGACGTTAGCTATGTATCGGACAAGGTTGTCATTATGCCTTCTACTATTAGAGTCATGGCCACCAATTCTAATTCCCTTAACACATTATTTGAATCACTGGAATCTTTTGTAGGCTTCTTTACTTTTCCTATTACCACATCTAATAGTTTGTTCTTTTCAAGAATGAGGTCAATCCTCTTCTTCCAAGACCCGTAGTTTGATGCTCCTTCAAGCTTGTTCTCTCCCTTGATTGAGTTAGACATCTTTCTTGAAGATAGTGAACTTATTTACTTAAAGAAGTTCCCTTTATGACTCCTTGATCAATTCCTTGAAACTCCTTTTTTCTTGTTTCTCCACCAAAGCTTTGATACCATGTTAGAAAATCAGAAAGGCTGAAAGATTGTCTTGTTCTTCATAATTTATTTGTGATGTTTCTGTATTCTTATTAGTTTCTTATTATCTTCTTTTCTCTTAGTTTATCAAGCAATTACCAAAGCAATAGCACATAGATCAAGGACATCAGATATAGGCGGATAGCCATGGAAAAACCCCAATCTAGGGGTAAACCCAGTCAGTAATTCTTCCTTCAATAGTTTTCCTAAGATAATCCAAGACTCTAGACCTTGACTCACACTTCCTTCACAACAAGTCATCCTTCTTCTTGATCCTACTTTCGACCTGGCAGCAACAGCAGTGGCAGCACTGTGATGCACTTTCTTCAACCTAGAAACTTCGACCTTGCTTTACAGACGTCAATCTTGAGGTAAAGACTTTGATCATGACACAGGGAGTTCGTTTTTTACCCAATACACCTTCTCAAGGCAATAGCATACAACAACAACAACTTCGACCTATTCTTGTCTTAGCAGCAACAACATGCAGCAATTAGCAGCAGCGACACAATGAGGGATTTTGATCTTCCAATCTAGAGAGAGAGAGAGAGAGAGAGAGAGAGAGCAAAATTTTGATTTTCCTTTTCTCCTTCACCTTGACCAAACTTTCACTCCTTTTGCCTTCTTCCTTGACTTCTCACTTTTTCCTATCCAACAATAGATATCGAACTTCTGTGTGTGAGAGATGATTTTACAAATGAATTCGATCTCCTTGTATATATGGGCTTGGGGTGAGGTCAAATTACTTGACTTGAGGCCGACTTGATCTTCTTAAGGTCGACTTGGTGTGGAGGTTCCGTAAATCATATTTGACTCAACACTAAACCTTTTTACATGATTAAAAATCCCAAAAAGGGTCTCTTTAAATATACAATGACTCTATAAGCTCAGAATAAATCCTAGAAGTCCTCAATGGGGACTTTGGCCTTAAACATAATGACCCAAGCATGAAACCCATGCTTTAATAAGACATTGTAATAATATTAAAAAATATTTTCTTTATTCTTTTGGCAAATACATTACATAGTGATTCAAATGTTAGAAAATCAGAAACGCAGAAATATTTTCTTGTTCTTGATAGCTTACTTCTGATGTTCCTTAATTCTTATTAATTTCTTATTATCTTCTTTCTTCTTAGTTCATCAGGCAAATATCAAACAAATAGCACATAGATCAAGGACACCAGATATAGGCCAGCAGCCAGGGCAAAACCCCCACTCTAGAAGAAAACCCAGTCAGTAATTCTTCCTTCAATAGCTTTCCTTAGATTCTATACCTTGACTTACACTTCCTCCACACTAAGTCAGCCTTCTTCTTGATCCTACTTTCAACTTGGTAGCAGCAGCAGCACTATGCAGCACTTCCTTCAACCTGAAAACTTCGACCTTGCTTCTGAGACTTCGATCTTGGGGAAAAGACTTTGATCTTGCTTCTAGGAGTTCGATTTTGACCCAATACAACTTCTCAAGGCACCAACACCCAACAAACTCAACTTCGACCTATTCTTCTCTTGGCAACAACAACATGCAGCAACTAGTAGCAACAAAACAATGAGGGACTTTGATCTTCCAATCTAGGGCACGAGAGAGAGAGAGAGACCAAAATTTTGATTTTCCTTCACTCCTTTAGCTTGTTCAAACTCACACCCCTTTTAGCCCCTTCCTTGACTCTGCACTCTTTCCTATGCAATAGTAGATATCGAATTTTTGTGTGTGAGAGCGGATGCCCCAAATGAGTTCAATCTCCTTGTATATATAGGCTTCCGATGAGCTCGGATTCTTGGGGTTGAGGCTGACTTGATCACATTAAGGTTGACTTGGTGTGGAGGCTCCATAAATCATATTTGACTCAATACTAAACTTTTGTACATGATCCAAAAGCCCAAGAGGGGTCAATCTAAGTCTGTAATGACTCTATAAACTCAGAATAAATCCTAGAAGTCCACAATGGGGACTTTGACCTAAAATAATATGATCCAAGCATGAAACCCATTAAATGACTCTATAAACTCAGAACAAATCCTAAAAGTCCACAATGGGGACTTTGACCTAAAATAATATGACTCAAGCATGAAACCCATGCTTTAATAAGTCATTTAATAATAATATAAATTATTTTCTTTATTCTTTTTACAAGTACATTAAATATTGACTCAAATACAATTTATGAAGGTCGAACCTAGTTACAATCTTCAACACTCCCTCTTAACTAGGGAGGTATTCATAATATACAAGTACAAGGAAGATCTCAACTATGTGAACTATAAATAATTTTAGGCACCTCAATGCCATGGACTAGATCCCTGACTAAGGCAATCTATCGATTGGTCTCTCAACAATTTAGATAGGCACCGCAATGCCATGGACTAGATTTCTGACCAAGGCAATCTATCCAAGTGGGGCTAAGATGGACTAAAGCTTTCAGCCTCTATAGCTACCATCAGGCTTACTTACTAACCATAAACCCAGGGAACTAGGTGCACATCCACTCGATGCCACCCTCCCTACCAGACATCAAAACAAAGTGTTGGTCTGATGTCTTTCCAGGCAATGCTTCACTCGCAAAGCCTCAACAAAAAATCTCTCCCGATCAAACTGATCGACAAACATCATGCTTTATCAAACCTTTGAGAGATTTACCTGTATAAACACAACACCAATTAGCAATATACTTTCAAATATACATCATCAAAAACAAACCTTCGGGGTATCGATGTTTCTTTTCAATTCATCTCAGTAGGATTACCAATCAAATATTTTAGAGAAGATTCCTCTTTCATTTCCTACTTCACATATAGCAACATATTCTTCAGAATATATTCTCCAATCAAGACTATGTTATGCTTTCCCTCTTAACCAGGGAGACTTCTTCTATCCAGACTCCCTCTTAATTTAGGGAGATCAACTTCTTTCTTTGTTATAGGAGAATCTCTCATGGCTTCCATCCTTCTTTTCATATCAACTTTTCTTACGGACATCTTCACCATCTTGAATATGATGTACCTGCACAACTTAGATAGCAAGTACAACCAAAATTGTAGAAGCACGAAGTTAGTCATAACGAGATATTATAGTAGCGGAAGCATTTAGACTTTACAAACATAAACATCAAGAGACTATACTTCAATACTTCAACTTCTAGCCCAGGTTTTGTTACAAACCCTTAAATCATATCTGTAACTTAATCAAAATGACAAAAGATAAGTTTTGTCAAATGGCAATCCCTAGAAAATAAGTCAAAAGAAAAATAAAGGTATCTAATAAATTTCAGAGGTCATATGATAGACTTTCCACTAGGGTTTCATGTCAACCCTAGATTTCATACAACCAAAACAATCACATCATGATCAACATGAATAGCTTCTACTAGGGTTCTATGTACATTGTAAACCCTATATTTTCCAAAACATTATCCTAGAACTTCAAACTTTGACTAGTGCTTGTTTCCAAACCCTAGTACTTATGACCATTATTAATTAGATCAACACACATATCTAGGAGATCATTATTAAACATGAGCATTTCATATATAAGGTAATATTAATACATTAGACATATATCAACCAAGCTAGGGTTTCAACAGAATGGACACATACCTAGGGTTTTATGCCTAGGAGGTTACTATAAAGACAAGAGTATTGCTTATAGACCCAACCAAACCCTAAGAATTTAGGATTTTAGTTCATCCTATAGCAAACCCTTCTTTATCAATACTTCAAAGATTCGAGATTTCAGACAACACCATCTCAACTTTTACAAGTTAGAGTTTCCATGATCATATCAAAACCCCAAATATGACATCATCAATATATCAAGTAAAATAACAATTTCTTCGTTAAGAACCCTAAGTAGATTTAGGGTTTCACACATTATTAGCATACCCTTAGGTTAGGGTTTTTCCAAAGAACCATTTTAGGGTTCTTTTATACAAATAATCAGAGATATAAGGTTGGTAGATTTATCAAATGATGAATCAACCCAAACAAGAATCTTTAAGATTCATTAGAGTTGTACACAACAAATGTTAGTAGTGTAGAATGGATTTGTCAAAGAGAATAAAAAAGCTTTATAATCTAAGCTAAGTTGCAAGAAACGTGTTTCCGGCCATACTGGTAGGTTTCCCATACAGGAAACGTTGCCAGTACGGTCGGAAACGCGTTTCCTGACCGTACGGTCGTGTTTCCATCCCAAACAACATTTTAACTTTATTTTTTTCGGTTTTCGTGCCATCTAATATTATTTTAATTATTCTATTTGTCTCTTGGATGCTTCTAGATGGCTTTCTAAACTTATAAAAAGACGATTTGCCTCATTCTCTCTTCACACGAATTGGGCAAGTCGTTTCACTTGGAGAAGAGTGATTTTGGCAAAGGAGAAAGGAGGAAGAGAGTAGTGCTTTAGCTACGGTGCTTTCACCAGTGAGCAAAGGAGATTTCAACAACAAGAGAAAGAGATTTGAGAAGCAAATTTGGAGTGTAAAGTTTCTAGCTACGACATTCTTGGTTTTTGGCTTAGCTGCAACCATATTTCTCTTGTTTTTTCTGGCATTTTGGGATAGCTTCAACTACACAAAATTAATTTGGGTAAGAAGCATTCAATTTCTTGGTTTTTTCCCATTGTTTTGTCTATTTTTCAAGGGTTTATGCTACCAAAATTATAAAAAACGTTTTTTATTTATAGATTTGCTTTTTTATTTTTTTTGCAGCAATGGCTTCTTCCATCCAAGGTTCAAGTGCAAAACCCAAGGCCAACTCAAGGGCTGAATATTATCCTCTTTGGAGGCATGTTGAGAGGTTGCAAAGATGTGGAGGTGGTGGCTCATGGGAATGGCAGTGTAATCTTTGCAATAATTCTTACAGGAGCTCTTACCCAAGAGTGAAGGCACATCTTTTGCATGGAGGAGGACAGGGGATTGCAGGTTGCACGAAAACATTAGACCCTGTGGCAAGGTGGGAATATCAAAGAGAGCAAGATCAGGTTGATGCAATTAAAAGAAAGCATGGTGATCTTAGTCAAGCTAAAATCCAGCAAACATTGAGCCAAGGATTGTAGTTGAAGCCAGGAAGAGAAGAGGCACTCAACAACCAGAACAACCACCATCCAAAGGGGCATTTAGTACAGTTCAAGATAGCAAAATTGCTAAACTGGTGAATGTGCAAGGAAGAGAAGACGCTGATTCCAAAGTGGCTAGTGCATCTATGCATGTGGTCTCCCATTCAATGTAGTTCGCTCTCCTTACTGGCAAGATATGATAAGGGCAGTTAACAAAGCTCCTCAAGGGTACAAGGGGCCCAACTATGAGAGAGTTAGAACTTGGCTTCTCAAAAATGAGAAGGATCTTATGGAGGATGTGTTATCACCAATTTGTTCTTCTTGGGGTAGCTCTAGGGTTACCATAGTCTCAAATGGATGGACAGATACAATGCGTAGACCATTGATAAATATCATTGCCACTTCACCAAAAGGAGCAATGTTTCTAAAGGCGGAAGACTTCTCGGGAGAGGTAAAAGATGCACAATTCATCGCTAATGTTATAATCAAATCTATTGAACAAGTTGGTCCTAATAGGGTGGTGCAAGTTATCACGAATAATGCACCACTATGCAAAGCTGTAGGTTTGATTATTGAGGGGAGGTATGACCACATCTTTTGGACACCCTGCATTGTCCATAATCTGAAACTGATCTTAGAGGAGATCGACAATAAAGTTCCATGGATAAAGGAACTCACAGGGGATGCAAGGGAAATTGTTAAATTCATCACCAATCACCACCAATCTCAAGCAATATTTCGAGAGTACTCCAAATTGGAGTTGTTAAAAGTTGCTGAGACAAGATATGCCTCAAACTTCATAATGTTGCGCCGCCTTGTTGAGGTTAAGAAAGCATTAGTGTCTATGGTGGTGAGTTAGATTTGGGCTGAGTGGGGACGGGCAAATTCAGAGCGGGGATCTACGGTGCGTGGATTGTGCCTTGATGAGGATTGGTGGAGCAAGATAGATTTCTTGCTAATGTTCACAACCCCTGCATTTGAGAGGTTGGAGCCTCATGAAGTCCAAGTTGGTGCTTGGCAAATTGTAGGTTGGTGCTTGGTGGATTGGAGATTGGTGTCTTCATCTAGGGTTGGAGCCCTACACTATATTTTACTTGATTTATTGTAAAGAAGAGGATTGGAGTCCTCGATATTCCTTATTAATAAAAGTATTTATTCTCATTGTTCATTTTGTGTTCTAATTATAAGTGATCTAACTGGTAAAAATAACAATTGAAAAGAAATACTGGCTCACCCCCTTCTTAGTATTTCCAACAATTGGAATCAGAGCCAGTACATTCAGTCAAAGCCTTGGTTCCAACCTTCAGAAAATTACCAGCACCTTTAGAAAAGCCTAGAAAGGGTTTCGCTTGGTTCCAACCTTAAAAAATTGGCCCTTCACAGCTTGGCCCTTCTCCAGATTCGAATTCTGTTACTATGGCTGCTGCTGTCAATCACTGCCCTCCAAACTCCAACAAACTCCCTCCAATGGCCCTCCAACTATTTCCTCAATACCTCAGCCCCAAATTCCTCCAGCAAGTGCCACCCCAAAATGTTGCTCTTTTATGACTGCACAGTCACAGAGAGGATGACAGAGTCACTGATAAATGGTTGATGAGAACTGTGTGTAGATGGCTTCTCTGAGTCCGCAATTGCTCCAACACTCCTGAAAATGGCCAAGGATCCCTCTTGTAGCTGCTCCGGACAATTCCTCCATAACCCAACTCCACAAACACAAGTTGCCTCCCTCTACTGTGCAGTGATAGCTCCTAACTGCATCATAGTCTCTCCTGAAATGCGTGGGACCTACAACTGCTGTCTCCTTCGGTCACAAGGTAAGGAAAGCCTTCCTTAGGTGGCACTCGAAGTCCACTGAAGAAAGGTTGAGCTTGTCTCCTTGGGAAGCTCTTGTGCTGAACAACACAATGTTGGCTTAGCTAAACAGCTCAGTCAAATTGATTTCTGAAATGAACAAAAGAACCTCAATGTTCCTTCATTCCTTCTGTTTATAGTTGTTGGCCATGAGTTGGTTGTGGGCCCCATCTAGAATTCGATTTTCCTTAGGGAATTCGAATTCCCTTTTTCCCCAAGTGCATATTGCATGTGAGTGAGTGGCCCCCACATTCCACTAACATGCAAATAATTTCATTTCTTCTATGTTCCCTTCCCCAAAACTACCTTGGGCTATTATTAATCAAAATTGCAAAATTAATTTAATTGGGGACATTACAATCCTCCCCACCAAAAATTGTTTGTCCTCAAGCAATGCCTGAACAAGCACCTCTCGATTAGCTGACCCCAACAGTCTTTGCACACAACACTAGGGTCCCAAATGTACCACCCAACCATCCTTGATCTCTGCCCTGTCTTGCCAGGATCCCATTGTTGAGATTTTGTGTATTTGGGGTAGCATAAGTTGTGCTCTAGGTCCCAAAATTTGAGGAAGGACTAGAGTTCACCTGATCTACAAGACCCAGAAATGGATTTGGAAAATTTCATCTGGTTTAGGAGATATTGAATTAATTAATTATTTTAATGTATTTCCTCAGTTAAAACTTAGGAGAATAAAATAATTAAAGTGAATTTAATTAAACATGTGATGAAATTATCTTAAGACACATAGATCAAGCTTTCTTTTAATCTTAGCCATTGATTCAAGATTTGATTATGGCCGTTGATTTGTCAATGAGAAAAGTATAAAGGAAAGGCTTGGGGTCATTTGTAAAGACAGACAGAGGCAGAGCACTGAAGCTAAGCTGAGATTCTAGGGCAGGGTTTGCTAAGAATACTTAGAAGTGTTTTAGTTGCAGAGAGGGGAATTTAGACCAAGGGGATTATCTGATCCCAGGGTCTAGAATACACAATAGGTAGAGAAGAGATTAGCTCAAGGACAACATAGAGGAAGGCAGCAGCAACAAGGACAACCTAATTTTCAGGAGACCCTTCAAGGGTTACGCAGAGAACCTTAGGGGCAGCGTAGTGACTGCGTCACCCATTCTGGGGTAATGCAGTCCCTTTCAGAGCAACGCTGAGGGTTTGGAGGCCATCTAAGCCTGATGCAGAGGCTTTCAGGGGCTTCAGAGGCTGACGCAGAGCCTTTCAGGAGCAGCGTTGGGGTTTCTAGGCCTAGATTTGGCTGAGTCATGTAAATCCCGTTTGAGGGTGTGGATCAGTCATTGTTTTGGCCTTAGATCAGCCAGAGATCTGTATATCTAGTGTTATCTCTGTCGGGTTTTCCAGATTTGGAACCCAGATTTGTGTATTCAGAAATATTTTTAATAATAGAACCCTCCAACAGTAAGAAACCGGTTTTCCCACATTGGGTTTTTTCGAGGACTATTTTTCCAGAAATAACTGTGTCACTTTGTCAATGTTTGCATGTGCTTATTCTAGATCTAGATTGGTAGAGATCTGTTATGTGTTTTGCTTCGATGTTAACTTGAATTTATTCAGTTGATAACTTATATAAGTAGGAGGAGCTTAACCGGATTAACAGTAATAACTTTTGCATGAGATATAAGATTCAGAAATTTCTACAACCAAGCCATCTTGATCAGTGTGAGGCATCCCTTGCTCCACTCGCTGTCCATCTCAACATAGGGACCAGACACTCGCCGCTAAGTAGAGCGTCATGGTTGTATAAAATCCTGGCCATCTCCTTGTGAAACTGCTCTACTGAATAGTCCTTCTCATTCATTTTAGGAGCAAACTCCTGAACATACAACCCAATCCTTGTGGGGATGAAGTCTCTCCCGCATGGTCTTCCCTTGATATCTTGCTGGTCAACTTGCCACGCTAATGAAGTCCCCCATGACATCAGCGAGTCACAAAAGCCCGATGGAAAATTTGAGTGATTTTCTGTTGTAGAAATCAGCTCATCACCAAGGGTAGTTGTAACTCCAAGTCCTATGATCCCCCGATCCCATGCCAGTCTAAAAAGGGTGCCACCTCGCTGTCACTGCGCAACTCTGACCATGACGGTCTGCTCATCATGCGCTAGCTGTATCCCCTTCCCCCGGTACCTGATGGAAAAATATCTATAGAGCCCCAACGCATTTGGCCCATGCATCTCCATGACGTCACGATCTGCCCCTCCAACAATCACCCTGATCTGTAGCAACAACAAGGAAATCCAGTCTTGTCATGTGACAAAGACCTCAACGCCCTCCCGCATGTCAACCCAATTGTGAGTTGGGTCATCCTTTGTCATGATCCCGCTCATCACTAAATAGAGTGTCTAATCAACCAACCAAATCCCTGGATCCCTTAGCCAGAGCGAGTGCGACAGAGTCCTAACAATTGCTAGCACCAACCTGTACCACATCTCGAGTCCCTGCGTGCAATTAATATATGGGCTCCATACATCATGAACCAATCTTGTGCGTGCGAAACTGCCCTGCGTCCGCCATACGATGCAGTGGAATCTATTGTCTAGCCTCCTGAAAGCTCCCCAAAATTCTGCCTGGAGTCTAAACGCCCACCGCAAAGTAAGGTCCACCAATCGCTATCGATGATCTTGAGACGCCTCAAAATGTCTCGCCAAAAGGGAGTCATGGATCTCCCCGAGTGTGGGCTCAAGGGTGGTGCAAGTGTTACCTCTGCAGAAGATCAGACTCCTCCCAAGCCTGCATCCAACGAAAGGCGCCCTGACCATATGCCACAGCTAGAAAACCTCTCTCTTGATGCACCGTGCCCCTTCCAACTGTCTTAGATGAATCTCGTGCTTCTTGTTGCTCGCGATGAGAACATCAAGAGACGATATCCAAATCCCCTGTGTTAGTGTGCAATGTTGGAGAGTGATAAATGGAACCTCACAGTCGACCTTGTGATCAACTTGCTCTCCAAATTTGAGTGTGTCAAACCTAATGATGTCCCCGATGGCCTCATTAGGAGATCTCTCCCACATCAACACTCCAACAACTTGTTGTGCATTATTGCGCTCTGCTGCTACACACAAATGTGTACCCCTATACCTCTGTATAGCATTGAATTCCATGGCACAACTCCATGCACCATTGGATACCAACGCTCAATGTCGTGCCACCATGTACCATAGGGCATCCCATATGTGCCCATGCATCCACCACTATGCTAGTATGCCCACCATGATGTCATCTACGCCTCATCTACCTAGTTGCACCTGAGCGACCCAACTCCTCACATGCAATCGAGAATAATGTCATCATGCCGAACCTAAGTAGCTACGGTGCGCAATACAACAATGAGAGAGCACTGTCTCCATATGATGCCCTTTTTGGTGGCTTGTTGATGCCACCCCCTCCTACCCACTCTTTCCAGAGTAGGCTAATCACCCTGTGATCCCAGGCTCGATCAATATGACAATATCAATCGTGAAATTGGCCTGCTCTCCTGTCAAACCATCCTGTCACTAATGCTGACATAGATTTGAAAATGTGTGTGTGCCCAATCATTGGGCCCATCACGCTGCTACTACTATCACCTAAAAGCTCTATGATGTGATGGGAAACCCCACTCGTATCCCAACAACAGTCTGGCCCGCGAGCCCCTTTAGTAATCCACAACCTTTGCTGAAATGCGGTCATGGATGTACCCAACTGCCTAACCTGGTACATCGGTGACGCCTATGCCCCATATATCCATGGGAAATCCTCCTCTCCATCCAAGGAAGTATCTGGTGGCTTGTCGATGCCACCTCCTCTAACAACCTCCTGCCAGGGGACACTATTCATCCGATGCCCCCACACACAACCAACATGCCAAGACAACTCGTGGAGTTTTCCTGCTCCTTTGTCAGCTCAACCTTCCACTGGTGTTGTATATAACTCTGGTGGGAATATGAAAATAGGGGTGAGTCCAATCATAGGATCCATCATCCTGCTAATACCATGACTGACCTAATCCATGGAGTGGTGGGGAGTCCCACCTGGATCCCAATGCCAACCTGGGCCATCAGGATCCTCGATGCCTGAACGTGCCTGTTGACTCTCACGCCGACCTATGACCAACTCCATATGCCTAGCCCCCTCCATTGACTACCAACTCAGAATCTCTCGCCATCCAACCCTAAGGGAAGGATCGAGAGCTTGAACTCCCGTACACAGAACTAACCCTCCATCCTACAAAGGTTGTACCCTGCGCAGCTCATGTCGCCTCATCTCACCATCCTAGTCAACACATAAAATCTGTCGAGGTGACTATGCCTCTCCCTCTCCAATGTGCAGTGGTAACCTACTAGTGCTACCAACCTCATCTATGTATGTCGGAGTAGGCATGCCCCGTCGCTCTAATGTGCACTCCAACTGAACCATTAGGGAACCCAATTGTTCCCCAACGCGAATCAGTTTGGCCACTGACTCGACACAAACCGCTTTAATGCCGTCCAACTCCTTGTTCTGCTGCAGAATTACCTCTCGCATTGTCATGGCCTTCTTTCTGAACGCTAGAAGGCTGGCCTGGAACTTGGTCACCGCTTTGGACCCCTCCATCTCTTCTGGTACCTCATCAATGACAGGTATGCCTCTAGGCACCTCATTAACCTCTTGTGGGCGGTCATTGTCTAGAAACTCGGTCATAGCACTGGGTACCTCATCAACAGATGGCCGTTTGAGTGTATTCTCTACTCTCTCCACTAGGGTGTGAACTGGAGCTACCAAAGGGATCTCCAACAACGGTGACTCCTGCGTCACACTAGGTATATCGATGTACCCCTCACCATCCTGTGTGTCCTCCTGCTCAAGATCGTGACATCTAAAGCCCGGTCTCCACCGGTAGAAACGACCCCGGGGCTCACCCTCTAACTGTCCTATTCCTATCCACTCCCTTTGAGGGGGTCTGGTATCCTCTCGGTTGAATCTCTCCATGAGCCTTCGTGTGAACTCTGTGTAGGATGTGATACATGCATGACCCAAAGGGATCAGCCCTTGGTACCACCACTCCATAGCATCACCATCCAAGTGCAAAGTGGCATTTCTAATAGCATCTACCTCCCTCGTGGGGTTTAGCTGGAAATATGTGTCTAGTACTTGTACCCATTTTCTAACAAAACTCCTAGCTGAACCATCGAAGTGGGTGAGGGTCATTTTTCCCTCAATGTTACTAACTCTCCTTTGAGCCCTGGGTTTATCTATGGTTCACCCATCACAATGCATACATGCCCAAATCTTCCATGATCTCGCTGGCTGCCCCATAACTGGCCAAGATCATGCATTGATACCACTGTAATGCTCCAAATGGAAAGTCTACAATGATAACAAAAATATGCAAATATACAAACACAAGAATTTTCAGAAACCCATGCACAATGACCAAAAATTCTCCAAATGCCCCAACTGGCCAAGCTTTTATTAATAATTGATGCTGAGTTACAAGTGAGTTGGAGAAAATGCACTTGGGCTTGCACAAGGCAAGCTACAATCACCAGGTGATGTACACAATAAAGCCCAACAACAGAGAAGGCTAGATACTCCAGAAAACCGCGCTGCTGCTCCCAAAACAACACTGCTGCCAGATTTTGCCCTCTGATTTATCCCCTCTAGACTGCCCAAAAAATTCTGGGAATTTGGGAATGTGATCCTTGCCCAAAACCCAGAAAAATCCATAAAGGGTTTCACTTGGTTCCAATCTTCAAAAATTGGCCCTTCACAACTTGGCCCTTCTCCAAATTCGAATTCTATCACCGTGGCTGCTACTGTCAATCACTGTCCTCCAAACTCTAGCAAACTCCCTCCAATGGCTCTCCAACTATTTCCTCAATACCTCAGCCCCAAATTCCTCTGGCAAGTTGTACCCCAAAATATTGCTCTCCTATGACTGCGCAGTCACAGAGAGGATGACGTAGTCACTGATGAATAGCTGATGAGACTTGTGTGTAGATGGCTTCTCTGAGTCTGCAACTGCTCCAATACTCCTGAAAATTGCCAAGGATCCCTACTGTAGCTACTCCGAACAATTCCTCCACAACCCAACCCCACAAACACAAGTTGCCTCCCTCTACTGCGTAGTGCTAGCTCCAAACTGCGTCCCAGTCTCCCCTGAAATGCATGGGACCTGCAACTACTGTCTCCTCTAGTCACGACTCACAAGGCAAGAAAAGCTTTCCTTGGGTGGTGTTGTGACCCGTTTTAACATTTCATATGTTGTATGTATTTCAATATCTCTTTTGAAAAAAAGAAGATATAAAACATAGTGAATGTACAAAGTATAATAATAATAATAATAATCTAATTTTAAGGTCACGACCAAGCTAGACACCAAATTGATGTATGAGACCCCCTTGTTTGTGGGACAAGGGACCCACCTCTGTACAACGATTTGACTGCTAAGTCTACGAAGGCATACATACTCTACCCCCATCTGGTTTTGAACTTGTGACCTCTTAGAAGGAAACACGTGCTCTTAACCATTAGGCCCACTCTATATAAAAGAAATGAGTTTGAATAAATGGCGTGCTAAACATTTGTCGGAGTAGTTGGATGCAGATAGAGTGGGACCCTCCTTTAGAGTGCAAAGTTAAAGAGTTAGCAGGTTATACAGCTGGTGTCGTCGATACGTCACTGTTCTTATGATGCCGCAAACTTGACATCACAAGCAGCACAGGCATTAGTGTGAGGGGTGCCTCCACAAGGTTGTTGACCTCTGCCCGTTGACTCGAGATGAATGGTTCCGATTAAATGCGGGGGCACAACCTTGAAAGCTTTTCCGTACAACGGAGTCCCCCCGCAGTGACGACAACAGGCGAGCCCATGACGTCAGCAAGCGAGCCAACCCCGTCATCATTCCATGTAATCATCCCGGTTGTCGTTCCGCCCGTCTTGTCATCCATGTTTTCATTCATTTCATCTCCATGCAACGTCCTTTCTCGTCGTGTTACTTCTTCGTCTATAAAAGGGTTTGTTCTCATTCTCTTTCCACGTCCTCTTCCGAGCAGTCGAAGTTTGCAAGGTCTATACCAGCGTCCAAATCACCATTCGCATCGTCAAAGCCAGGGATTTTTACATAATTGCACTCGAATTTTTTAAAAATGGCAAAGAAAAGTGTATTCGCTGGGTCTTCTACCCACATTCCCCTTATGGATACCGAAAGTGACATTGCAGACACAATTTGTCCAGTTGACCAGCCTTAGTTTTATCAGTACGTCATATTGAACCAGTTCAATTGCTCTGTCTACTCTGCGTTCGTCAAGTCAGGGGTTTTATCAGCATTTGTCCCTCGAACATATCTTTTCCCAGAATTCATTCATTGGTTGGTTTCATCAATGTACCCTCAAAAGTGTTTTGTAATGAACCAGTTGGGAGAAAATGTTTTCCAAGTATAAGCTCTCTTAATTCGACAATCTCTCTTTTATCCCTCTGCATATTCATATATGAGTTTCTCTGATGAATTTCTATCCACATACTTTCAAGATTTGCTCGGACCCGAGTTTGCTCAAATCCTGTTTTATTTAATGCCGAAAAAATAGAATTTTCACTAGACTCAGATAAATTTTCTTTGAATCTTTTTGCTGAAGATATGAGACTAGTTCTGTAGATTTTGGCTAAAATTCTGGGCAAAGAGGATGTTGTTGTGAAAATTCTACTGCAGTATCATGGTTTCCTTCTCCTACTTGATTTAAAATATAAAAGTTATCTTCAGAAAATACCGAAGTAAACACAACTACAGTTTATAGATGCAGATCATTTACTAAATACTACGCTCATTCAAAACAAAGTGACACATGGATTTTTGGACATAAGTCCCCGAGAAAACTCAAAGCGGGAAAACCGGTGCAGCAGATATGAGGGTTTATTTTATTAAGTAGATTCTGAGTACAACAAATCTGGGTTACGGAACTGGAAAACCTGACAGAGAATAAAAGAAATCTGCAGCTAACCTACTGTTCCAAGGCCAAATATTTGACTGATCCACACCCTCAAACGGGATTTACAAGACTCAGCTCGGATCTGGCCCTAGACAACCCAACACTGCCCCTGAAGCCCCAACATTAGCCCTGCTAGGCTCTGTGTGCCACTGCGCTGCCCAGAAAGAGACTACGTAACCCCAGAGAGGGTGACGCAGGCCTTATGTTGGCCCAGGAAACCCTTTGCGTAATTCTGAAACCCTTTGGAGTTGCAACACTGCCTTTTCCTTAGCCAGCGTAGAACCTAAGTAGCGGCTGTTGCTGCTGCTCTCTGTTCCTCTGCGCTGTCCTTGTTTGCTGCTCCTCTGCCTCTTGCTGACACTTGGCTCCGGGATCAGATCATCCCCTTAGCCAATACTACCCCTCACTGCAGAAAACTCCGCCAGAAATTCTTAGCAAACCCTGCCCTAGAATTCCAGATCAGTCTCTTAGTTCTGCAATTGTGTGTGTGTCTCCAACTGACCCTTAAGCCTTTCTCTTATACTTTTCCATTCATCTCATCAACGACTGAGATTAAAAGACTGCTTGATCCGTGTCACTTAGAGCATTTCAGCACATGTGTTAATTAATTTACTTTAATTATTTAATTTTCCTAAGTTTAGACTTAGGAAATCCATTAAAATAATTAATTATTTGAATAACTTGAACACCAACTGAAATTTCTCAAAACACTTTCTGGGTTTTGGAGTTCAAGTGTGTCTTAGCCCCTCCACAAAGTTTTAGGGCTAGAGCACACGCGATGCTACACCAACTATACAAAATCTCAACACTCCCTCTTAGCACAGAGTGTGCTTTAGCAATGCATTCACCATGCACTACAAGATCTTGAAGTTGGATTCTGTGTTGCTGATGCTTGGCCTGTTGCCCTCCATCCACTGCACTGCTGTTCTCTGTACTGTTGCGCATGCCACTGCCACTAACACTGCCACATCTGTACTGTAGCTCCCTCTCAACTTGCTGCATCATGCTGCCCATAGCACTCCCATTGCTAACTGTTGCACTACAACTCAGTGGCCGAGAAGTAAGCAACTGAAGGACTCCTACCCAAATGATTGATAGATAAGTCAAGGTGCATCTATCACTGAAGCTCCATGGCTACTGATTTACATTGTCCCCTTGAAGCCACTATTATGCTGTAACATTGCACTGCGTGAGCACAACCTCTCTGCGCTGCTGAAGTCCCATCAACCCCTCTGCATTGCTGCCTTCATGCTGCTGCTGCCTCTGCATTACACTGCTCCTCCTTCAACTCTCCATCACTGCCTTTTGCTTCACTGTAGGCTTCTGCAACCATCTCCCGACTCATCTCGCTACTGTCTTAAGGCTCCCGTAGTATGTATGTGATCCAAGAGTAGGGCTGACTCAAGGATCCCGCAACTCTGTCTGTAGATGCTCTACAGATCCATGTCACCCCAACTCTTCTCTCGAGGTACATGAGCACTCATGGCTGCATCATCATCAAAACCATCATCATTTGCTGTTGCAGCCTTGGAATCAGAAGCTCCTTTGTCTTTCTTCTTAGGACAAGTGCTGGCGAAGTGTCCAAGATCGCCACAGTTAAAGCACCGGACCTTGGAAAGGTCCCTCTTCTTCTTCCCTTGCAGCTTCCTTTCCTTTGGTGCAAGGGCTGCATCATCCTCCTCTTCTTTCTTCACTCTCGCTGATCCGCTTTCGCCACTGATATTCTGCTTCTTAGTGATCCTCTTGATCTCCTCTTGGCAGAGGATAGCCCACATGTCTGCCCATGATGGTAACGCTGCCCTTTCCAGAATGCTTTGCACAAGTATTTCCCAATCTTCTGAGACTGCATTTAGGGCCGTCCTCACTAGGAGCCCTTCATCCGGATTTGCACCCATGGAAATCAGCTGATCTTGGATAGTCTGAAGTTTGAAGAGGAATGGATCTATCTCCTCACCCTTCATCATCTGGAACAACCGCATCTGATTCTCCAAAAGCATCCTTCGTTGGACATAGCCTCCTTGATACAACGTGTCCAAGGCTACCCACATCTCATTTGCCGTATTCTTTCCGGCACTATGAGGTATGACGTGGTCTTTGACTCCGTCCATGATCAAGCGCTTAGTCCGCGCTTGATTTTGCTTCATACTTCTTTAGAGGATCTGCATCGGTTGGTACAGCTAGAATTTTTTTTTGCATGATCTTTAAGACCATACTCATCTAGAACTGATAGGATTCTGGCCCTCCAGATAACAAAGTTGGACATGCCATCCAACCTATCTTGATCTTTCTGTCCATATCTCGCCATCTTGCTCAGATCTGTCAGAACATATACTCTTCTCCCTCTTTCTGTTGCAACACTCAACAGAGAATTCTGGATCTGGGTTTCTTGGTGATTAGAAACCCTCTATAGTAGCTGCTCCCTCTGACCATTGATTTCCCTCCTGGAAATCTTTCACCCAAACACAATTGGACAGTACTCTCCGATCACCCTCCTAATTGAATCTCAGATATGTTTGGCTCAGATCTGCTGGGTAACTGTCTTCCTTTTGCCTTTGTTGACTTAGCTAGGCACAATTCTGCACCAACAGAATCTCCACCACACCAGCACTGCTTCTGGATCTTGGCAAGGCTTTCTACAACAGAAAAAATACTGGACTGCGTCTCACTGATTGGCCTAGCGCAGCCTCAGCGCTGCTTAGAAGTGGACTGCGTAACCCTAGACTGGGTGACGTAGTCCTTACGCTAGCCTGGGAAGGCTCTGCGTAAGCTTGATGGCCTTCTGAATCTGCAGCGCCGTCCCTTCCTGGATCTGCGTCCTCTTGTTGTCAAGCTGCCCCTTCAGGATCTCTGTTGCTTTTGCTGCTATTGTGCAGAAAAAATATTTTTCAGTTGATTGCTGGAGATTTAGCTTGATCTGCTATCGCTTTGATACCATGTGAAAATTCTATTGCAGTATCATGGTTTACTTCTCTTACTTAATTTAAAATATACAAGTTATCTTCAGAAATTAGATTCAGAAAATACCAAAGTAAACACAACTACTGTCTACAGATGCAGATCATTTACTGAATACTACGCTCATTCAAAACAAAGTGACACCTGGATTTTTGGACATAAGTCCCCGGAAAAACTCAAAGAGGGAAAACCGATGCAGCAGATATGAGGTTTTATTTTATTAAGTAGATTCCGAGTACAACAAATCTAAGTTCTAGAACTGGAAAACCCGACAGAGAATAAAATAAATCTGCAGCTAACCTACTGTTCCAAGGCTAAAGATCTGATTGATCCACACCCTCAAACGAGATTTACAAGACTCAACCTTGATCTGGCCCTAGATACCCAAATACGTTTCGTTTCCCAAATAAGTCAACTCGACTAGGCTTTGTGTGCCATCACGCTTCGTGAGAGGGATCACAGATCTCATTGAGGGTGACACAGCCGACGCCGGGGCTCTGAGATCCTCTCCAAATTCTAACTGAGCCGGCAGCATTGCCTTTTCAGGTTACAGAAGAGCCTCTCGCTTCAATCGTCAATCTCCTCTCGCTGCCCTTGTTTGTCGCTTTCCCTTCCGCTCTTGGGTCGACTCTTGTTGAAATTTGGTTACCGGAGGACAGGTGGTTCCTAAGGCTTTGATCTTTGGCCTAGGGAAAAGTGTCCAAAAGAATTTAATTTTTCTCCTAAAGTGACTTTATAATTTTTATAAAGTCAAATCTAATTAAAAGTGACTTTATGTGATAAAGTTACTAAAGTCTAATTTTAAAGTGACTTTAATAAAGTCAATGTAAAATTAGAAAGGAAAAGTGACTTTGGAAATAAATGACTAAGTGGGTCTTTATTAAAGTGGGGTGAATTAAAAAATAGAAAGTGAGATTTAAATGAGCATTTAATCTTAGCCCTAGATCTAAATCTATTTCAGCCATTGGATTTAGGGATTCCCCAAAAGTCACTTAGGGTTAGGTTAAAGGAGGAAAAGGAGGAAAAGGTCATTCATTCTTTCATGAGAAGATTGAGAGAAGAAGAGCAAGAGAGCAAGGGAGATTTCTGGGCAGTGAGGAGAAGGAGGCAGCAGCTTGGCACACATTCCAAGGCAGCATTCCAGCAAGACCGTACAACTGAGTTAGCACAGTGAAAGGCAAATTTTTTGGGCACGATTTTTTAGAAAGGGAGGCCGTACAGCAGGCCGTACAGCAAGTTTGCACAGATTTCGAGGAGCAGAATTGAAGGTTGCTGGCACATTTTTCAAGGGAGGCCGTACAACAAGTGGCTATACCTTGGCATGCATTTCTAGGTAGAAATCCGTACAGCTGTACAACTGTTTTCCTGCACAGAAATCGAGAAAACCGTACAGCAGATTTTCTGGCAGCTTGCACGCTTTTCTAGGCAGGCCGTACAGCAGCATTTAAGGCTGAAATTTGGCACGAAAATCGAGGAATCCGTACAGCATTTATTGCTGTTCTGTTTTTGCTGTTTGCACATTTTCTGAGGCGGTGGTTAAGCACGGAAAATGAGATAAGTTGTAAAGTCTGTTTGCTGATTTTTGCTGAATATTTCTCTCACTGTAAAAAGCATTTTCCAGAAATAAGGAGCTTTCGAACTGGTTTTCCCCAAGAGTTGTAGGGGGTTTTTCCATGGTCACCTTGACCAAAAATCACTGTGTTTAAATGTGTTGAATGGCTATTTGTATGTGCTGATATTTATTTCTGCATTTTCCAGCATTTTGTTATATTTCCAGAATTTGTGTTTTCAGCAAAATTTATTTTCTAGTTGTTGAATGTATGGATATGGGAAAGGGCATTTAACTATTTTGGAGAAATAAGGTGAAACTGAAAACCGGAGTGGGAAATAGGAAATTTCTACAACTCTTGGCTCCGGGATCAGATCATCTCCTCAGCCAATACTACCCCTCACTGCAGAGAACTCCTCTTGAAATTCTTAGCAAACCCTGTCCTAGAATTCCAAATCAGTCTCTCAGTTCTGCATCTGTGTGTGTGTCTCCAGCTGACCCAAAAGCCTTTCTCTTATACTTTTCAATTCATCTCATCAACGACCAAGATTAAAACATTCATCAACGACTGAGATTAAAAGATTGCTTGATCCGTGTCACTTAGAACATTTCAGCACGTGTTAATTAATTCACTTTAATTATTTAATTTTCCTAAGTTTAGACTTAGGAAATCCATTAAAATAATTAATTATTTGAATAATTTGAACACCAACTGAAATTTCTCAAAACACTTTCTGGATTTTGGAGTTCAAGTGTGTCTTAGCCCCTCCACAAAGTTTCAGGGCTAGAGCACACCCGATGCTATGTTGATTTTTAATGTAACTTGGACAAGTGGTTTCCCATGGGTTAGTCTCTAGCTAGGGAAAAGTGTCCAAAATAATTCTTTTCCTAAGTGTGACTTTATGTAGTGAAAGTGACTTTATAAGTGGTAAAGTCAATACTAAATTATAAAGTGAAAGTGACTTTATAAGTGGTAAAGTCAATATTAAATTATAAAGTGAAAAGTGACTTTAGACATAAAATACAATGTGGGTACTTTATTTAATGGGTGAGTTAAAAAATAGAAAGTGAGAATTAAATCCACATTTATTCTCATCGCTTGATCTAAATGAATATGAGCCATTAGATCTTAGGGTTGCCCAAAAGTCATTTAGGGAAACAAAAGAGGGAAAAGAAAAGAGAGACTGCATTCATTCATTCTTCATGAGCAGATTGGAGAAAGGAGGCTGAGAGGTAGAAAAAAGTTCTGAAAGAGAAATTTGTTGCAGCAAGTTGAAGGAGTGATTTCTAGGCAAAGTTGGGCATGGAAATCAAGACATAGAAGACAATAGAGGTACAGTTTGAACAAAATTTAATGCCGTGACTTGCACGCAGTTCGAGGGCTATTTTTGAGCAAAAAAAATGGGAAAAATACGTACAGTGCGTACAACGGTACGGAAATCTGTACAGTTTGTATGAAATCCATACAATACAGTTTGTGTTCGTAAATTACTATTTCAGCTTCAAGTGGGCATGAAAATTGAGGCAAAGTGGGCACGGTTTCGGTTTTCAAGGAGTTTTGGGCTGAAGAGATAAGTTGTATCTTGCTGTTTTGTTTTGTCTGCAAATGTATTTTTCCTGAACTTAAAAGATAAATAAATTTGAAGAGTTCTCTAACAGGTTTTCCCTGGAGAAGATTGAAGGGGTTTTGCCTAAGTTTAAGTTCACCAAAAATCAGTGTGTATTTTTTTATGTGTTGCTAGTCTGTGTTTATGCCCTTATTTATTCTTAGCATGTGTTGACAGTCCCATGTGTTTTAATCTGAAAATTTCATTTCCATAATTCTATATGTTGAATGTAAGTTTATGGGAAATGGCATAATTAAAACCTGCTTGGGATTGCAGAGAACTTTTTAGTCATCAAATTTCAACATGGTATTAGAGCTACAAGCTTTAAATTGCAGTTTGAACAACAAACAATAGTTTGGGACAACAAACAGTGGTTTGGACAACAAATTGAATTTTTGGACAACAAAATCAGTTTGGACAACAAACTGGTATTTTGGGACAATAAGGTGAAATTTCACACAGACTGAACTTTTGGGACAACAAGGTTTGCTGGAAAGTTCATTTCTCCATTTTCTTGGTTTTGTAAATTTTGGACAACAGTAATGGCCATGGTTTTAAGGATAGAGGACGGATTGGATGGGATATCCAACTATGGTGTTTGGAAGGACAAAATTCATACAGTTTTTGAGGAGGCAGCAGTTTGAGACCTAGTGCGGCAAGAGGTTGTACCTCCTATTGATGCAGATGTACTTGTTGAATTAACAAAACATAATGCAAAGGCAAAAAGGATTTTGATGGATAATTTGAAGGATCATGTGGTTCCTCAGGTGAGAGGAAACACATATGCATATCAGATGTGGACAACTCTAACCACTCTCTTTCAAAGTACCAATGAGAGGAGGAAGATGGTACTCAAAGAACAATTGAAGAACATCAGGATGACAAAGGCTGAAAGTGTAGTTCATTATCTTGGCAAGGTCAAACAAGCACGTGATGATCTGACTGCTATTGGCGAGGTAGTTGCATCCACAGAGTTAGTCAAGATAGCATAGCAGGACTTCCTAAGTCTTGGGAGGTCTTTGGAGATACTGTTACCTCTAGGGAGAATCTTCCCAATTGGGACAAATTATGGGATGATTTAGTGTAGCATGAGATACGGAAGACTGGCAGTGGTGGGGTGAAGATAGCAGATGAGGAGGATGTAGCCTTGACAGCCAGGGGGAAGAACAAAGTAAAGGCCAAGAAAGGGGCCTCATCAGATGGGGCTAGCAGAAAGGAGAAGAAGAAGAAGAAAGATACGGATATGTCCAAAGTCAAATGTTGGGCATGTCAGAAGATGGGGCACTATGCTGCTACGTGTCTTGAGAGGAAAAACAATGGGAAGAAGGGTACTGTAGCTTCAACAGAGGTGGAGCAGTTTGCTTCACAGTTTGACAGGGATTTTGCATTTATTACTTCTACATCTTGTAGTAGTACATCATCCAATGTGTGGTACATAGACAATAAGGCTTCTCGCCATATGACAGGTGCACGGGAGTTATTTTCAGAGCTTGCAGAGAGGGCACTTGATATTGAGATTGTACTAGGAGATGACCGCACTGTGAGAGTTGTTGGTGTGGGGACTGTGACCTTTGAGAGGGAGTCTTTGCCTCCATTGAAGGTCATGGATGTTTTGTATGTTCCGGGGATGAAGAAGAATTTGATTTCAGTGTCTGCTATGGAGGAGAAGGGGTTTGACGTCACCTTCTCAAGAGGGCAGGTATTGATGCATCCTAGGGGAGCTTCCATCACTTCGGCCAAAGTGATTGGAGTACACTCTGGGAAACTAAACAGGTTCAGTTTTCAGTTGGCAGGAGCATTGGTGAGTAGCACATCTGGTAGCACTCACACTAGTAGCACCAGAAGTAGAGACTTGTGCGAGTTATGGCACCGGAAGATGGCGCATATGCATCATGGAGCTTTGAGAGTTCTGAGGGAGATCAATACTAGAGAGAGGGTGTGCTTTCGGCAAGTACACCAAGTTACCATTTCCAGCGGGCGACAACAGATCTATCTGTATACTAGACTTGATTCATACTAATGTTAGTGGTCGTATGTCTCATGTGTCATTGGGTGGTTATGACTATTATGTTATATTCATTGATGACTACTCTAGGACTTGGATATATTCATTGAAGACCAAGGGTGAGGTCTTCAGTCGCTTTAAAGAGTTCAAAGCTCTTATGGAAAAGAAGATTGGTAAGAAGATTCAGGTCTTGAGGTCAGACAATAGTGGTGAGTACACCGATTTTGGGTTTACTGACTTCTGTGCACAGGAGGGCATTAGGAGAGAGTTCACGGTTCCTTACAACGCCCAACAAAATGGGGTGTTTGAAAGGAAGAACGAAGCTATTGTTGGGGCTGCTAGAGCGATGATTCATGATCAGGGGTTGCCTTTGTTTTTGTGGGCCGAGGCCTGCAATACTGCTGTTTATCTTCAGAACAGGAGTCCTCACAGAGTATTCGGGAATATGACTTTGGAGGAGGCCTTCACTGAGGAGAAGCCTCATTTGGGACATCTTCGTATCTTTGGATGTCTCACATATTCTTATGTCCCCAAGGAGTAGAGGACGAAGCTAGAACCCATGGCAGAGAAGGGTATCTTTATGGGTTACAGCGAGACTTCGAAGGCCTATTGAATCTTCATTCCTTCTAAACGAAGAGTGGTGATTAGGAGGGATGTGAATTTCGAGGAGGAGAGGGCCTATCGAAGATCACGGGAGTATGATGAGAGAGAGTCACAAACTTCTCCTCAGTAGGGAGCAGGACCTCGGGGTTCTGAATTGACTGGTACAGGAGGTACTTTAGTGTCAGTGACATATGGGGCACCAGTGGTGAGTTCACGGAGCACTTCTTTAGGGAGTTCACTGGTATAGAGTTCACATGGCACTTCAGCTGACACAGGCACAGGTTCTTCGAGGATAGTTGTTGGTACAGGCACATCCGAGTTAGTTGGCAGACCTTCAGGTTCACTAGACTAGGGGGCAGAGGATGAGGTTCCCTATGGGGAAGCTTCTTTAGGGAAGAGGAGGCCCAAGTGGCTTCAAGACACCGTGAAGGAAGCGGAGTTCATTGGTCCTTCGAAGATGGTGAACAGGGAGAGTGTGCCACCTGAGAGGTTTTGTAGTTATGTAGCCAAGGCTACCAGCATTGTTGACTTTGAGCCTACTAGTTTTGAGGAGGTTGCCAGCCAGGAGGTATGGAGAGAGGCTATGGTGGAAGAGTATGTCTCTATCATTAAGAACAATCTCTGGTAGGTGGTGCCTAGGCCTAAGGGAAGTTAGTTGTGTTCCAGGTGGCTCTACAAGATCAAGCATGCTGCGGATGGCAGCATTGAGAAGTTCAAGGCGAGGTTTGTATCAAGAGGGTTCTCACAGATAGAGGGAGTTGACTATGATGAGACCTTCGCTCCCGTAGCTCGGTACACTTCTATTTGATCCCTTATTTCTATTGCTGCAGAAATGGGTTGGCAGATCTATCAGATGGATGCGAAGACCGCATTTCTGAACGAAGTTATAAAGGAGGAGGTGTATGTTGAGCAGCCACAGGGCTTTGAGGTACTTGGGCGGGAGACCCATGTATGCCGGTTGAGGCGAGCACTCTACGGACTTAAGCAAGATCCGAGAGCTTGGTATTTGAGGATTGATACTTACTTGCAGCAGATGGGTTTCACGAAGAGTGATGTAGATCTGAACCTATACTACATTGTTGTAGGGGATGATCCGCTCATTCTTGTGCTATATGTTGATGACTTGTTCATTACTGGGGTAGAGACACTGCTTAATGGTTGCAATGAGGATCTTGTTATGGAGTTCGAGATGAAGGACATTGGGTTGATGCATTACTTTTTGGGGCTTGAGGTGTGGTAGGACGAGGGGCATATCTTTCTGGGGTAGGGGTAGTATGCTGTGGATGTGTTGAGCAGATTTCACATGGAAGACTGTAGACCAATGTCTACACCTATGATCACCAACTGGAAGAAGCTTCATGCTTCAGATTCTAGTTTGGTGGATCCCACATTGTATAGGCAACTTATTGGGTCCTTGATGTATTGGTCATCACTAGGCCAAATATATGCTTTGTAGTGAACACACTTAGCTAGTTCATGGTTCAGCCCAAGAGGGTGCAATGGGTACATGCAAAGCACATTTTTCGCTACGTGCAGGGGACTGTTGATTATGGTCTGGACTATAGGCGGGGAGATGGAGTGAGGTTGACAGGTTACATAGCTTCAGATTGGGCAAGGAGTGCTTCTGACAGGAAAAGCACTTCAGGGTGTTTCTTCGGATTGGGTTCGGCAGTTGTGTCGTGGTTCAATCGAAAGAAAAAATTGAGTTGCTTTGAGCTCTTCTGAGGCTACGTATATGGCCGCTAGGCAGGCTAGTTGTGAGGCCATTTGGCTTCGAAAGTTATTGTATGGCCTATTTGACCAGGAGTTGAGACGGACGGTTATTCACTGTGATAATCAAAGTTGCATTAAACTCACAGAGAGTCTAGTGTTTCATGACAGGTCAAAACACATTGACATCAGATATCATTTCATCAGGGACTATGTTCATAAGGGGGCAGTGAAGTTGGAGTATATATCGACAGATGAGTAGGTGGCTGATATTCTCACGAAGTCCTCGCCAAGAGGCAAGCATGTCCATTTTAGGTTCAAGATGGGTGTGGTGAGAAACACTTTCCTTAGTAAGAGGGAGTGTTGATTTTTAATGTACCTTGGACAATTGGTTTCCCATGGGTTAGTCTCTATCTAGGGAAAAGTGTCCAAAATAATTCTTTTCCTAAGTGTGACTTTATAAAGTGAAAGTGACTTTATAAGTGGTAAAGTCAATATTAAATTATAAAGTGAAAGTGACTTTATAAGTGGTAAAATCAATATTAAATTATAAAGTGAAAAATGACTTTAGACATAAAGTACAATGTGGGTATTTTATTTAGTGGGTGAGTTAAAAAATAGAAAGTGAGAATTAAATGCACATTTATTCTCATCCCTTGATCTAAATGAATCTGAGCCATTAGATCTTAGGGTTGCCAAAATGTCATTTAGGGAAACAAAAGAGGGAAAAGAAAAGAGAGACTGCATTCATTCATTCTTCATGAGCAGATTGGAGATAGGACGCTGAGAGTTGGAGAAAAGTTCTGAAAGATAAATTTGTTACAGCACGCTGAAGGAGTGATTTCTGGGAAAGTTGGGCATGGAAATCAAGGCATAGAAGACAACAGAAGGTACAGTTCGAACAACATTTAATGCTGTGAGCTGCACGCAGTTCGAGGGCTATTTTTGAGCCAAAAAAGAGAATTTTTTTTTTGGAAAAAAAATCCATATAGTCCGTACATCGGTACGGAAATCTATACAGTCCGTACGAAATCTGTACAGTACAGTCCGCGTCTGTACAATACTATTTCAGTTTCAAGTGGGCATGAAAATCGAGGCAAAGTGGGCATAGTTTTCATGGAGTTTTGGGCTGAAGAGATAAGTTGTATCTTGTTGTTTTGTTTTATCTGCAAATGTATTTTTCCTAAACTTGAAAGATAAAGACTCAAAGAGACTCAAAGAGACCTGGAAACTGCCTACAAAGTGATCGAAGTCACAGAGCAAAAGGTGCAAATGACTAAGGAAAATGTTGAAAAGTACAAACAAGATTATCAAATTGCTTGTCAAGAAATCAAGGAACTGAAGGAGAAAGTAAAAGGGAATATGTCCCTCATTCAAGCCAGGGAAATCATATGGACTGACATTATTGAAGTTGTCAGGAATGTGTGGGATTTGCTTGTTATTATTAGAGAAGAAAAGAGTATTGTGAGAGACTTGGAAGGAGTTATTGTGACAAATAAAAAAAGTCACAAAACAAAGCTTTGTATGCTAAGAGACTTATTGATTTTATAAACTCTAAGTCTACACAGGAATTGAAAGATTTCGGGATTGAAGATAGGACACAGCGCATGGTAGCGCTGAACAAGATGATTGTTAAGAATTCATACAAGAAAGCTGCAAAGAAAAAGTTGAATGAAGTCAAAGGAGTAGTAACAAGGTTTAATATTTTATTTGATAAGAGAACCAGGGCTGGTCTACCATCTTGTTGGGATCAGCAAGGAAACTTACTCCCTTAGGAAACATATGAGACATTACTTGTGGAGGCAAAAAGTATGTTTGAGAATTCCCATGGGAAGACTGCTATTTTAAAGGGTGCCACTATTGCTAATTACTTACATAAAGACTTTCAGCTGTTATGGATGATGAAGACTTTATTTGTAGAAAGACCAACATATTTCATGATTACCAATTTCTGAATGGCACATGTAAAACTTGTTAATTGTTCTAGCTCAAATGTGGACCTCTGGAGGAATTGCAAAGAGTGGATGTCTCCACAAGCAAAAGATACAGAAACAAGAGCCTCCTCTGTTCCAGGATCCCAAGCTGCTGAGTGACCAAGTGTTTTATTTGATCTTTTACTTAGTTTTCCGAAGAGACTATTGTTTTTTATTTTCAATGTAATAGTTTGAAGAAAGTAGTTTAGGAAGTTGACAGATTTATAACTGTCCATTTTTTAAAGTTGTATCTAAGACTTTTTTTGAAGATGAGAGAGGTTCCGGAATTTTGGACCCCAGAGTATCACAAATTTTTCTACTTGATCTTTATGAGAATGAATAAAAGCTTTCAGAAGAATTTCTAGAAATTGATGAGTATGATTATTTTTTCCAGTTTCATCATGTGTTTTATTCTAAGTTGCACGAAACGGGGAAACGGAAACGAGTTTTCGAAACGGGAAGCGAAGCGAAACGCGACCTCCCCAAATTTTGGAAACAGGTAAACGCGGTATATATATATATATATATTATATATATATATATATATATAATTTAACTTTATATTAGAATTTAGGACATTTAAGAAATATTATGTGAAATCATAAAAGTTTAAAACATACATGATACATGATAAATTCAAAGCATAAACTATTACAAGTTACAACACATTTACTCATGAATGATAACAGACACAATGGAAATAGTAATATCGGAATATCGGATTGGTGCTCTTGATTAAATATGAGTTCCATACCCTAATACATGACAAAATACGATGGAAACATTGCAATCACCCAATCCTGCTGGATTTTGAATGAGATCTAAAATTCTACTTTCTCCATATGAAATCCAATGAGGTCGAAACCACTCTCAAACATCCCGAGTCATTTCATGGTAATTTTAAAATTTTAAGTAAAAGTCACTTTTACTTTAAGAATTTAACATTACCATTATCACATATAAATACTAGAGCCATAGGCTTTAAAAATTCATCTACAAGCATCCATAAACTATTACAATAATGTTAAAAAGCACGAAAACCGGAAAAAAAAACAAAAAAAACCAAGTTAAATCGCTTTAAAGGCAAGGAAACGCATTTACGGCAGTACTGGCAACGTTTCCTGTACGGGAAACGTGCCAGTACAGCCGGAAACATGTTTCCATGCCGTACGGTACGCGTTTCCACATTTCTGTTTCGTTTTTTGCCAGAAACAGGGGTGGGGAGGACATTTCCTGCAACCTTGGTTTTATTTCTTCTCAGAATGAAGTAATGTAACTGCTGGTCTCTAATATTACATTGTGATTTAGAGTTAAATACCTTAATGAAGCACTCCTTTATTAAGAATGTCAGTTCTACTTAACTGCATTTTCTTCTAAAACCAAAGATAGTAGATTCTATGTGAGCAACCCGTTATCAGAAAGTTTTCCATCAACATTTCTCTTTGATTCATGTTCATTTGTATTCATCATTTGAAGGCATTGTGAGGGGTTTATTTTTGTTATAAGGATTCAAGGGTTTTATATATTACATTCTGGGGTTTTCAAAATGAAAGGGAAACAAATGTTTTTATTTTAGAATGATGGTAAGTGTCTGGAGCACTAATTTCAACACAGCCTGAGATTGTCTCTCAAGGAACAACAAGTGGCACTAGAAGTCTATCAAAGAAAGGTTGAGCTTCTCTCCTTGGGAAGCTCTTGTGCTGAACAACACAATGTTGGCTCAACTAAACAGGTAAGGCAAATCGATTTCTGAAATGAACAAAATACCTCCAATGCTCCTTCATTCCTTCTATTTATAGTTGTTGGCCATGAGTTCCTTATGGGCCCCATCTAGAATTTGATTTTCCTTAGGGAATTTGAATTCTCTTTTTCCCCAAGTGCATATTACATGTGGGTGAGTGGCCCCCACAGTCCACTAACATGCAAATAATTTCATTTCTCCTATGTTCCCTTCACCAAATCTACCTTGGGCTATTACCAATCAAAATTGCAAAATTAATTTAATTGGGGACATTACAGTTTTGAAGTATGCCTTGATTGTGACTAAGCATGGAAGTGAGATTTGAGAGGGTTCTCCCAGAAAGAGGGAGAGGATGATGACAAGATGCTTGCCTCACTTAAAGAACTACCTCAGGTTTTTGAAGAGCATGAAAATAAGCCTCATGATTGAAGAAGACTTTGGGCTTGGTTGAATGAATCAAGGATGATCCTATATGATTTATCTCTGACTAAAGATGAAGGACTCATGTGTCATAGGGAGCAGCTAATGCCTCCAGAGGGAGCAGTTGTAAAGCCTTGTTATGATCCTAGAGAACGTTGACCTCAAATTCCAGGATGATGAACTGTCAGCGTGAGAGGGAGCACCCAATTAGGGTGACTTTAAAGAATCTATGATGACGGATCATGTGAAGTTGCAAAGAGTTCATCAAGATGTTGCTTCGGTTTGGGCCCTGTTATAATTTCTTGGATGAGCATGAAGCAATCATCTATCGCACAAAGTATGGCAGAGGCCAAGTATATTGCAGCTGGATTGGAAAGTTTAAGTTGTCGAAGCACATATCATTTGAGACATGGTGCTGAAGGGAGCTGTGAAGCTTCAATACATCTCCACTGATAAGCAAATAGTTACAATGCCTCTTTCTAGAGGGAAATTTATGTACTTCTGGGACAAAGCTTGGGATTGTGGAGATTACCTCTCTCATTGAGAGGGAGAGTTGATGAGACTTTATGGACATTCTCCATGTGTCTTCATGACCTTGGTTGGATAATGGTTCGATATTCTCCCTATGTCATCTTGACCTTGGTCGGAGAATTTCTCCCTATGTCTTTATGACCTTGTTTGGAGAATGGTTTGATAGATTAGATAGCATCATGAACTGACATTCTTCCCGTGTCATGTACTTTGACTTGATTAGGGAGGTTATCCCTGTGTCAAGTACATAGACCTTGGTTGAAGAATGGTCTGATGGACAAACTTTCTTCTTCTGTCATTTTGACCTTTGTTGGAGAATGAATTCTCCCTGTGTCACTTTGACCTTGGTTTGAAGAATGGCTGGACAGAGGATATTCTCCCTATGTTGGTTAGACCTTGGTTGGAGAATAGTCCTAGAGGCTGCTCAGATCTCTTTCTAGAGTTAACAGGACCCTCCCAGCATCGTACTCTGATCTCTTTCTAGAGTGAGCTTGTTTTTGGCATCATGCTCCAATCTCTGTCTAGAGTGAGTTTGTTTTGGTGGATATCAAACGATGCATATGTGCCATACGTCAGGGGAACTGACAAGGTTATGGCAATGTGGTTGATGCTAGTGATGATATTGATGATGATGCTTATCTTAGTCTTGATTATCCTTCCTTATAGAATGCTTCAACTCGAGAATATCCCGATGAGTCATTATGAATACCTCCCTAGTTGAGAGGGAGTGTTGAAATTGTAACTTGTTTCAGTCTTGATAATTATGTTTTGTAATGAGTCCAAAAGAATTTATTTGAGTCAAAAGGAAAATTATTTTATCATGTCCCATTTGGACATTTAAAGGAAAGAAAAATAGAATTTTAAAAGTATATTTTTAAAATGTGTCCAAGTAGACCAAGTCAGCCCTCCAGAAGACAAGTCAGCTTGCCCAAGAGTCGTGTCCCTTTGCATGAACAAACAACTATAAATTGAGCCAATTCGTCTCCATCAAATACACACTTTGATGATCTGATCTGAGGCAAAAGAACGAGATTCCTGAGGCAATAATGTAAGGTTTCTGAAACTAACTTATGAGCAGTTTTAACTGTCATGACTGAGGCATATATATGAAATCCTGAAGAGGCTGTTTCTGTGGATATACGAAGGTCCTTCTCTTTGATTATGCAAGTTTCCTGAGGCACAAATTTTGTGGTCAAGCAAGTTTTCTGTGGCATCATACTTCTGTGGAATTTGAACTACCAGTGATAATGCATCTATGTGGAATTCGAGTTACCTATGGAACTCTATCTTTGTGGCAAACTTGTGGACAGACATATGGCGTCTTATGAATAGATATTTGGAGGGCTGACTTGGTACCACTTGGTAATTGGTCTATTGGTCAATTTGTCTATGACTTGGATTTCTCTCTTTGACCAAGATTCTACAAGGAAAGGATTGCTGGATTTTACCCTGGCCTTTGGCCTAACTTCAACACTAGAATTACATTAGAATTTCAATACTGAGACAAACTAGGATGCTTCAGAGTTCACTGAGTATTTTAGGATATGAAACTTCGGCCTTCCTTTGATGGCATCATAGAGATCTGAAGACTTGATAAGGCCGCTTTGTCCACTGAGGCTCTCGACCTTAGTCTTATTATACTATGAAGTCACTCGACCTTCTTTTATTTTCCCTGAGCCTTGAGATTGTCTCAAAGAATTTTTGGCCTTATTCAATTAGACTAGGATATCCCTTTCAGCCTTCTTGCAATGAGACGTAGGCTTTCAAACTTCTTTGAATTCTTGATCAAGACAAACGAACAATATCCCTGGAATATATTTCAAACTGCGATACTTAACTAGGAGTCAAATTTTCGGCCAAAACAATATATCAATATTTCATCATTGACTTGCAATCTACTTCTGCTTCCAGGGCTTGTGACAGAATCAAGCCTTATAGAGCAATAATGAGGAAGACTCCTTCAAGGCTGCTCTTAAACATCGTTGTGATACCATGTTGATTTATAGGGATTTTCTTATCTGATAATTTCTTTCATTAACATTTCTTTTATTTGCATTCATCATAAAGCAATTACACAGATTATCTGAACAATAGAAACATAAATAATTGTAGAGACAACCAAACACAAGAGATAAGAATTTATCCTTGGAAAACACACACGGGGAAAAAGGCAACCTTTTCCTTAGAGAAATTATCAAGTTCAACAGAGATACATCAGTGAAATACAAGGTCAAGCAGGCCAACAATATAGGTAGGTCACACCTGGCTAGCTGCCCTCCAAACAAGACAACCTGTTGTCCAACAAATTCAGACTTAGGTCCACTGCCTAGATGCTCTGCCACATATTTGATCTTTCTCTCTGCCTCAGATTCGTTACTTCCTTCTTTCCTCAGATTCATTCTTGCTCCTCAGATTTCATCCTTATTCTTTCCATAGAAGGTCTAAACTTTCTTCCTTTTGCTTGCTCAGATTTGTCCTCTTTCTTGCCTCAGACTCGTCCTATTGCTTGCCTCAGACAGGTTGAATTTCTTGTGCTTGGAGGATGAAATGGGTGAATATATAGAGCTTTGAGAGGCCGAATGGGTGCCTCTAGATGTTGGGCCGACTTGTCTTTGTAGGAAGACTGACCAAGTCATTTTGGAGCTAAAATTTAAATTTAAAAATTCGTAATTTTTCTCTTTTAAATCTGACATGAAGAACATGTCATATTTTTATCTTTTGGCCATAACATGAAGAACATGCTTAATATCTATTACAAATACATCAACAGAAAAATATTAATTATGAAGACCGATCATAGGTACAAAATTCAACACCCCTTGAGATGGTAATTGTTAGACTCTAAGATTGAATCCTGGAAGGGTTCATCCTGCTCATTGGTGCGAATGGATTGAAGCCTAAGTTGCATGATATGGGAAAACAAAAACATCTATCTGAAATGGAAACACACTAGAAATGTGAACTACCAAAAATTTGGAAATGGGGAAATGTTGTGTGTGTGTGTGTATATATATATATAATTCTATTTTTTAAATAGAAAATTATTTTGGAAGTTTGAAAGAAAGCATAATGTTTCATGTTCATGAATAATTGAGTAGGAACATTTAAGTGAGAAACATAAAGGAGAAGTGATAAATCACAAGTTACTACGAAACGAATCCCTATATTATATCTCACAAATGATCACATAATGCAAGTAGTAATATCCGAAGGAAACCTTTATAAATGAGGCTACATATCCAAAAGAAACCTTTGTAAATGAGAGGCTATATATCTAAACTTATCCTTTATATATGAGGCCACAATGCTACATGCATGGAACTATGAACAATGAACATAGAAGAAGTATGCACCTCCAGCAGTGGAATATAGAGTGGAATTATTTCTGTTTCCACTTCTAGGTTCCTCAAGATTTAGTGCGACAAGAGAGATGTCCATTCGGAAGATTCTAGACCCATATTCCATTCTTTAGAAGGCTCACTACTATATCTTGGATCCCTTTGAGGTGCAAGGCGATGGTTGTAATGGACATAAAGAACATCCTCAGCCTTATGAAAACCCAACCTGTTGCACTTCACTAAATGAATTCAACCCTAGTTTCTTCAATTTATTTTTGTTGATGAAGAGTGTTCCTCTTGTGAAAGAATGCAAATGGCAAGGGTTTGAAAATGTACACCATTTGTTCCATGAAAAATCCACTATCTAATGGGACTCATGGTGCTCCTCTCATCTAGAGTTGATATGTTTAAATAATCATGCAAACCTGGAGCAAAATTAATAAGTTGCGAGCCCCAACTTTCAAAATAAGTCAAAATCAAGTGAATGGGAGATGGAAATGTGTTGTTTGGAAGTGTGATACAACATTGAAACATGTTTCAGGGTGTACGAAATGTGTTTCTCACATGTGGAACATGTCCATACGACTTAAAACACATTTCAAGGCCATACTACACACTTTTCCGCAATTTTGTATATCCTGCCTATTATGGACACTGGACCCGCATTTCCTTGACACTGACATGGTTTATCACGATGGTTGTGACCAACTTATGAATACTACTTTCGGACTATGTTCTAGCACTTATACTTCTTAATGTGTAAGATATATTATGTTAGCAGAGTTATCATTCAATCTTCATCACAAGTATAATGCTCAACATTCACTTCACATATATAATCATCGCATAATGGCACTTCACATCACATTAAACAAGTGACAACACGTGGATAAAACTTCTTCTTTATATAGATCTTGAAATCATGTACATTAGAATTGGCGTATGACATAATCTCGGTTTACATACCAAGGAACCATAACACAAGCCCCTTGGCTCATCAACCAAGCCCCACACAGAAAACCAACCACAGATATCCCATGTCTAGTTGAGGTCACCCTCGCATGGTACGGTCATTCCACTAGTCATTCAGCTCAGTTTGGTCATTCCAAAAGACCCTCACATTGTTTAGTCGTTCCACAAGAACTTCTCACATTTCATTCATTCCACAAGACCTTCGCACGGTTCAGTCGTTCCACAAGACTTTCACGTGGTTTGGTTGTTCCACAAGGCCTTTGCATGGTTCCGTCATTCCACAAATTCTCGCATGGGTTGGCACAATTTGGCATGACCTCACACGTTCCTACACGACTCCGCATGACTTCAGGCAGACACTCCAAAACTACTTCGGTTCACACCTGCACCTTCGTCCTTGTGTTCTTCACAATTAAGTTCATTGATCCTTTCATCTATTTGAATATAGATGTTATTTTTAGCAAACCAAGTCATTATATTCAAATTGGTACGAGTCATGCCCATCTTCAAGTCAAATATAGTATGATGACCCTTGATCAATTCTGAGGTCAAGTTTGAGCTTTGAAACCTTGCTTAAAAGTAACCGTAAATGAACGAGTTTAAGACCAACTACCCTTGATTAGATGGTTGGAAAGGGCTTGTTTGAAGAGATGGCATTTTAAAAGAGTATATATAGAGTATTTCTCCACATCCAGGGCACCACTCAAGTGTCTTATCTTCAATACTTAATTTCTAGGGTTTCAAATGCACCTTACCATCTCTAAGTTGTGTAAGTGCCACCCCCCCACCCCCAAAAAAAATAAAAAATTACTTTGTATTTAATACTATTTATCTATCATATATATAAAGCTTAATTTTTTTGTTCAATTTGTTTATTTTTTCGTGCATATATTTATGTTGAGCACTTAATAGACCTTGAAATCTTGGAAATAGCCTAAAATGCATATTATGAAACACTGGGATTGTTGTTTGGTGAGCTCAGTCAAGGAATAGAAGTCCATTGAGGAACTGCAACATATGTTGTGTTATAAAAAGACTAAAATTAGTGATTGAATGATATTTCACACAATATACACATAAATAGTGGAAGATTGCTCGTTGTGTTATGAAATGACTAAAGTTAGTGATTGAATGAGATTTCATTCAATATACACATACAAATATTGGAAGACTGCTTGTAGGTTGTAGAGCATAGGTTGTAGGCATCTAGGCTTGTAAGGCGCCGTTCAAACCTAGCTAGTAAGTCCTCTTGTGTAAGTGGATTTTGTAAGTGCTAAAGTTCTTGTATTATTGAGGGTTTGAACTTTGAACCTTTTAAACATTTTCATAGGCATACCAATTCTAGTTCTATATATAAAGTATAGTGCAAAATACATTTATGGTAGGCCAAAGTGCATATAATAAACCTAGGGAGGGTTGTATATTGGAAGGAAGGAATTAGTTTTTGGATAGAAGTTGTGAAAAAATGATTATAAATGCTCCTTCAAGGTGGTTTTTGTATTCAATGGTCGAAAATAGATCCTTAGTTTAGATTGATCCTAGCATGCTCAAATTATTTTAAGAAAATATAGCTCACTGTCCCCATTTCCTTGAGCCAACTCTGTTTTTAGATTGGTGTATGGTTTGGGAGTCGTGACCTTGTCAATCACTTGAGGCCTAGAGGAGTTCAAATTGTTGGAGAATGCATCAGGGCAACTATTAATTCAATTTCTCCTTAGCTTTAATAATTGCTTGTGAATTTTATTATCTTCTTGTGTTTCTTTATTAGATATTCTCATCAAACAATTATCAAGAGTAAAAAAAATAAAGACAATGGACACGAGTATTGGGCTCCAAGCCAGGGAAAAATCCCTCCAAAGGGGAATACCTAGAAAGAATCTCTTCTCTTCTTATCGAATTTTCTTCAAATGAGATAACGAAGATCCAAAACCCTAGACCAATTCCTCCTGCAAGCACCGAGTCAACCCTCAAGAAGCCCTTCCCATTAGGTCAGAGATTAACCAAATTAACAAAGATCAATTCTGCTACAACTAGCTTCCAGCTTCAACTTCGACCCTACAACTTTGACCTGCAATCTTTGGCCCTGTAGTAGCTGCAAAAACCCTAGATTCTTCTCACATGGGAGTGAAAATTGGACGAAAAACAAATTTTTCTTCTTCTTCTTGATTTCTCCTTCCTTGATCTTCGCTTTAGCTTTCTTGATGTTCCCAGCTTCAGATCAAACTTCATCTTGAGATATCAAATTGGTGTGTAAATGGGGTCAAATATGCTTCTGTTTATAAGCTTTTCATGAGGTCGAATACCCTTCTTTAGGCCGACTTGTCACTTCCAGCGCTGACTTGTGCTTAGAGGCTCATAAGACTTTCTAGACTCAAAATCAATATCTTTTACATGTTAAAATTTGCCCAAAAGGGTCTTATACAATTGACAAAGACTCTCTTGCCTCAAGAAAAATACTTTTGACATGAAAAACCCTAGAAGCATGAAGAACATGCTTGACCTAGATGACCATCAAAATGGAGCATGAAACCCATGCTTGAAATAATAATTTTTCTCCTTCTTTATCTTATAACATAAAACATCCATAATGAATTGAGTATATTAACAATTATGAAAACCAAAACTAGTTACATTTTTTAACATTCCCTCTTAACTTGGGAGGTATTCATAATTTACAACTTGTACAAGTTTATTCTCAAGCTGAAGAATTCAAATAAGAAGAGTCAGACGGGTAAGCCATCTTTAAGCATTAACATCGTGACCGACATTGTCAACATAGTTAGGCCTTGTAAGAGCCTTAAACTTGAACTTCCAGAATTTAACCATCAATCTCAAAATACATAAGTGTAAAGCCCTTAAATTTTCAAAATTTACAAACATTCACTAAACTCATACCACAAAATTCAGAGTGGGATTTTTGAACAGAATATACATCAATTGACTAATTAATACTTACCTGGAACCGTGTTTGAAGATGTTCCTGACTGCCATAGCTCCAACTTCCGTTACCAAACTGCTGTTTTCCTCCCAGCTTATCTCAGGTTAACCTCTCTGGTCCCCAGATCCAGAAGACAAGTCTTTTAGCCCCCGTGCCCAAAACTCCAATAACAATCGAGAGCATTCCATAACTCAGTTAGAACTCTCGAACTCACTGCTCATGTCTCATGCAGTTATAACTCCTTTAACAGCATTCGGGTCAGTTTTCCCCTTCACTACCCATGCTCATCAAGTTTACCCCTCTTCTCCTTTTATACACAAACTCCATTCCTGATATTTATTAGAATATGATCTTTTAATAAATATCTTTGTAAAATATCTTAAAAATATTATATTTTAATAAATATCTCAGATTTATTAAAATATTATTATTTAATAAATATTTTGGTTTTATTAAAATATTATTATTTATTAAATATCTTGGATTTATTAAAATATCATCATTTATTTTGCATAAGTTCATGCTTTTAATTTTCTTTGAACAAAGTATTAGTTCTCATTATATTATGGTGAGTTAGGGAGTTACTCAATTCTTCAATAATTCACTCCCTACTCTACACTGAGTTTCTTTTTATAACTGCTTAGTGCACGTACTAGTGTCGTACACGTGATACCTGCATATGTAGCTATCATATGCAGGTCTCATATCCATGCTAATATTTTTATGTTCCATATAATTCGAGTTGGGTCGTTACATACACCCCTCCTTCAGAAAACTTCGTCTCGAAGTTAAGTTTTATGTCGTATATCATTAATTAGTGATTAATATAATCATATATGGTTGGTGTATCATAGTTAAATATGTGAGAACACTTTTAACATTTATGTTTTGATCATTTATTGGTTCACCAATTTAGTAGTCACGTTTTGACCCAACAGTGTCCCCAAGCTATTCTAGAATCATCCTATCCTTCCTAATCTCTTCCGCTCCCATCCTATCCATCCTCTACAGGAATATGCCATGGCATCAGTTTTACTAATCCATCCATAGACCTTGAAGGTAGCAGTGTCGATTACGTCGACATGATTTATGTAGGCATCCGACAGTGATCATCACACGTCTAGGGGAGCGTGATTCGCACAGTTCTCCCATGACTCCAGGTATTGGAGGATAAACGGTGGGCAACACCTCCACCCCTCCTAGTAGGACCAGGGTCAACACCCTGTCGGGGAATCTCAGTGCATCTCAATTGTTCTTGGAGTTTTGTCATCATGCAGTCGGTTTGGTAACGATATTATCTGCAATTTAAAACACTTGTCCACAAATTATAACATATGTATCAATATGTTCAAAACAAATTGTTACTCATATAACAATTTCTACACATTCCAAGTATGTTGCTATCTGTGATATTGATCCTTGAGTTCATATAACATACTTGGTTAAAACACTTGTCCACATATGTATCAATGTGTTCAAAACAAATTGCTACCCATATAACAATTTCTACACATTCTAAAATAGGCCTGTAAATTCATTTTCACTCTGAATAGTCAAGTGCAATCACTCTTTTATTTCAATCTCATCATTTTAGCTCTATATGTAAAATTATAGATACCATATCCATAACATAATTCATAATTTATATTAGTATCCCTATACCAACAATGTTTAAGCAAAACTTTCTTCATATTGGTATCCATGTACCAGCAATGTTTAAGTAATTTAACATATTCTCACATGTCATAGTACAAAATGACAGTCTTAAGTATCCATCCAAAACAAGATAAGATTACCCACAGTTATAAATGTCATATAGAATAATCGAACATGGATATACAAATAAGGGTGTAACTACTATTTTCTATACTATATTACCCGATTAACCTTATAAAAGTCACAGGTTGAGACTCTAAATCTAAATGGAGGGATGCTCCAACCTTTGCATATATATAGAAACGAAATGAATTGAAACAAGAGCACAAAACTCTTACTGTTTAGTCGAAGCATGTTCTAATTTCTTGATACAGGTTGACTAAGAACTCTAAAACACAAAACTACATATGGATCCAGCCAATCTCTTAATTCTTGTTACTTATTTGTCTTTTAAGTCTAATTATCTTTGATCTGTAATCTGGATCCCAAGAGATAATAATATCATTAACTTCTTTATCATGTTATTTTAGTTCATCTTTAGCCTAAAATCTAGAAGCCACGGAGTAGGGTTTTGCAGGGTTGATCATTAGGGTTATGCTGGAGATGGAGGGAGAGTTAATTGACTACTCTAAAGATCTCTTAGTGGGAGGTTATCTTCATTGAAGGAATTTGTTACTGCTTGAAAATGCATTATTCACTTTGCATTATACTTGGTCTACTAAGAGTGTCATGTTTTCCACAAGATGTCAATTGTTGACGAAAAAGAATTTCCTCTTTCACCAAGAATTTCACAATTTATAAGATATGCATAATCACATTATCAGTATGATACAGTTTTAATATAGTCTCTTTACTTTCAAGTTTCACCATTTAGAGTCTTAACTCTAGCTAGGATATTACTAGCTTTACCATCATTCCTTAAACCATTGTTTCATTTTTATTTTATTGACTCATTTAATCCAAACACATGATACATCACAGGTATACCCTCTTCTTTTATTCACATCAATCGTTTTCTTATTAGTCCTTAGGCCTTATCTTATCGCCATATGTATCTTCTTTTCTAACGGTGTATAATTTTTATCCTTAATATTTATCTTTAAACATTTTCTTAGTTTATTACTTGCTACTCTTAACAAATTAGGAGTGTTCACAACTCCTTACAGGTCATTGCTTTGACCCTTACCAATCATGTTTCTCATATCCTTAAGAAAATATCTATTGATAGAAAACACCCTTTCATTTCCTTAAACCAGATATTCCCAATATTCCATGTCTACTTCAATCTGAAAAAGAACACATTATCAAATTGACTTTGTTTTCTCGTCTCTAGTCATCATGGTTTTCTTTTCTTCTTTTAATGCATACAATTATTATTCTTGGAAATGTCATTACTATTCCTGACTTGGGTAAGATCCTATAAATACATTCACTAACGTGGATATCAAAATAATCTTCTTATCATTTCGGGTTTTAAGGCATCACGGGATATGAGTGTTGGAGGCAGAGTGATCTCTAGGATTTCGTCAAGTTTCTTCACAAATTTTGAAACAACAAGGCGTGATTGCAGAGGTCCCATTGAGGAGACCAGAGAGGCAAACACGATTTCTGATGCGCCATGAGGAGGCTGCTTATCGTTTTGAGGTTGCTTATCGATATGAGGAGCATCAGGAAGTGGTTCCCCACTCGGATCGGACTCCGGGGGGGCCACACAATGTCCATAATCCATGGATATAGTTAGTCACCTAAAGAAAACTTTATAATGTGACTCTCCCGTTAGAGGGAGAAACTATTATAAATGTTGCTATGCATGTAAATCTATTCTCCAATTGATCAATTTTATTATAAGTTCACCCTTTAACCTAATGTTATTGACTTCTTATGTTTCTTTGTGAACTTCCACTTACTCACCTTTGGTGCCATTTTTGTCGATCTCAATATTCTAAGTTTGTTATGATAACTAACATTTATTATCATCATCAGAAGTTTTCCATTTCTTTCTTTTTCCGTTCTCCCTAGGTACTATATTGATTATATTATGGTAACAATGGAGATCAAACTTTGAAATTTTCCACTGTACTCTCTTGGTAACTATATCGTCTTGTTTTAAAAAGTGTGTTTACTACCTTACAGGGTGGTTTCTTACCATCTTAACATATGTTTCATCCACTTTGTTTTGTTTTGATGTGTACCTTTAGTGAACTATACTTGTACCCTCAAGTCAATTACTCATGATTTCTCCCAACATTTATTGAATAGTTAGTGTCTTCTTTCATCCATTAATTTACCTCAAACTAGCTTACCCTTTTGTGTGGTTATAACTCCACTTCTAATGGTCTTGCCATAATGTCATAGTCATGCTTTCATTACTATTCTTCCTTTCTTCAAGAGTTAATTTCTTTGGAGTAACTCCGCCAACTAGTCCTTATATATGCCTAAATGATTACCATAAATCATCTTATATAGTGCTATAATGTCCCTAATTTCTCTTTTCTAAACCACCTTGTTTTCCTTTCCATGAAAATGCTATGTTGCCATTTTATTTGTTTTTGACATCGATATATCCTTACAGTGGTAAATGGATAATCATCTATCTTAACAAAGACATAATGGTTGAGTTTCACAATGTTCAATTTAGTGAACATTCAGCGATACTAATTTAAGCCTTCACTCTACTTCTTAGACCACTTATACATATACTTGGATAGAATTCAAAGTATTAACATAAGAAAACGGTGTAAACTATATTTTCATAAATTCATATCATCAATGGTTATATATATTAGCTAGTAAGATATATATATGGAAATCTCAACGTCACTTAAAGAACGAAATGTTTCAATTGCATAAAAATAATCAGGATAGTTTCTACTCTAACGTTCAAAAGTTTATAGAAAGAAAAAAAATTTATGTCCAAGGTGATGTTAATGTGCCCAATTTATACTAATTTGAATGTACTTCAAACTCTACTTGCATGATATACAAATCTCAAGCTTAATTGTGGATAAATTTGCAGCTGATATCCGTGAGTTATCTCAACTCCTTGGTCGGATGGAATGTAAAGTAAAGGTAATGGATTAGGAATCAAGTGGGATTGAGCTTGATATGTGTCTTCGACACATGCATCATCATTAAATATCCCATCTCTTCTAATAAAATGTATCACCTCAGGCTTCCTAGCTTTCGAAATATTGAATTTATGTATATATATATATATATATATATATATTCCCTTTTATTGTGATTTTAAAAACGTCAATTTTTTCCAAAGTTGAAAACCCATTTTCCCTATCTTTGAATGTTACATAACACTGAATACTTTGGGTAAGTTATCAAGGATGACTCGTAGTAATACACCTAGAGTTATATTATGCTTGTTACTATAACTATGAAATTAAGGCGGTGACATCCAAGAATTAACACAAGATCTCGAGAAATAGTTAGAAACTAAGTTATTTCCCATCGTGATCATTCATCCTATTAATTTCAACCTAGTCTAACTGACCCCTAGATTAACTTGGTATTCCTCAACACTTGAACCTATGGACTGAAGTTCTCCTGAAGCCATTTCTACCTATCTGAAATTGTTTTGCTTGTAAGCTGTCAGCGCACATCTATTTAGTGCATATGCAGAAATAAAACTATCAGTAGCACCAGTGTTAAAATAGAATTTTAAGTTTTATTCCATTGATAGTATTTGAAGATTCCACAACAATGAACTGACGCGCTGCCTGATTATTGTTGACTACAACATGGATTTTATGATTGCCTTGAGTATTTGATGATGGTTACACATTCTAACCATAACCCTGATTCGAGGATTTAATCTATATACAAAACGCTTGGCTTGACATCCGTTAAGGGACATATTTTACCAACTCCATAAACCTTATCTCATATCCTTCCACTGTTTTATTACTTTGCATTAAACACAATCTCCTTGTCCTAATACAGGATATTCTATCCTGATGCGTAATAATACTGATCATAATGCATGGGTCTTTTAAACCATAATATCATTTTGTAATATTTATTTAGCCTTTTCTAGTTTCTAAATTTTTGTCCTAAATGTAGTTATTGAAGGAGTTATATTTTCATTATCTTTATACTCTTAATTTCCGATTTATAGCCGGGTATTCATATATTTAATAGCTTTTCCCTTAACAAGTCATATTCTATATAATACCTTTATAATAACCATCAATTCCCATTTCCTATAGAATCCTTCTAACTATATCCCCATTATATATATATATGTAATGGGGATATAGTTAGAAACTTCTCTTGGTGCAATTATATTATCTTATCTGCACCTTATGTAGGTTTATGGTAATTTCTTCTCTTTTACAAGGCATGATCCCACTAAATGATCCATATGATAACATCAAACCCGAAGCTAACTCCATTGCTGTCAAAATGTACCAACTACGTAGGCATTAACGTCATGGAAGATTGCTGGCCAACTTAATTTGTATTAATAACCTTTAAAATAAGGTTTCTAGCTCTTTATTTTAAGAGGACCCTTTCAAAAGAATCCATCAAATCTATTTACGCATATCTTTTACTGAAATATATTTATTTTATATAATGGAGAGCCATTGAGCGTAATTCACTAACTGGAATATACCATAGGATTCCCTTCACCCTATTTATTAATAAATCTATGAATAAATACATTAAAGTCCCTAATAACTTGATCTTCCCCTTCTCTGTTAGTTTACAAACTCCCCCAAAGCAATTTCCTAATTGCAATGAACTGATCACTTCCTCTGCTACATGAGGTTCTGAAAGATTCAATTGTAGAAAACTCTAAGTTGTGGATAACAAAGCGACAAATGAAGAAGAGAATTCTTCGAATTGTTTATAATTCTAGGGTTCAAGACTTGGTACCTTGGTAATATGCAATATTTCCCTAATTTGACAGGGCTATTCTTTCTTCGTTGTAGTTCATAATGTCACACAAAATATAGGTGCCAAGACTTGTCTCTAAACGACTGCCACAAATGTGTTTGATTCTTGCGTTTGGTAGTTAACTTACCGAGGAAAAGCTAGAATGAGAAATCACAGTGAGTGGCAACTTATCTTCATAAATATTTAAGTAATAATGTCAAGTTTTCCTAGATTATCAACTCAAGACAAGGCAAATCAAAATTCAATTTAATATTTATTATAATTTAAATTTTCAATCTATTTAAAACATATATTCATAGTCCAAGGTTTTGAATAGACTGTGATGAGGTGCTCTGTTAAAGCACTCCTTGATGTGAAGTTATAGGTTCGATTTACCACCCCGATCTAGATAATATATTGGACATGATGAAGATGTAGTCCCACCAAACTTGAAATATATTACATATTCATAACTCTTTTGTAATTTAGAATTGTAATATATTCAAAATATGAATACACATCCATAAAGATACCTTATTCACTTTTCCTTTACAAAATAACATTTATCTAAATTTTGAAATATTCAGTATATATATATATATATATATATATATATATATATTAGGCTTCTTAATAATTTATTAATAATTTATTTTTATTTATTTATTATTATTATTTAAATTCCTATCTAAATTAAGTCACACTAACACCCTAACAAATAATACCACCGTTACAACTTGCATAACATTTGCATCATGAAGAATGACAAACATGTATCCCTCAATTATATCTAAAGATAATGACAATCTCATCCCATCACCCCATTATACATCCCTAATCATTCCATCCCACATGAATTTACAATTGAACCTTTACAATTGAACAAAACAATATTCAAATTAATAACCAACAATATCAATTTAAATTCAAATAGTTGAAAAGGACAATTATTTCCTCTCTTTCAACGTTCAAATTTCACTTTAACACGCAATTGTTTAAGATTGTCTAGCAATATAAAATAATATTGAGTAATAAAAAAAATCAACATTCCATAAACCCATAATCATAATAAGTATATACATGATTGATGAAGGACATTAATTTAGGGATTTACTAATATTTTAGATGGTCACACATAAATGGGACCACTTTAAACTTTGAGACTATAGATTCACGCGTAAGGGCTCACATTGTATACCTAGCTTTTAATTTACGTCCATCCAATGTGAAGACCAGGCAGCTCAATGTCCATCCATAATTGTACAAAGTGCTCTAAAAAGCATATTTGACACCCTGCTCTGCCTGCACATGAATACCTAATTCTGCAAATGGTGGCATTTAATTGGCTGGGTTGTAACTATCTGTTGTGTAAGGACCTTAATTTTCTGTTTTATTATCTTCAAAGTGTCATTTTCCGGTATATATATATATTTGCGTTAGATATTTGATTGGAATTTTAAATCAATTCTATCAAATTTGTAGGAATTATAATATAGTTTCAAAAATATATTTATTTTGACTTTTTAAAACTAAATTACCTCACAATCAATAATTTGACCATGAATAATTGAGATTAGGTATTATCGCATTAATGAATTAACAAAACTCATAATTAATCATTTGACCGGACATAATTGGGCTTCGATTTTTAACACATACATGTATTAGCAAAACTCATCCTTGGATCAAGGTAGTGAGCGCTTTAACGTGTGTTTAATTTTGGGACATAACGTGCTTGGAATGATACAATACCACATATTATCTCAAATCCACGCAGTTTAATTTCCTGAATTATTCCCTCGCGTGATCAACGATGCCAAGTCAGTGGCCTCTGGTACCGCTATAAAATTTTTGACATAAGTTTTTCACATGCTGGTCTACTTCTTCACTGGCTAGTCTGACTTGTGAAGGCGTTTCCACCGACCACAACTAATGAATATAATACCACATCTAATAAACACGAGAAAACTCTCTATAGGGAAAGTAATGAGAAGCTATCATCAACGATTTGGTATTTCAATACGTCTTATCCTCCCACTAGGCATTTTGGTCATTTCATGTTGGACTGAAAGTGGCCCAGGAGTTGTCGGTGCCATACGATAAAACCAAGAGTCATCCGGCTGCGCCTACATTCTCATCACGCAGATCTCAGTCATATGGCGGTGCCATTTTTTTTTACAGTCTCATTCATATGGCAGTGCCATTTTATGGAGACGAGGACCTTCGACGGTTGGGGTTAACGCATACATTCATCTCTGTTTTTTCCACCACAGCCATCCGAGCGCCCAACAAAAGTAGTATTCTGTAACCTCAGGTCACATGATCATAAATGGAACTACCGCTTGGAAATCGGTGTTTTACATGGTCTGATTCCCCTGATCGTTGGCAATAATCTCCACTCGGTCATGTTGCCGCACTCCGACGCAGGAATATGTGGTTCCAAGATCGATTCCGATAGCGGTTCCTTCTCCCTTTGCCATTTTTTGAAAAGAGTAAACCGTTGAATGCTAAAAAAAGAAAAAAGAAAATAGAACAATAATCGCAGCAAATCCGACTGCACAACGCTAGAAGGGGTCCTTTCCAATTCAGATATCAGTGACTCCTCACCTGCTCTAATGGGCAGCTCGGTCAAGAAGGACCTCCCACGAATGACGACCTTTCCTATCTCCGGGGTCACTGGACAGAAAGGCTCAGAGAGCTCTATCGGGGTGTGTGACGTCTACTGCCGATATAAACTACCCATGCCCACACGGCCAGCAGCACTTAAACGTATAGGCAATCGGGTTTCTTCCCTCACCAAACAAAATCCTCACCCTTTGATTCGTGTTTTACTCGGTTGTATACGATGCTACTGTTTCGCCACTTTTCAGGTAGGAATGCTACGGCTTCGCCACTCAAGGGGACCATCCTAGTATTGTTTGATGAAGCGAGGGTTTAATGCAAGTTATTCCCTAAGTTTTGTTTGCATCGAATAAGAACCTATTGCTAGAATATACATTAAATTTTGCTACTGTTACAGGAAATTTACTTCGGTGAGTAATTGCAATGTTAAATGACAAAACCATGGTTTCCGCACAATTTATAACCCCAAAAATTAAAAACAGTCGTTCCCTCTTACTTGAAATCATTGAGCGAGTTCATGGGACAGTTTGGAAAGGAGATTTAATGGGCCTGTATGGTCCCGAAAGGTTTAAACTAAGCTTTGATACCATGTGTAAGAGCCTTAAACTTGAACTTCCAGAATTTAACCATCAATCTCAAAATACGTAAGTGTAAAGCCCTTAAATTTTCAAAATTTACAAACATTCACTAAACTCATACCACAGAATTCAGAGGGGGATTTTTGAACAGAATATACATCAATTGACTAATTAATACTTACCTGGAACCGTGTTTGAAGATGTTCTTGTTCCGCCATAGCTCTCGATTCTTGATCCGGTCCCCAGATTCAGAAGACAAGTCTTCTGGTCCCCGTGCCCAAAACTCCAATAACAATCGAGAGCATTCCATAACTCAGTTAGAACTCTCGAACTCACTGCTCATGTCTCATGCAGTTATAACTCCTCTAACAACATTCGAGTCAGTTTTCCCCTTCACTACCCATGCTCATCAAGTTTACCCCTCTTCTCCTTTTATACACAAACTCCATTCTTGATATTTATTAGAATATGATCTTTTAATAATTATCTTTGAAAAATATCTTAAAAATATTATATTTTAATAAATATCTCAGATTTATTAAAATATTATTGTTTAATAAATATTTTGGTTTTATTAAAATATTATTATTTAATAAATATCTTGGTTTTATTAAAATATTATTATTTATTAAATATCTTGGATTTATTAAAATATCATCATTTATTTTGCATAAGTCCATGCTTTTAATTTTCTTTGAACAAAGTATTAGTTCTCATTATATTATGGTGAGTTAGGGAGTTACTCAATACTTCAATAATTCACTCCCTACTCTACACCGAGTTTCTTTTTATAATTGCTTAGTGCACGTACTAGTGTCGTACACGTGATACCTGCATATGTAGCTATCATATGCAGGTGTCATATGCATGCTAATATTTCTATGTTCCATATAATTCGAGTTGGGTCGTTACAGGCCTTAACTTAACAGGCTCTTTCTTATACAAGAGCATAATGCTAGGAGGTGTTATGTGAGATACCACACTACCTCTACAAGGTACACACCCCATCCAGATGTTTACTAGGTATGTCCCTTTAGGACCATCCTTATCTTGGATTCCCAATCCTTAAAGAATATCGGTCCTCTTTGTCCACTCTTGTCTGGGATACCTGTCCAATCCTCAAAGAGTGTCGGGCCACTTCCTATCTTGGATTTTTATCCTCAAGGAAGTCACAGATGCTTTTCCAATCCTCCATCCACCATTCTTTCTCCATGACCTTCACTTAGACGTACGACTGTTAGTCTTGGCCTGGTGCATGACACATGAAGAAGAGAATACAAATGTGATGTTTATCATCACTCCCTCTCAACCAGAGAGGAGTTTTCTATTCCCACTTGATTTAGGGAATAGATCCTTGCTCCTTCAAAAATATTAAGGAGACTTCATACTCCCTCTAAAGCATAGAGGAGATTCTTTCACTTCCTTTCAATTGGGAAGTCATAAACACAAGCTCTCTAGCTTGTTTCCATAAGTGTATCAACTACTAGTTCTTCATGGAGATAGCTGCATGGCTCCTTCTTTCCTTTGTATCTCATGATATTGAGCTTTCTTTCTTCATGCATATTTTAGAGCCATCTTCTCCCTTCAATTTTTTATATCACTTTCCTTTAGTCATCATCAAACATGAAAGTGATGAACATCAGGTTATGTTCTTACACTGTTACCTTTCAGTTCCAAGATGATGATATAAACATCTTGAGTTAATAGTCCTTTAAGGATTACCAAAAACAATCACTCAACCTATATGTTATTTGAATTGAGTTTTGACATCAACAATTGAACTTGCCTCAATTGGCATTGTGTATTTTAACATCCTTCCAGGTAGAAAAACAATATGTTAACCAGATGACCAAAATCACAATTTTAATGTTAGACTTACCGTATCATGATGACCTCTTACTTAAATCCTTTGAGATCAACATCCTTTCACATGACCCATCTCCATAAGAATCTTTCTCCATGCATTCATTTTAATCAGGGTGTCCATGGATCGAACTTGATTACCAAGCTACAACATCTTCCTTGGAGTTGTCATTGTTAACTCCCTTTCTTTCTTCTGGAGACTATACTTGATGTTGATCAATATTGTCATATTTGTGCCATGCAATCTTGTGAGAGAGTCTTAGTCTCCTTCCATTCCAAAGCCTATCAAATTTCTTCTTTCGAGCATCATGCAATCATATGGAAGACTCACTGAACACATTTTTATATCGAACTCTTTCTGCAACATTCTTTGTAGATCTGAGTCTTTCCCTAGAGATGAGTTACTTAAAATATGCATTCCTTTGCTTCCATACAATCATCTAGCAATCCTTTCTTGAACAGTGAACGAGCTTGCTTCTTGTAAATGTTGAAGGTAGGTTCCTTTTCCCAAGAGTAGAAAGTCTTTCATTATGCCCTTCACACTGTAATTTGACCATACTCATTCCTTCATCTTTCAGAAGTATTGTTTCCATACTATATGGAATATATACTAGTCATGTCATAATGCTCTTTCCAAGAACCTTCCAAAATGATGGTTCTTATATGATCTTGATGATCCCTCTTTGCAAGATGACTACCTATAACATGATGTTAGAAAATGCTTGGGTGAATAATAATATGCAATATGGTTCCAATCTTCTCATTCTTTTTAAACTAGATGATCTTTCCCAAAGCAATTAATCAAGTAGATTCTAGTTTCTCTAATATCATATGCTTCTATCTATGATGCCACGCTTTTACAAAATATCAAGGCTTCTTCTAGAGAATGTAATAATCCATGCTACTCTACTTTCTATTTAATAAAAGAAAGACATATTTCATAAAGAACCTAATGTAAATGGAGCTTCCTTCAATAGTAAAGGTCCTTGGGATCTTCTCCTTTCAGCTTCTTTTTTGGAACTACCTTTTCTTCAACTATATGGGATTCGCTTCTTTCCTTTCTTTTCTTATCTTTCTTGTTTGGACAATCCCTCTTAAAGTGTCAATACTCATTGCATCCAAATCATTGAATCTTGGACATATCTGCATTTCTTTTGGACTTTCCAAACTTCCCTTTCTTCAACTTCTTGGACCTTGCAATAAAGGCTTGAGACTTTTCATTTGATTTGGTGTCATCCTTTGCCTTGATCCTAGATTCTGCCAAGATACATTGAGCCCATAACTCATCAAACAATGTAATATCCTTCTTAGAGTAGATACTAGTTGCAAAACTGCTCCAATCAGGTGGCAAAGCATTTAATACACAAATGGTCATTTCAAAGTCGAAAACAATTTCCCCAAGCCCTTGCAATTGATCCCTTATTTGTGAGATCTTCATGAGATAAGTGTGAAAATTCTATTGCAGTGTATTGGTTTATTTCTTCCTACTTGATTTAATTACTACAAGTTATTTTCAGAAATTAGATTCAGAAAATACTGAAAATAAACACAACTACAGCCTACACATGCAGATCATTTACTGAATAATTCACTCATGCAACAAAGTGACACATGGATTTTTGGACATAAGTCCCCGGAAAAAACACAAAGCGGGAAAACCGGTTCAACATATATGAGGGTTTTATTATTAAGTAGTTCTGAGTACAGCAAATCTGGGTTCCAACCTTGGAAAACCCGAGAGAATAAAAGATATCAAATCTGCAGCTAACGTGAAGATCTAGTGCCAAATATCTGACTGATCCACACCCTCAAACGGGATTTACAGGACTAAGCCCGGATCTGACCTTAGAAACCCTCAACGCTGCTTTTGAAGCCCCAACGTTGCCCTGGAGGGACTGTGTCAGCCTCTGCGTGGCTCTAGGAGGGCTTGTGTGACCCTAGGAGGGTCTACGCTTCCCCTGCGCTGCCTCTACTTGGCCAGCGTCAGCCCAACGTGGCCCTAGCTGCCTTTGTGCTGTCTCTGCACTGTCCCTGCTGCTCTACGTAGCTCTGAAGCCTCTCTGCGTTGTCCTTGAGTTGCTCCTCTTGCCTCTTGCTGTATCTTGGCCCTGGAATCAGAACATTCCCTTGGCCAATACTACCCCTCACTACAGGAAATTCCACTGGAAATCTTAGCAAACGCACCCTAGAATTCCAGATCTATTCCTCAGTTCTATAGGAATTGTGTGTCTTCAACTAACCCTCTAGCCTTTCTCTTATACTTTTTCGTTGAACCCTTCAACGACTGAGATTAAATCATCCATCAACGGCTGAGATTAAAACACTGTTTGATGGCTAAGATTAAAAAATTGTTTGATCCATGTGACTTAAGACAATTTCAGCACATTTGTTAATTAATTCATTTTAATTATTTTATTTTCCTAAGTTGGACTTAGAAAATCCATTAAAAATAATTAATTATTTGAATAACTTGAACACAACTTGAAATTTATCAAATCCATTTCTGGGTCTTGTAGATCAAGTGTACTCTAGTCCCTCTACAAAATTTGGGACCTAGAGCACAACTGATGCTACCCCAAATACACAAAATCTCAACAATAAGTGGTCGTGTCTTTATCCTTTAACTTCCTTAATCTATATAGTTGATTCCTCCAGGAAATATTTTGACCTGATGTACTTATAGAATACAACTTTACCAACTTATCATACATAGGCTTGGATGTCTTCAAATCAGCAACAAATGGAACACAATGATCTTTTATAGATTCAACATGATTCTTTGTGCCCTTACTTCTCCCTTTATTTTGCTAACTCTTGTGTCTTCTCTTTGTCTGGTATAGCTACTTCACGAAGAACATATCCCATGACTTCATTTTTAGTGAGTGCCAAGTCAATCCTCTTCTTCTATGCAAGGATGTTGGTTGATCCAACGAGCTTGTTTCTTTCCTTGCAAAATGTAGCCATGATTTGCAGATTGAGACATTGAAAACAATATGATACTTGTCAACCAAGAGTCCTTCGTTTTGATAATGTCTCCACATATCTTGATGTTTTCAAGACCTCCAAGGAGACTTCAAAGATGCCCTAGAATGATGACTTCTAGGACGCCTTCAATAATGGTGTCTTTGAACAACTTCAAAGAGTGAATGATGATCCCAAGATTCCTTGATGCTTCCTCTTCTTCAAGATGATGAAGTGCACTAGAGAGCCTTCAACAAGAGCTTTATTCTTCCTTTCTTCAATGAGAGCTTGATCCTTCTTGAGATGATGAGATGTTTGATGAAAAATTGATGTAGTAACCCCCCTTCTAGATCAACATGTCTTCTTCTTTGTGTTCTTCTGCAAATGATTCCCTTGACAAGCAAACCCTTCAAGATGGTCTTCCAGCTGCTTTTTCTTGTTCACCTTAGTTCTGATACCATGTTGGAGAATGCGGTAGGGCAACTATTAATGCAATTGCTCCTTAACCTTAATAATTGCTTGTGAAATTTATTTATCTTCTTGTGTTTATTTATTAGATCTCTTCATTAAGCAATTATCAAGAGAAAAAACAATAAAGGAAATGGACACAAGTATTAGGCTCCAAGCTAGGGCAAAACCCCTCCAAGAGGAAAACCTAAAAATAATCTCTTCTCTTCTTATCGAATCTGCTTCAAATGAAATAACCAAGACCCAAAACCCTAGACCAAATCCTCCTCCAAGCCCCTCCAAGTGGCACTTCCAATTAGGTCAGAGATTAACCAAATTAACAAAGATCAATTTTGATACAACCAGCTTCCAGCTTCAACTTTGGCCCCCAACTTCAACCCTGCAACTTTGACCTGCAATCTTCAGCCCTGTAGTAGCTGCAAAAACCCTAGATTCTTGACATGTGTGAGAGAAAATTGGCCCAAAAACAGATTTTTCTTCTTCTTGATTTCTCCTTGGTTCCTTGACCTTTCATTAGGGGAATTTTGAGGTCTAAAATGGGCCTCCTAAAGAAATAATAAAATAATAGCTAAAGCAATAAAATAATATTTATGAATTTGCAATTCACTTTTTGCATCACAATCCATGTAACCATAGTTAAATTCAATTGAAAAGTTGTACCAAAATAAAATTAATAAAAAAATTATATTGATGTGGCTATAAATAAGAATGATCTTTTCAAGAAAAAGTCATTATCATTGAACAACTAATGCATTTGTCCTTTGTACTTAAATAACTTAAAATAAAATATAAATATAAATTTATAAATTCTTAATTATATTATATGCTATTAATTAAAATTTATATTATTTAAATTGTATAATAACATGTAGTTAATACACTATAAAAATAATATAATATAATAAATGTATAGGGATATGCATTGTTTCTTTCAAAAAATATGAAATGACAATAATATATTTTTTTTCAAAAAGTGTGAAATGACATTTATTATGAGTACTTTATTTTGATTTTAAAAGTACTTAAAGCACTACCATGGTTAACCATGAGTTTTTATCCACCATTGAGAATATGACAAGTAAGTACTTTTAACTCAAGCAATGCTACCTCAACCATTAAGGATGATGTCATCCCCTAAAATATGATTGGTTCTCATAAAGTGAATTTTGATTGTACATTTTCCTTAGGAGGTCCATTTTAGACCTCAAAATTTCTCTAATGGCTCTAGCTTTCTTGATGTTCTCAGCTTCAGATCGAACTTCTTCTTGAGAGATCGAATGTGTAAATGAAGTTGAATCTGCTTCTATTTATAGGATTTTCATGAGGTCGAATACCCTTCTCTAGGCCGACTTGTGCTTGGAGGCTCATAGGACTTTCTAGACTCAAAATTAATATCTTTTAGATGTTACGGCTTGCACAAAAGGGTCTTATACAATTGCCAAGGACTCTTGAATCAAGAAAAATATTCTTTTGTCATGACAAATCCTAGAAGCATGAAGAACATGCTTGACCTAGATGACCATCAAAATGGAGAATGAAACCCATGCTTAAAATAATATTTCTCTTTCTTGTTTTTCTTGTAACATAAAATATACATAATGACTTGAGTACATTGACAATTATGAAGACCGAAACTAGTTACATATTCCAACACTAATTGGGTTCCGTAATCAATAAGAGTGGTTCTTATTTACTTTTTCTGCATGTATTTATCATGCAGTCCACATTTGGACTTAACAGTATTATAATTTAATTTGTAGCAGAAGTTAACTGAAGTGAATTGTGATTAGTTAAGGCTAATTTATGTATGTTCATTACAATGATGATATTTTTCTGTTTCAACGGACATCTAATGCTAATAGGGACCTTTGTCTCTGCAAGAAACAGGACAATCTTTTTAACATCAAAAAAATTGTAGAAAGGAATCTGATATGATTTTTAAAGATATTGCTGAAGTGGTCTAAGTGGACATTTATCACTGAATTTAATTCCTGTTCGATTTTATATTTTGCCCAAAATTTCATTTGGCAACTACCCAAGTTCTAATAATCATAAATCTAGACACATGACACAATTTCCATGCCATAGATTAAGTTTATAGAGCTCAACTGATTCTCTTGTTTAGGATTTGGAGTGCTCATGACGATTTCCTTGAGCTAATTGTCTGCTGTGATTTTGTCCCAGGAACCGTGTACTTGTCTTTGTCTTATATAAGAAAGAAGCAGAGAGAGTGGAGTCAATGCTTCAAAGAAGGTAATGGTTATTTTTTTCACTTGTATACTATTTTTTCTTCATTTCTTAAGAAGTATGTAGATAAGTAGGAGTGGTTAGTTGGTTTATCCTATATGGTCTCTACGGTCAAGAAATAATAAATAATTGTGGAAATGCTTAAGAGGGAATTAAGCTAGGATGGTTGGTTAGTTATTATGTCTTTTGGGGGCATGAATTAATAAAGTTTTTCTCTCCTTGTGGTTGTAACATCCTCGTTCTACAGATAACTGGAGTTTGCAGAACCAAATTTTGAGTTTCATGTGGGCAGTTTTATAAAAGCAATTAAAAAAGAGCTCATTAAATGTGCTGATGTAATTTTGACTCTGAAAGATGGAAGCAATAATGCAAAAGATGAAAACTCTGAAAGATGGAAGTAAGCAATGGGTGTATATGGGATTGGAATGCACCCTCTTCCATCTGACAGTGTTCAGTCCCATGTCGAAGTTGCTAATGAAATAAAAGTTTTCCCTATAGCGACTGATTTTATATCTGCCTATGGTGATGCTATTGTAAGGTTGTTAAATTTAGATAACCATGGTGTTCTATGCTTGATGCAATTTTACTTCAATCTTTTTTAGGCCTGATACAAAATAGCAATCACATAAACATGAAAGTAAAATGCTGATAGAACACAATAATAGATCAACAGAAGACAAGGCAAATATAGATCAGATTTACAATTCCTTTTGTCCAACAAAGATATGAGATATTGTTGCATTACGGAAGTCAACAGGATGCTTCAGCCAACAAAGTCTTTCTCGATCAGCCAATCCTCCAAGTGTCGCATCCACAGCCCTCAAAGACAGCTCATCACAAGTCAACGCTCGTCAACCAAAAGTCAATGCAGGACAGCAACATAAAGTCAACGCTGCAGATTAGGGATTCGGTCAAACTTCTTTGATTTCTTCGATTTTAGTGCCAAGCAATACGGCCTCTCAAAATCGGAATTTTGGGAGAATTTTGAGGTCAAACGACCAAGTGTTGACCACGGTCAATGCTGGTCAACGCTGCAGCAAACAAGACCTAAACAGATCCGCAAATTTCAGATTTCAGCTCTGCACGTGTGAAGGGAAGAATGCCTCCAAAGGCTAATGAACAGATCATATCACAATGAGAGATGTGTGATGAGTTGAAGATGAAAATGACTTCCAAGTCTCTCCAATTTATATCCATTAGTGAGAGTGTGTGACACATCTATTAGGCATGTGAGCCTACATTACAAATCTGGCCGACCTTGCGCATGTGTGGAAAATAAATTCAAAATATATGTTCTGTTCATTCAATCAAGATGATCTTTAGATCAATCTTGCACCTCTCCGAAAGAGGAATCCAACAAAAATATGACCATTGTCATATGAGCAGTGCAACATGGAGTTTTGATCTAGTTGTCCAAAATTAACACTCCCTCTCAACTAGGGAGAACTCCATCTGTCCACAAGTGCCATCCATCAGTACCATCGTATACTTTTACCAAACATCGTGCATCATCTTGCCGTAACTTGCTTCGCTGGCTCTTTCTCAGATATAACAAGAAGGTGAGTCACAAAGACATCACACTCAGCTGACTCGAAGTCAACTTAGAGGTAAAACCTCTCTTGGACTCAAAAAGTGTCTCATACTAACCCAAAGTCAGTTTAGAGGTAAAAACCTCATCATACTTGATCCCAGATCAAGGTGTTGGACACGTGCTATCCTAGACACAGAGAGTACGACAATCTCCGATGCGTCCATCGGTCTTGCTATTAGTCTCTATCCACATTTCCCACCTCATTGGCCAAATGAAAGGTACTTCCCATGAGTCCGAAACTCCATGGGTAGGATGCGTGCGGGGCACAGATCAAAGAGAGGTGAACCAACTCAATATCATAACGGTGCGGCAGAAGCACAACAAGGTTCGGCAAGCCTAGCCCTGTTTGTGCTTATAACTCTAAAAAGCTATCTCCAAGCCCCCTGGAGCTCCCAATGCTGATAGTCCAACTCAAGCAAGACCCTCAGAATAGGGTCTTTCCACGATTCCAAGCTTCTCACAGAAGGTTGTGAACTTGACCTTCCCCAAGGGCTTTGTGAGAATATCTGCGACCTGCTCATTAGTTCCTATATTATTGAGCTTTACGGTGCCTCACTGTACCATATCCCGGATAAAGTGGTACCTGAAATCAATATGCTTGGATCGATCGTGGAACACGAGATTCTCAGAAAGACGAATCGCACTCTGGTTATCATAAAGGATAACGATGGTATCTAGCACATGCCCAAACAACTCACTGAAGAGCTTTCACAACCAAACAACTTCACAACAGGCCATACTCGTTGCAATGTATTCGGCCTCAGCGGTGCTCAAAGCCACTGATTTCTACTTCCTGCTCATCCACGATATCGAAGCAGAACCCAAGATGAAGCAACTTCCAGATTTGATCTTGCGATCCACCACGCTGCCAGCCCAATCAACAACAATATATCCATGGAGTCTCAAACTCCTGGTAGTGCATCTTAGCCCATGATTGATTGTGCCTCGAAGATATCTCAACAGATTCTTGGCACCAATCCAGTGAATGTGATGAGGATCAACCATATGTTGACTCAAAGTGTTCACTGCAAAACATACGTCCGGATGGGAGTTCACTAGGAACACCAGGGCCTTCACGAGTTGTCGATACTCGGTAGGATTGGCTAGCATGGGCCCAACAGTGTTTCCACACAAATTCTTAAAGTTGAGTTCCATCGGTGTCGACACAGACTTGCAGTCCACCATACCAAACCTCTCTAGTAGCTTCACGACATATTTTCCTTAAGAAAGGAAAATCTCGTCTAGCCTCTGCCAGACCTCCAAGCCTTGGAAATAGTGCATCAGTTCTATGTCTTTCATCTCAAACTCGGAAGCTCGCTCCCTCTTACACTGATGAATGAGAGGGTCAATTCTTGTCAGGAAGAGATCGTCCACATAGAGAAGGATCAACATTACTTCGAGTGGAGCCCAACTTCATCAAGTAGCTATCTATCCTCTCGTACCAAGCCCTAGTGGCTTGCTTCAACCCATAGAGGGCTTTCTTCAACCTGCATACATGCTTGTCTATATCTCGGACTTCGAACCCCAGAGATTGCTCCACATACACCTCTTCTTTTATAGAACCATGCAGAAAATTGGTTTTGCACATCCATTGGATGTAGACTCCATCCTTGCGTTGCAACAAGGGCAGTAATAGATTAGATGGTGGTATATCGGGCCACATGTGCAAATATATCATCATAATCTATGCCTTCCTTTTGAGAGAAGCCTCAGGCAACAAATCTTGCCTTGTACTTTTGAGCACTTCCATCAGATCCATGCTTGATCTTATAAAGCCATTTCGGGGACAGATTTGCCTTTCGGTCTCGGGACCACTTCCCAAACATCATTCTTCATAATGTACTCATATTCTTCGTGCATAGCATCCTTCCACACTTGATGCTTGACGACTTCTTCAAATGATCCAGGCTCAGATTGTACTATCGTACTCATGGTTGCTAGATATCGTTCGTATCTCTTCGGCTTCTTGCTTTCACGGAATGTCCCCATTGGGGCAACATGTCTCTCGGCATTTACGAGAGTATCCCTGAGCCATGAGGGTTTTCTCTTATTTGGAGGAGGTGGATCAATGGGATCCATATGTCCTTCAACATCGGGCAGCAGGTCATCCTTCGGCTCTTCCTGTTTCCTTGCTTCTTCATCTTCTTTGTCTTCCTTGGAGCTAGGAAAATTTCTCACTTTCTTGAGGGCAACATCTTCATCGAAGGTGACATCGTGGCATATCTCCACTTCTCTTTGACCAGACACATAGATTTTATATGCCTTCAAAGTTTCACTGTAGCCCACCGACATTCCCTTATTTCCAGAAGCATCCAACTTACTTCTCTTTTCTTTCGGCTCATGAAAGTAAATAGGACAACCAAAAACTCTAAAATGAGAAACATCAGGTTTCTTACCAGAGAAGACTTCTTCGGGAGTTTTGGAGTCCAAATCGGAATGCGAGCATCTATTTTGAACGTAGACAACAATGTTCGCAGCTTCTCCCCATAAAAACTTCGAAAGACTTTGGTCACATAGCATGGCATGGACAGCTTCCACAATGGTCCTGTTCTTTCTATCGACAACACCATTTTTCTCAGGAGTATACACAGTTGTGGTCTCCCTCTTAATGCCAACTTCTCTACAAAAGTCATTAAACTCATTTGACTCATACTCGGTCCCATTGTCGGTCCTCAAAAATTTGATTTTCTTCTCGGTTTGATTTTCCACCAAGGCCTTGAAGGTACAAAACCATTTGAATGCTTCATCCTTCTTCTTCAAAAAATATATCCAGGTCTTGCGGGAGAAGTCATCTGTAAAAGTCATGTAATAGGAACATCCTCCCAAGGATGTCACAGGTAGCATACTAGATAAGTCAGAATGTATCAACTACAAGATATCAGTTGTCTTTGTGACACTTGAGGGGAATGGTCCCTTTGTATGCTTCCCTTCGGCACAACCCTGGCTTGTACCTTGATGATCATCTCTAAATTTAGGCATCCCTGTCACCACCTTCCTTGCTTAGGGAAGGGCTTTGTAATGAAGGTGTGCAAACCTCGATTGCCATAAATCTGTTTGAAGAGTTGTATCACATGACATAGCCCCCAATGGACTTCCTCCAACTTGGTAGAGTATATCAACTCAAAAACCAATAGAAAGAGCTTCCTTGAAGTTCTTCTTCTAGATAAGTACCTTTCCATCAACGAATGCCACCTTGAACCCTTTGTCTTCCATTGTCGAAATGGACACAAGGTCTTCTTCAAATTAGGTACATACAACACATCTTGTAATCGAAGGGACTTGACCTTAAGATAGATGGAGGGTCACAGTTCCAGATTAATATCTTTCTCAACCAAATTCAGAGAGGGCTTCTTTATAACTATTAACCAGTGAGGTGCCTTGAAGCACCACTATCAATCAACCAGACATCTAGGGTGTCGGGTGGAGATGCAGCAGAGAGGGCAGATACAAGAATAAATTCATTTCTCTTATTATCAACAACATTAGATTCATCGTACTTGGAATTTCTTGACCTCTTGAAAGTTGCCAATTTCCACTATGATCAGAGGGAGCCTTCCTTTTTACTTTGTACCTGTTGTTCCTGCCATTCCCTCTCGAGTTGTTGTTGTCATCATCCTTGGGAGAGTCCCTTCTATTAGGGCACTCTCTTGCATAGTGACCAGTCTTGTTACAAGTGTAATATCTTCCCTTCCTTCTTTTGGGCCCTGCTCTTCCATGGTTTTGATTTCTCGGGCCACCATGGTTCTTCTTCTTTGCATGAGTGGCGAAGGCAGTAGGGTCACTCCCATTTCCATTAGAGGCATATTCCTCCATTCTTGTTTCCTCTTGAATGAATCTTGTCAATATTTCATCAAAATCAGGAATCACATTATTATTAAGAATAGTGGTATTGAATACATACCAATCACGGGGGAGACCTCCAAGTGCAATAAGAACCATCTCTCGATCATATATTGCTTCCCCAATAGCTAGGAGGTTATTCTTGATTTCAGTGAGCCTCATAAAATAGGATTGAATAGATTCATCCTTGCCCTTCTTGATATTCTTCAATTGATTCTTGAAGAAAAGGGTTTGATTAGCATTCTAGCCCTGAACATGCTCACCAACTTATCATACATCTCTTTAGATGTGTTAGCTCAGAAATGTAAGCAACCAAGTGCTTATAATAGAATCCCGAATAATCATCTTTGCTTTGATTTCCCCTTTTCTATACTTCGTGTTTGTGGTAGCAGCTGCATTTGATGGAGGCTCTTGAATCTTCCCCTGTACATAGTCCATGACATCTTGATCTTCTAGAACCAAATCCAAGGACATCTTCAATGCATGATAATCTGACTTATCAGTCAATTTATCATCAACCTTGAAACCCTCGTAGGTTGAGGAGGTCATTTGTCCTTGATAGGATATCTTCTTTCAGTGATTGCTTCTAACACCAGCGTGGACTTTGTCTTCACCTCAGCTCTAAAACCATGTTAAATTTAGATAACCATGGTGTTCTATGCTTGATGCAATTTTACTTCAATCTTTCTTAGGCCCGATACAAAATAACAATCAAATAAACATGAAAGTAAAATGCTGATAGAACACAATAATAGATCAACAGAAGACACTCCAAATATAGATCAGATTTACAATTCCTTTTGTCCAGCAAAGATATGAGATATTGTTGCGTTACGACAGTCAACAGGTTGCTTCAGCCAGCAAAGTCTTTCTCGGTGAACCAATCCTCCAAGTGTCACACCCACAACCCCCAAAGATAGCTCATCACAAGTCAACGCTGGTCAACCCAAAGTCAACACAGAAAAGTAAACGCAAGACATCACCAGAAAGTCAACACTGCAGATTAGGTCTTTGGTCAAACTTCTATGATTTCCTCGATTTTAGTGCCCAAGAGTACGGCCTCTCAAAATCGGAATTTTGGCAGAGTTTTGAGGTCCAACGACCAAGGGTTGACATGATCATATTCTTGAAAAGCATTGTTCATAATGTTTGTGTTATTTTTCTGAGTTTTCCACAGCCTTGTTCCTGGAGACCCATGGGAACTTGCTTCATTATGAAAACTCGACAGCCATGTCCGACTATTAAATGTAATTTGTTCAGGATTGGAATCTAAGGCTGCAACTGACGCTCTATTGTCGATAATGTTATCTTCGTCGATGGCATTCTTTAGTTTTTCGAAGTAATTCTGCCGAATGGAGTTATCCATTGCACTGGACACTAAATATTTTGATGTCTGCAAACTTCGAACCAGAAACCCTACTGTGTGAAGCACCCATAGCGAGAATCTCTGTACTAGGTGCTCGAAAAGCCCAAGGTCGAAGATAATAACCAACAATTGCAGCAATGAAACGAGCTCTGCTTGATTTTTAATCTGTGAGTGGGCTTTTGCTTCGGATCCTGTTAATGGCTGCTGCCTGATCCTATCCGTGACCTCAGGAGAGTGATTTTGTTTCCACTCAAACTGAGCACAGATCTCTGAGATACGAAATCCTCGATTTGGAGGGTTTGTAACTCTGTCGTCTTTGCCCAAAACAGTAAAGCACGGTTCCTCACGGCCTTTACGAGAGGCCTTTCTAAGGTTCTCCCTCGTATTTTCATCTGATACCAAAGTATTGTCTCTCTCTAAAACGTCACCGGATAGACCATATAAAACTGGATTACATAATAGACGAATATAAAGATAGGTGTAGCCTAGCCATGTGCATGCCTCCCTTGCATTTTGAACTGTACCCACTACAATCTCTGCATTTAAATTATCTGCTGGCCTTGACACGAATTGGCTCTCAATTGGCAATTGCTGATTCATAAGAGAAAGGTAATACTGCAATTCACTGTGTCCTGTTATTATTAGTTTTTCTCCATAGGAATCATACTGTGGCCTTCCTGCAACACTGTGGTCCTTTTTCTTGATAACAACACCATCGTTTTGGGCAGCAAAAATTCCCTGAATTCCACCATAATTGTCAAGGGAAGCTGGAGATCTCTTAGCATTAAAATTTCTTCTGAAACCAGAATTTTGAGGTGGCCTGTAATATGATGATAACTTGTTCTCTCTTGGAGTCCTTAAATTTATGTCATCCTCCTCATTGTAATTGGTTTGTTGGGAATTTGGATCTCTGAACCCAGATGGTGCTGATCCCACAGGACTACCATTTCCTCTGTTCCTCTCATTTCGATAATATCTTCCCCTTCGTCCGCTCGTCATCTCCATGTCTTCTGAATCAGAATTCAATTCCTCTTGATTTCCTGAATCAATGACCTGATTTATTTTTCGAACTGGGTTTCTCCCTCTACGGATGAGCATTCGCTTATCCTTATTGGCAGATTCTTCCAAGGAATTTTTACCAAAAGTAGATGGAGTCACTATGATAGATATTGGTGGAGAATTAGAGATATTTTCTTTCTTGGGTTTTATTTCTTTACTACTTTCCATAGGAATATTAAATATGGCAGCATTATCTGGAGTTCATTCAGTTTCCGTCCTCTGAATATCTTTTTCTTGGTTAAAACATTCTTTGTCTTTAAGATCACCTGCATTTTCCTCATTATCATGAGATAACCCTGTAAGGTCTTCAAAGCCTCGGTCACAGAAATACTTATTTCTACAACTCCCTTTGCAGATCTATGTTCATCTGCAAAATCAAATTCATCTTCACCAATTTCTTGATCTCCAGTAGAAGAAACAACAGCTAGTGTCTGTTTTTCGCAATTTTCTTCTTTTTCTTTTTCCACATTTTTATGAAATTGGTCATCTTCTCTATTATGGATTTCTGCAGAAATTTTTTCAAGACTTGCAAAATTTTTTTTATAACCGTTTGTGACTTTTGCACAAGAATTCTCTAATTGCTGAAGCTTTTCTTGAATTTTTCTAATTTGCTCAATATTTTTGGGATCTTCACGTAATGGCACATTATACGGTAAACAATGTTCTCGGGCTTGTAAACTACATTCGTAGGCTTGTAGAATGATGTTGTGTGCCATTGCTTTAACTTGTCCTTAATATGGCTCTGATACCACTGTAGCAGCGGAAGTTGTAGATTTGGTTACTGTAGCCGCAAGATTTGTAGATTTGTAGACTTAATAGCAAAAGCAGCTTTAATTATAAAAATACACGAGGTATTTATAATAATAAATATTTATTAATATGATATGATATAAGACGACTGAATGATTACAATGAGGCCCTGCTTTTATACCTATGCAGGTGACCTTTCATGAACTTTTCAGCTAACTTAATCACTAATTTACATAATCACTATTTAACTATTAATGACTATATTTATTACTTTAGTTATGAATTAGGTTCATAACAGTCACATTTATTAGGCATGTGAGCGTACATTACAAATCTGACCGACCTTGCACATGTGTGGAAAATAAATTCAAAATATATGTTCTGCTCATCCAATCAAGATGATCTTTAGATCAATCTTGCACCTCTTCGAAAGAGGAATCCAACAAAAATATGACCATCGTCATATGAGCAGTGCAACATGGAGTTTGGAACTAGTTGTCCAAAATTAACAAAGATGTTGTACTACGTACATGTCTCTAGAAGAGCATTCTACTACCTGGAGCTTCATTGTTCACCAAATTTGTTCTGTGATTTGGACCCATGAATGGCAGGGCCACCTATAGTAGACATTTATGTTGCACGAAGCATGGAAATTGGAAAATTTTCCGGAAATGATATGAATTTTGGAAATGGCTGCTTGGAAATTTCAGCAAAAAAGAAATTAGAAGAATTCAAAACAAATATGTAACTAGCACAAGCACATTAGTAAATGTAGTTGATATATGCAGATCGACATCGTTTCCCCCTTTAAAATTCATGGTTCTAGCACAACCATCACTTTTATAAACCATTCATTTTATAAATCGTTGTATTCATATGATGTGCCATTTGTTATTTGATAATTTGCATAGTAATTTCATAATAGTCTAAGGTGAATGTGAAAAGATGAACATAGATTTAGAGATGCAAGCTAATTAATATTTGAAATTCCATCATTGATGTAGAGGAGACGACGAGAATATGCCAACATCTTTCATTTATGACCACAAGATAAAGATATGGATTGAAAGAAAGATTAATCTTCCAACTTTCAATAAGGGGATGCATATCAGCGTAATAGTAATAGTGAAATAAAGAACAATTAAAGAAAAATTAAGGGAAATCAGTGTAAATAACTATTTTTTCCAACATAATTGATTACATCTTAAAGTTTGCTTGTCTGTGTCACAAGTTGTACAAACAATTTGATTTTATCATAGGATTTTGATATTCTTATTATTTTATATGATGAATATAAATGAATATAACATTAGTTTTCTTTATTTGGAGTCTGGACTATAATGCCAAGTCTTTCTATGCTGATGAACTCTAGTGATCTGATTTTCCAGAGGATGGAATGTTGTTGCGGTTCATGGAGACAAATCTCAACATGAGCGTACAAAATCGGTCACCTTATTCAAGGATGGAAAGTGTCCCCTACTGGTAAAGGGAATTTTTTTTTCTATATTTATGATAGGAACATTCTGTTCAATGTAGCGTAAGATATCCTCTGAATTATGTGTCTACAACATTTTTACCGCCAATGCGTTTCTTAAGTAAAGAACAGGAGCTTTCATTACTCATCATATCAACTTGTTATTGGAAAAAAAGCTCTGTATTCATTGTGTAATGATAACTTCGATATTTTGTCGCCTTGAGTTTTATTTCTAAAGTAATTTTACTTTTTCTTGTAGATTGCCACAGACGTTGCCGCAAGAGGTCTTGATATTCCAGATGTGGAAGTTGTGATTAACTACAGTTTCCCTCTTACAACAGAGGACTATGTGCATCGTATCGGCAGGACTGGACGAGCTGGGAAAAAGGGTGTTGCACATACTTTCTTTACTCAAGCGGACAAGGTATTATAATCCATGGATGCCAACATATCCTGTTTGATTACTTATGAAACCAAGTTCAGGGGTCTATTTTCTTGGTCATTAGATTATGATTGATTGTGCTTTGAAGTTCCTTTTAAGATGGATCATATTATCTTGTGAGAAAATTTCGTTGCTTCAGGCTCGTTCTGGGGAGCTTGTAAATGTTCTTAGAGAAGCTGGACAGGTGGTGCCAGATGATCTCCTAAAATTTGGAACACATGTAAAGAAAAAGGTATCTTTTGCTATTTTCCTTTCTCTCAGATTACATAAGCCCAAAATGGAATGTATTTGCCTTAGATACCCAATAACTGCAAAACATGCTCGTTATTGTAAACATGTCCTTGCAAGTTGAACTTGAACTTGTGCATATGTTATATCTTGAAAATCTTTGATGGTGTATCCTGGATATCTCAAGAGTTTCGAGAATGTGATTGCATGTAAAATAACACAGAGGATGTGCGGTCTTTAATGCTAATAAACCTCAGATAATAATTCAACTGATTAACTTATTGTTTCTTTCTCTAACCTTGTGCCAATTATGTACCTTTTTGTTGTAGGAATCTAAATTATATGGGGCACACTTCAAAGAAATTTCTGCCAATGCTCCAAAGTCGACAAAGATTACATTTGCAGACTCTGATGATGAATAAAAAGGGACTGTCTCTTAGGTTTACTTTTTCATAAAGTTATAACATGTAAATTCTGATGGTCAAAGGCTTTGGAAAGTGACCTTGGAAATTTCAGGGCTAGTATGAGAAGATTCTGCTTCCCTTTGGTGATGTCAATCTGACCATCAGAAGAAACAGGAGTATTTTGGCCTTACAGAAGGCTGCCTTGCATTAAAGCAAGAAAGTATTGGATATCATTGTATGAGGCCAGGTTAATAGTTGCTACAGCATTATAATGCAACTGCAACACAGCATCATAATTTTTTTGGTCTCCACCAATTTCCTTCATGCGATGTCTCTCTGGCATGATACATCCCCACATTGATTAACTTGATTGACCCCTTGTTGAAATTCTAGATTGTGCTTGAAGGTTATTGAATTACATGCACCAGAAGTTGGAGCCAGCTTAATTGGTGTTTTTGATCCCCATGAAAAACATCTTAATGTCTCCTTTATGGTTATAGATATTTGTATGCATGACATTTGGTGTTTTTGATCCCCATTAAAAACATCTTAATGTCTCCTTTATGGTTATAGATATTTGTATGCATGACATTCGATGTATAGCAGCTATATGGATTCCTAGTGCTCAATGTATTTCCTTTGCCTCGATCTATAATAATTTTCAAATGATTATCAAGCATAAAGTGCCCATGCACCACAATGTTTGGAAATGAGAACTGATCTTCAGACTTTAAAAAAGATTTTGCAGTACGTCTGTGCTTACATTTTGCTATTGGCTGACTCATAGTTGTAACTACAATTTTCTATGCATTGCAAATGATTCAGTTTCAGGTTTAAAACACTATACATGTATGTTCCATAGATATAAATTCCCCTAACCATTCCACGTATTAACTGTTAGAATTTTAAAGTTTTTTTGGAGTCGTGATATTTTATCTTTAACGCCATTGCTAAAAATGTTGAAATTTACACCGAAAAAGGAAAATGTTATTCGAGCATCAGTACTTTTTGTTTTCAGGGTGCTTTTTGCACCAAAAAAATTGGTTTTTACTATTATTTAAAAAAATGTTAAAAATTTACCCCGGAAAAAAAAAGTGGTGATGCAACATCAACACTTGTTGTTTTTGGGTTGTTTTTTCATGTTTTTTTAGGGATTTTCTTTGCTATATTTCTCGTTTTGAGGTAATAGTTCTCGTTTTATCGATAACTTTGTTGATTATTCAAAGCTATACATTCTTTGATAATGTTGCTTCTTAGCGGTTTGACTTTTCTAAGAATAATTGAGCAATCTTGTATAACACAATCTTCTTTTTCATTAGTTAGTTATCATATACTATCTTCTATACTACAAATTATATCATTTGTAGGTAATGATTTAGGAACAATGGCAAAATTTAATCCTTTTGTTGGAAATATTAAGGGGTGAATTATTATTTCCTTTCAATTAGTTAATTTTTATTTTTCAAAACATTGAATTCACATTAGCATTAGATCAAACATAAATGGACAGTAAACATTCAACAATGCATGACATCAAGACTACACGAGATTTTCAGGTGAAAACCCTTTCGGGAGAAAAGCTACTAAATGCTTCTTAATATAGGTCTTCAAAATTTTACATCAATTAGGAAGCTCAAACTTCCAAGATTTATAGCTTCAATTGAAGGAGGCTCAAATCCCTTGGTTTACAGGCTCCAACCTGAAGGACCCTCCAATGCCCTAACTCACTAGCTCCAATTGGAAGGATGCTCCAATGCCATGGTTTACAGGTACCAACTTGAAGGACGCTCCAACACCCTTATTTACAAGTTCCAATTGGAAGGACAGTCCAATGCTCTGTGCAAGCTTTGTCTTGCCCTAGCACCATCCTGCCACTATAAAGTGTTCTCAAACTCTAACCTGAAAGAGCCTCCACTCTCTTGCCTTGCACCACCATGCCACCCTATTCACGCCAGATCCATTTGTGCTCAAATACAATAACTGCAATACAATCAAGTCTACTTTCACATAAAATATCAAACCCAAGCTTCATAAAAGATCAATTCACTACTGCTCGAACATTGTAAAATGTAGCACATATCCTTTGCTCACATAATCCAAGTACAATACAAGTTTGCTCAAACACCATATGTGTCTAGCAAACCCTTAGCATCTGGGTACAACCATCAATGATCATTCTAGGATGAAAAACAATCAACAATCACTAACATCATATGATACAATCTCTACTCTCCAAACTGCTGCATAACAATGTCAAAACCTAGCATAGGTTCACAATGAAGATACTTTAGGTGCTAGTCCTCACAATACTACATCTATGCTTCGTGTATAATGATGTCCCAATTTCAAACTTAGCCACAACAACCCAAACTCAAACGTTGATGTATATATACAAAATTGCATAGACCAATAATACTCACTTATGCCGGACTTCTTCAACACCGCTGCAAAAAGGCTGTAACACTATAATAATGGATTTTACTATCATTACAAACAATTCAACTCACTTATGTAATGATACATTCAAGACTTGCAGATGTGAAGTATGTCACAATAAGTCACTAATTGTCAAGATCATACCTAGACCTATCTATGTTATTGTTATGCTCTTATGTACTAATGCTTTCGCACTTGGCCCTCACTTGATGTAGATGAAGGAAATTCTCAATATTCTGAACTAATAAAGTTTGTTGATGCATTAAAATCTAATGATGCCGCGACTACACTAGAGGATAGCTTTTGCTGTTGGAAATACTGAGAGGGGGATGAATCAATATTTTTTTATCAATTATTTTATTTTTAATTCCACATAGCATTAATTGTTATTAGCATCAGATAAACAAAAACATCATCAACACCGTTCAAAAATGCATAAGAAATAGAGACAAGAAACACATATTTTTAGGTGGAAACCTCTCTGGGGCAAAAACCATTGAATGCTTCTTAATATTTTTCTTCAAAAGATTTACATCAAGTTTTCAGTTCCAACTAGAGGAGAGTCCTACCTCTTGATTTATAGGCTCCAACTTGTAGGAAGCTCCTACGCCCTATTTACCAATTGCAAACCAGAAGGATGCTCCAACGTCCTAGATTTAGGCTCCAACTTGACGAATGCTCCAACACCCTATTTACCAATTGTTATTGGACATACGTTTCAACGCCCTATGTAAGCTACAACCTACCCTAGCACCAACCTACCAACCTAAAGTATTCTCAGGCTCCAACTTGAAGGAGACTCCACTCTCTTTCCTTACACCACCTTGCCACCTGGATCAGTCATCGGACCACGTTTCACAATTTTCAAATTAGATCCATTTGCACTCAGTATCAATAGGAATCTGTAAATCAAGAATCTACAAAACAATCTCTTAATCAATTCTTTCTCTACTCAATATGCACACCAAACCCTAGCTGTCAATATCTACTATCACACCCAATTCTGCCTCTCCCCAATCTTCATGCAAAAACCTATTTGGATAATAACGATCTCTACTACAACACTATATCTGTCTAAGCATTACATTTGATTCTGCTCATTATCAATACATAATCAATAATATGTATGCCAATAGCCTTGCTCAATGTACCTCTGCTCATCAATCAAACTTGATTGCTAAATCACAAACTATACACATATTTGTGATTGACACCTTGCCGAAAATCATATATTACTAACAAAACCCAACTTTAATATTGTAATGACATCAGTATAAAGATTAGCTCAACAATCAACTAGACTAGGCATCAACAACATAATAATGTTTCAATCCAACATAACTCTTCCAATGGCCATCATACTTCAAACTAGTCATAGGTTATTTGTCCACTTGATACAACGATCATCAGATCCTCCTTATGCAATGGGGCACTACAGGTACCCACAATGTTGTGATCAATTGTCCCACCATTATCCTTAATACTATATATAAACACCTTTTCCACTTTGTGGTAAGGAAAATAATATGTTATTTTATTAGTGTTTACAGGGGCCCAATATGCCCATGTACAATGTGTCCCCCTTTTTGTTAGCACTTATTTTGATTAATCCACAAAAATAGAAACTAAATGTAGATTTATAAATTGAATCCGTCATCTCATATATTGAACACATACCTTTCGGAGAATGCTTCTGGTCCACCTGTGCATTATACATATGCCCACAATACAACTTGTCCAGGACCATCTGATTTCGTGATGTGAAAAGAATCTACATGTGCAGCTTCGGTTCCTCTTTTAGTAATATCATCCCACAACAAATTCACATATGTTTGGTGCCATCTTGTGCGTCTCTTTTGAAATTCGCTTACATACCTTAGAACTACGTCCTATATGCATCAAAAAGTTGTCACAATTTTATTCTAGAGTTAGTTGTTCGTTCCTTGAAGTTAGGATAATTGAAACCACACTTTTATTTTACACCCAAAATTAAGTGCCAAGAGGAGACAAGGTAAAGATATTCATATGCCTGTTCCAACAATTTGATATCCTTAAAATTTCAGTTTGCTTCAAGGAATAATGCTTATTCAATAAGGTCGGCTTCAATGTGAATGTGTACAAATACCCTCAGAATTCTGGTCCTTCAACTGAACTGCAGGCCTGATATAAATAAATAGTTTCATTGTTGCCCAAAATGCTATTTGATGATAATTCCAGGCTGCAGATCAAGGAGTCTGCACTCTAGGCTTCCATTCCTTTGTTGCTTCAAATCATTAATGGACTGCAGACATCAAGAGTACACGACTTAATGTAGTTCAAACCTTCTTAATGAATACGGCACATTATTTAAACAACTCTTGGTCTATAGTAAATTCACCGTCCTTGATTTCATGACCTCAGGATGTGATTCCCTAATGAGGGCCGAAATCCTTCAATGTTCAAACTTTTTTACTGGTAACATTGAATCTTATACATAACGAAACCCTTTGTACCCCAATAATTATGCCATAACCCTAAGGACCTTCACATGTGATGAGTGATGAATAGATCAAGTTCTCATGCTCTGAAACTCAGAACCGATGCAACATTTTGTTAATTTAGGTAGCATAAGATGTGCTCTAAGTCTCAAAATTTGCAGGGAGGCTTAGGCACATGTATTCTAGAGAACTTAGAAATCGTTTGTGAAAATTCCACTCAGAATATGTTTTATTAAAATAATGAATTATTTTTAAAGGGACCCTAAGTCTAAACTTAGGAAAATAAAATAATTAAAGGGTATTAATAAAACATAGTGAATCTTCTAGAGAAGACGAAGATCAAGTCTGTTGTGAAGCCAGCTCTAAAAATAGAAGAAAAGAGATATCAATGCCTTAGAAATAAGCCACTTCGAGGGGGCAACCTCCAATACATTACATGAATGAACAATTCTTCGATGATACAATTTACAAAACCTCCTTTCTATATATAGGAGTCGATGGGGCCACAATGTAATCCTAGCCAACCTAACAATAATAATTTAAGGGCATAATAATAACAATATGGGGGTTACAGGGATACAATAATAACAATAAGGGGGTTACACTAACAACAATAATAGACTATACTATTAATATAGGGACCTAACATGCCCCTCTCCTTCAAAAAAGTGTTGTCCTCAACGCTTGAGTAGCTCTGGGTGCTTCTGTATAAAATTCTCACCCTCCCATATAGAATCTTCAATGGGTAAGTTCTTCCACTTGATGAGATACTCTGAAATTGATCGATTCCGTAGTTGTTGAGTTCTTGTTTTTGTGACCACTTTAGGTTCCAATATGATTTTTCCTTCCTCATTAAGTTCTGGCAATATTGTTTGAACTGGAAGATTTTCACCTATAACCTTCTTTAAGCATGAAACATGGAAAATTGGATGCACTCGTGAAGAAGCAGGAAGCTCAAATTTGTATGCCATAGTACCAATCTTTTGCAACACCTTGTAAGGACCATAGTACTTTGGCGATAATTTATTATCCTTCTTTGCTTGCTTGAGGGACATTTGTTTGTATGGTTGTAGCCGTAAAAATACCCAATCTTCTACATCAAAACTTCTCTCGCTGCGATGTTGATCTGCCTGTTGTTTCATTCGATTTTGTGCCAAATTCAGGTTATCCTTTAAGAGTTGGAGAACTTCTTGTTGATGCTCGATGTGATCTTCCACTGCTTGAACCTTTGCATTTTCTCTTAAAGATGATGTGATGGATGGTGGATGATATCCATAAAGTGCTATAAATGGGGTCATTTTTGTTGTAGTATGGAAGGAAGTGTTATACCACCATTCTGTGAGAGGTAACCACTTGACCCATTGTGTTTGTTTATCAGATACAAAACAACAAAGATATCCTTCCAAACATTTATTTACTATCTCAGTTTGACCATCAGATTGAGGATGATAAGATGAGCTATGAACTAATTGAGTACCCAAACAAGAAAATAACTCCCTCCAAAGATTTCCAGTAAAAATGGGATCTCTGTCGCTCACAATAACCCTTGGGTTTCCATGTAGCTTTTGAATTGTGTCCATAAATGTAGTAGCAACTGTACTTGCTTTAAATGGATGAGATATTGCACAAAAGTGTGCATATTTGGTAAGTCTATCAACTACCAACGTGATGACACTCTTTCCTTCGGACTTAGGTAAACCTGTGATAAAATCCATTGAAATCTCCTCCCAACATTGACTTGGAATAGATAAAGGTTGTAGAAGTCACGGGGTCTTAATTGTCTCAACTTTATTCTGCTGGCAAACCAAACATTCTGCCACAAAATTTTGAATATCAGATTTAAGGGCATCCCAAAAAAATTCTTTCTTCACCTTGTGGTAAGTTTTTAAAAATCCTGAATGTCCTAAAGGAGAAGTGTGCAATTCCAAAAGAATCTTTTGTTTTAGTTGGAAATTCTTACAAAGATATAAGCGATCTTTGTACCATAAAGAATCATTTTTCCAACTAAATGTATCAGATGTACTAGGATCTTTCCGTTAATCTTAGCCGTTAATTAACGACTTAATCTCAGCCGTTGAAGTCTCAGCAAGAAGATTATAAGGACTTGAAGCATCATTTGGAAATGACCTAGAGAGAGCTAGGGGATGATGAGATCAAAATTATTTAGTAAGTAGTGCTTAGGGAGAAAATCGATAGAGAGATATTTTGTAGAGAGGGGCAATAATTACGGTTGGAATGTTTCCTGATCCCAAGAGTGCATAACAGAGGAGGCAGTAGAAGCCACAGAGGCAAGACAGAGCCAATGACGCAAAGGCTACACAGGCACTGCGCAGAGCCTGAGAGGGATTCTGTTTCTGTTGAGGAGTCAACGTTGGGTCAGTGCCATATCCCAGATAGATTTTCCGGTGGCCAGTTTCCAACTAGCAAAGAGAGCAGCGCAGGGACAGAGAGCAGCTATAACTATCACGTAGAGATTGCGCAAAGTGACGCAGTCAGTGTGCAGAGGCAACACAAAGCAACTTGTTTTGGGTGTTGATTAGTGTCGGGTTCCCGTGGAGGAGTGAGGTTTGTCTCACAAGATTTCACTAGTCAGTTTCTCTGCATGATTTGACATATCCGTCAATCATAGATTTGTACTCAGAATTTACTGCATTATATATAAACCCTCAATTGCTGCACTGGTTTCCCTGCATTGGGTTTTTCCGGTGACGTTAGTCCAAAAGCAACAGTGTCAGATGTGTTTATGATTTTCTATTGCTCAAGTATGTTAATCAAGGTTGCCATTGATGTCAATATGGCATTGGCCGAGATGGCAAATATTCTTGAGATACCCCATAATGTGATGATAAGGTTGAAGACAATAAATGTCTGGTACTAGATGATGATGTCATGACTCTTGTTTGACAAGAATGACATCAATGAAGAGGTCAACCCATGAAGATGTCAAACCACTTATGAAGAAGTCCTATGAAGTCCTTGATCTAGCAATAATGTTGCATGCGCCTTGATGATCTAGACCTTAACCCTTGATGACATATGGAGTCATACACTAAATGAATGACCACAATTGATGATGACACTTGATGAAGGTTGAAATACTAGATGATAACGTGGAAGATATCATTTGATGGTTGGAGGACTATTTTGAAGTTCTCCTAATGATGCTGCACTATAACATATCACTGCACAATTATGTGAAACACTCATTGCTGGACACTATCATGATGACGTGGATGTCCTACATGTTCCTATGATAATGAAGTAGCCAAATAATGGAGAAGACAAACAATGGAGAAGCCAAACAAAGAAGCCATACTGTCCTAATCATTTTCTGCACTAAATAATATAAGGACAGTCACAAAGAAAAATAAATTTTCCACCTTAGAGGCATATTTTCTCAATGGGACCTAGACCATCTTAAAGAGGATTTTTTCCTCTTTCCAATGAGCCCTTACATGCCCTAAAACTCCCAGTGGTTGATGAGATAATGAATTTTTAAGTTTAAAAACATATATTTTTTTATCTAGTCGACCTAAGTTAACATACATATGTCGGCTCTCATTTCCAACAGTCACGTCCTCTCTTTAAAGGACGAAATCACTATAAATATAAGTCAAATCCTTCATTTTTCACCATCAATTCGGTGAAGATTTCAAAGATATAGGACAAGAGGCCAAGGAGGATTTTTTAAATCACTGTTTGGGTTGAAAATATTTTTTGTTTTAGGGTTAAAACATCTTGAGGACAGTCAGCTTGATGGGTAGCTTGGTTTAACATCTCAGAAATATGAAAATTGCAGTGTGGACTAGTTGAGGGTTCAGTGGGTATACTTTAGCTCTTCTAGAAGCTCAGACAAAGGCTACAAGATCACAGAACTTTCCTTAAACTATATAACGGTCACCTCCAAAAGAATTGATGCTTGGACCTTGTGGCAGGTAATACACTAGAACAATCTACCTGTGGGAGGCACCTCTTCTCGGATCTGAGGAGCGACAGAACTGCGGTGACACTTTTTATACACAAACCTAACCTCAGACCATTGTTTGGAGTTTGGTCATCAATTGTAAAAGACTGTGCAATAAGACTGGACATCCATCCTTGAGATATTCAGACCTGTGGGAATTCATCAAAAGGACAACTCGAACCTATGGCCATTCATCAGAAGATAAGTTGTTTGGATTTGCTGAAGCAATTGTCAAGAAGCAGAATTGAACCTGTGATGACATTTCTTGGATGTGTGATGGTGTGTTTGAAAACAAATTTAGATCTATAGTGACACCTTGCAAACACAACCTTGGGATTTTTTCCTTGCATATATTCGTTAGAGACACAATGTTTATTGCAGATTGAATTTGGCTCAGATCTTTGCTATTAGTCTACAACAAATTCCTTCTTGAAGGAACAGTATTAAGTGTAGACTTTGGTTGATGGAATAGTGCTAGAAACACCAGTGAGAAACCTTGAAACAATGAAAGATATTTTGATGATTTGTGAAACTTGAAGATAGCAGACGCTGGAACATTTTTGGAGTAGTCATTGACAATATTTAAGTAGCCTCGTTGAAGAAACCTTGTAGGAGTATTGAACCATCGAGGCAATCTTGGAACATTATGTTGAAGACATCTTGTTGAAGAACTTGGGTTGCCTATTGAAGACAACTTGAAGGTCTTGTAGATATTATTGGGGACCATGATGCGTTAAAGAAATCATGAGGCGACTTTGGAGATCTTTGTTGGGTGACATGAAGAGTAGTGATGACACCTTCTGAGAAGACATGGTTGTCATTGATGAAGTGATTTGGAGAAGGCAGTGTTGGCTAAGAGATTGACAAGGCTCGATGCAGATGTTATTGTGAGCCATGAACTTTGAAGAACTACTAATATTATCTTGATGAATTGAAGTTGTAGGTTGGAGCCCTAGAGGATAGGTGTCCTCAAGAAGACCAGGTTGGTTCTTGTACCATAGATAGGGTTGGAGCCTCAAAGTGACAACATTGGTGCCTTGGAAGATAGGGTTGGAGCCTCAAAGTGACAACATTGGTGCCTTGGAAGATAGGGTTGGAGCCCTAAAGGATAGGTGTCCTCAAGAAGACTAGGTTGGAGCCTGTACCAGATATAGGGTTGGAGCCCTTGAGGTTGGTGCCTCAGGATTGACAAGGTTAGAGTCTTGGAAGTCCAAGTCGGTGCTTGGAAAATACAGGTTGGAGTCTGGGAGATAGAAGATTGGTGTCTTCATCTAGTGTTGGAGCCCTACATATATTGTACTTGATTTATTGTAAAGAAGAAATTAATAAAAACATTTATTCTTATTGTTCATTTTGTGTTCTAAATATAAGTGATCTAACTGGTAAAAATAACAATTGAAAAGAAACCCTGATTCACCCCCCTCTCAGTATTTCCCACAATTGGTATCAGAGCTAGCACCTTCATTCAAAGCCTAATAGCTTGAAGGTTGATCCTTAGAACACAAATGGAAAATCCAAGAAAGAAACTCTCCAATCCTCCTAAAGACGCGTCTTCTTCAACCATCAAAATTGAAGTCAATCAATTTGTGAAGGCTCCATTGTTCAATGGAAACTTTGATATATGGGAGGCAAGAATGAGGAATTTCTTGAAGAATCAACGCATTGAAGTCTGGAAATCGGTGATTACTGATAGCATGATGGAAGGAGAATCCAATGAGTATAATACAAGAGCAATGAAAGCAATCTTGAATGGGCTACCTGATTGTATGAAGGCCAATTTGCAAAAATGTTCATAAGCAAAAGGCATATGGGACAAACTTCATGATCTTCACTCAAAAGGAGCGTTCACAATGATCTCTAGCGAAGAAGATGATGAAAAACAAGAAAGAAGTCCATAATCCATCAACAAAGATGGAGATAAGAGAGATGAAAACAAGGCTAAAGAAGACCTAGAATATGAAGAGAACAAAGAAGACTTTGAAGGAGATCTCTTGAATAAACTTATCGCTTCCATGGAAGAGATTAACAATTTGAAAAACGAAAATGAGGAACTTAAGAAGAAAGCGCAACATGGTAACCAAGACAAGACAAGGAAGGAAGTTGAATTTGTCAAGCTTCAAGTACAAGAAAGGGATGAGGAGCTCGCCAAACTTGAGGAATTTCATCAAAACAAAAGAAAGCATTATGAAGAAGTCATATCTATGAAAAATCAATTGGATAAGGCAAAGAAAAGGGAAGAAGCTTTGTCAAGCCACCTTGAACAAAGACTTAAGAGCTTGAACAATCTTGAAGCAAAGATTGGTCAATACAAGGAATAGGTCTCCTCTCTTAGATCCCAACTAGAAGAAGCAAGGGAACAAGCACAAGGAGCCGAGAAGGTGATGGAAACTTTGGCATTCATAGAAGGACAAGTTGATGAAGCAAAAAATGAGAGAAATACCATGTTTGCCAACTAGAAGAAAAGGATGAAGAAATATTCAAACTAAAATCAGACATCAACCTTCTCAAGGCCGGAACATGTGAAGCTACAAGAATAAAAGAAAAAATGGAGAGCAGTCTAGCAAAGAAGAATGAAGAAGTCTTCATAATGAAATCAAATATCATCTCCCTTAAAAACGAAGCACACGAAGCAACAAGGATGATGGAAGAAATGAAGAAGAAACTAGTCACGAAAGATGAAGATTGTGAAAAATTGAAAGGAGAAATTGTCTCTCTTAAAAAGGAAGTTGACTTGCTGAATAAGAATTTGAAGATTTCTCAAACCCTAGATGACATCCTAAGTCATCAAAGATCCCCCCTTGATAAATCAGGTCTTGGCTATGCAGGTGAACCCTCAAGCAAGAATGATAATGCTTCAAACAACAAGGATGTGAGGAAGCCAGAAAGAAATGATACTCCCAGTTCCAGCAAAGGTAAGAGTCAAGATGACATTAGAAGAAACCCTACTCCAAGGAGATTTACAGATGATGTCAAGAATACAAAAGGAAATGAATATCATCAAGAATTCCAAGGCAAAAAGACTTTAGAAGTACTTCAAGGAACTCTTCATCTCCCAGGTACCAAAGTATATTTCTTGGTTATTGCTATTCTTGTACAAACTTTGGGCACATGGCAAAAGATTGTAGGGCATATCACAAAGACATATATAATGGTCCTTGTCAATCTCCTAGAAGCAATTTTGCAAGAAGAAGTAATGATCTCTCATTCATGAACAAGATGGAGTGCTTCAATTGCCATAAGATTGGACATATGGCTCGTGATTGTAACTTGACTTGGGTCCCTCAATAAGCTAAAAGTATGTCAACTAAGCTAGAGAAGAAGGTTACACAAGTATGGAGAAGGAAGCAAATAGGATCCGAAAGTCTCTTGAACACTCCAGCCAACAACACATGTTGTTGATTTGATGAAAACATCCTTGATTTTCCAAGTGTTTGATGATGAAACTCTGCTAGAAAGGAGACCATGCATGGTTAGGGGGAGCTTATGATTATTAATCATTCTCGCAGAAGCTATCTATGAAAGGGCCCTATAAAATACTTGATGAGTCACACATGGACAATCATCCTTTGATAAATCATCTCTCGAGAGCAACTCCACTGAGGAATATGATCACTTACTAATCCAGTGGACTATTGTTGAGGATCTCTTCCATTTGATCACTAAGCAAGTAATCTTTCTTGAGGTAGAGGAATTTATGCGGAAAGGGGTAGTTGGTTCATCACATGAAGAAATGTAGACACATCTATCATTGAGCACATTTCCAAAAGGAAGAGCACCATGATAGGGGGAGTAACTTACCTATGAAGAGATACTATTGATGAAGAAAAGAAGCAGCTTGACAGGGGGAGTACTTGGGCATCCCATTTGCCATTGATGTCGAAGGGGGAGAGAATGTTGGAAGGGCAAGAATATTGCCATCAATGACAAAGGGGGAGATTGTTAATCAAGGTTGTCATTGATGTCAATATGGCATTGGCCGAGATGGAAAATATTCTTGAGATACCCCAGAATGTGATGATAAGGTTGAAGACAATAAATTTCTGGTACCAGATGATGATGTCATGACTCTTGTTTGACAAGAATGCCATCAATGAAGAGGTCAACCCATGAATATGTCAAACCACTAATGAAGAAGTCCTATGAAGTCCTTGAACTAGCTATAATGTTGCATGTGCCTTGATGATCTAGACCTTAACCCTTGATGACATATGGGGTCATACACTTGATGATGTCATACACTCAATGAATGACCACAATTGATGATGACACTTTATGAAGGTTGAAATACTAGATGATAACATGGAAGATATCATTTGATGGTTGGAGGACTATTTTGAAGTTCTCCTAATGATGCTGCACTATAACATATCACTGCACAATTATGTGAAACACTCATTGCTGGACACTATCATGATGACGTGGATGTCCTACATGTTCCTATGATGATGAAGTAGCCAAATAATGGAGAAGAAAAACAATGGAGAAGCCAAACAAAGAAGCCATACTGTCCTAATCATTATCTGCACTAAATAATTTAAGGACAATCACAAAGAAAAATAATTTTTTTCCACCTTAGAGGCATATTTTCTCAATGGGACCTAGACCATCTTAAAGAGGATTTTTTCCTCTTTCCAATGAGCCCTTACACGCCCTAAAACTCCCAGCGGTTGATGAGATAATGGATTTTTAAGTTTAGAAAAATATTTTTTTTTATCTAGTCGACCTAAGTAAACATACATATGTCGGCTCTCATCTCCAACAGTCACGTCCTCTCTTTAAAGGATGAAATCACTATAAATATAAGTCGAATCCTTCATTTTTCACCATCAATTCGCTGGAGATTTCAAAGATACAGGACAAGAGGCGGAGGAGGATTTTTTAAATCAATGTTTGGGTTGAAAAGATTTTTTGTTTTAGGGTTAGAACATCTTGAGGACAGTCACAGCTCGATGGGTAGCTTGGTTTAACATATCAGAAATCTGAAAATTGCAGTGTGGACTGGTTGAGGTTTCAGTGGGTATACTTTAGCTCTTCTAGAAGCTCAGACAAAGGCTACAGGATCACAAGACTTTCCTTAAACTATATAACAATCACCTCCAAAAGAATTGATGCTTGGACCTTGTGGTAGGTAATACACTAGAACAATCCACCTGTGGGAGGCACCTCTTCTCGGATCTGAGGAGGGACAGAATTGCGGTGACACTTATACACAGACCTAACCTCAGACCATTGTTTGGAGCTCGGTCATCAATTGCAAAAGACTGTGCAGTAAGATTGGACATCCATCCTTGAGATATTCGGACCTGTGGGAATTCATCAAAAGGATAGCTCGGACCTATGGCCATTCATCAGAAGATAAGTTGTTTGGACTTGCTGAAACAATTGTCAAGAAGCAGAATTGAACTTGTGATGACGTTTCTTGGATGTGTGGTGGTGTGTTTGAAAACAAATTTGGATCTATAGTGACACCTTGCAAACACAACCTTGGGATTTTTTCCTTGCATATCTTCATTAGAGACACAGTGTTTATTGCAGATTGAATTTGGCTAAGATCTTTGCTATTAGTCTACAACAAATTCCTTCTTGAAGGAAAAATATTAAGTGTAGACTTTGGTTGATGGAACAGTGCTAGAAACACTAGTGAGAAACCTTGAAACAATGAAAGATATTTTGATGTTTTGTGAAACTTGAAGATAGCAGACGCTGGAACATTTTTGGAGCAGTCATTGAAGATCTTGAAGCAGCCTCATTGAAGAACCCTTGTAGAAGGAGTATTGAACCATCAAGGCAATCTTGGAACATTGTGTTGAAGACATCTTGTTGAAGAACTTGGGTTGCCTATTGAAGACACCTTGAAGGTCTTGTAGATATTATTTGAGACCATGATGCGTTAAAGCAATCATGAGGTGACTTTGAAGATCTTTGTTGGGTGTCATGAAGAGCAGTGGTGACACTTTCTGAGAAGACATGTTTGTCATTGATGAAGTGATTTGGAGAAGGCAGTGTTGACTAAGAGATTGACAAGGCTCGATGCAGATGTTATTGGGAGCCATGAACTTTGAAGAACTACTAATATTATCTTGACGAATGGAAGTTGTAGGTTGGAGCCTTAGAGGATAGGTGTCCTCAAGAAGACTAGGATGGTTCCTGTACCATAGATAGGGTTGGAGCCTCAAAGTGACAAGGCTGTTTCTTTGGAAGATAGGGTTGGAGCCCTAAAGGATAGGTGTCCTCAAGAAGACCAGGTTGGACCCTGTACCAGATATACGATTGGAGCCCTTGAGGTTATTGTCTCAAAATTGAAAAGGTTGGAGCCTTGGAAGTCCAAGTCGGTGCTTGGAAAATACAGGTTGGAGCCTGGGAGATTGACGATTGGTGTCTTCATCTAGGGTTGGAGCCCTACATATATTGTACTTGATTTATTGTAAAGAAGAAATTAATAAAAGCATTTATTATTATTGTTCATTTTGTGTTCTAAATATAAGTGATCTAACTGGTAAAAATAACAATTGAAAAGAAATACTGATTCACCCCCCTCTCAGATTTCCAACAAAGTATTATTTTTGCACTTGTTTTTCTTTCACAATTTTATTTTTGAAGGTTGTAGTGAATGAATTTCGATATTTGCTTGTAGAACATAGTAAATAATTTGTTAACTAAATAAAAAATAGAAGACTTTCCATCAGTTGTTGCAGTAGGATTTCGAGTAATAAAAATTTTCACATGGTATTAGAGCTTGTTTAAGCTGAGTGCAGGAGGAGAAAAAGAGCAGATCCAATAGATCCAACATCGAAGGAGGAGAAAAAGTGAAGATCCAACATATCCAAAATTGAAGGAGAAGTTGAGGATCAAAGAGTTGCGTAAGTAACATATCGATCTCCCAGGTGATTGCATAGTCCAATCCAGGGGGGCTAATCCTGAAGGAAATCTCTCTCTAGGTGAGCCGACAGAGGTAGGATTTTCCAGATCGTAGTTTTTCAAAGGTAGAGGGAGAAACGCAACAGTTTCAGTGCAGATCAACAGTTGGAGGGACACAGTTTTTGTGTAGCAGTGATTGCTAGTGCAGAAGCGTCAAGGAGAGTAACTGAAGACATTTTGGGGATTTATGACCTCAGAGGGTTTCATGCCAAATAAACTCTGATTTCCCGTGCAGAAGCAACAGAGTTCGTGAATTATTTGGCTTTCTCCAGCAGGGAGTGCATAGAGCCATCTACGTAGAGGGTTAGAGGCAACAAATCAACATCGTGTGGGGGACTTTCTTCCTCAGAGAATTCCTAGCCAGGGAATTCTAATTATTGATAGTTGAGAAAAAATATTGTGTGGAAGATCTACTATCTCAAACATAGAGTGTGTAGGCTAGGCCAGTAGCTGCGCAGAGGAGAGAGAGAGAAATTCGACATTCTTATAGAGATGGCCTCATATGGGAAGGATCCATGGAAGAACAACAAATTAGATCCAATTACTGCAAATTTCTCACATCGATCAATATCCTTGCTACAAGATCCCAATAGAATCAGTAGCAAGAGGATCATAGTGTTAGCAGGAGCAGTCAGTCATTTAGATGATGACTGCATAGCTAGTTGTAGTCCAGTTTCAGAGGGAGACAATTGCAGAACTAGTTGCTGTGACACATATAGTGTGAATTGCCCTGTTGAAGCATGTTGGTGCGGTTCCAACCAAGAGATTCCCAGTGCAGAGCTACGTAATCTAGTTTCTAGCATATGAGGGTAGTGCGAGTTGTCAGGAGGGAGTAGAGAGATTTCCCATAGGGAGATAGAAACTTAGAGGGAGTCTAGTTTCAGAGGAAGTAGTCCTATGGAAGCTAGTACTTCAAGATATGAGGAGACCAGACTCATTATTGCAGTAGTTGCAGTAGTTGTGCAGAAGCATCAACATAGCAATAGAAACAGTAATATGAGTAGGTCATAATTCGCCATGATCGCTCACACATCTCCATGGGAGTGTTGGGGTGATCTAGAGCTGTAGCTCAACAGAGTTGCAGATGGGTAGGATCCTTGAGGAGTCCACCTCTCGGATCATTACCTTGCTACGGGAGCCCAAATCAGATGTAGGAGGATGGATGAGTGTTAGTTGGTGCAGAGGAGTGAAAACATGACAATGCAGTGGTTAGCAGCGCCAGAGTCTGAGCAGCACAAAGAAGAGTTGGCAGCAGTGCAGAAGGCATAATGCAGAAGTCAACATCAACGCAACAACTTCAAAGGGACAACACAGAGGCTAAAAACAGTCAGATATTCAATACCAAGATGCCTCATGATGAACATTTGTTTAGTTTTGGATGTTTTTTCGTTGCAATAAGCAACATCGTTGTAGTGCAATGGAAGTTGGCAGTGGCAGGGCAAACAAGAGCAGAAATTCAGAATTTGAGGAGTTGTAGTACGGATGCAGTGTTGACAGTGGCAGGGTTAGCTACAGTGCAAATGGAACATTTGCACAAAGTTGGTGGCCAGTAGTGTCAGACATTGGCAACACAGAGGGAGATGTTGCAGAATCAGAGTAGTACTCAGTAGGGTGTATTGACAGAGCACATTCCCAGCTAAGAGGAAGTGTTTATTTGGATAACATCGGATGTGTTATGTGTTTGAAAATTGGCAGGGAGGCTTAGGCACATTTATTCTAGAGAACCCATAAATCGTTTGTGAAAATTCCACTCAGAATATGTTTTATTAAATAATTAATTATTTTTAAAGGGACCCTAAGTCTAAACTTTGGAAAATAAAATAATTAAAGGGTATTAATAAACCTGAGTGAATCTTCTAGAGAAGACAAAGATCATGTCAAAATTTAATCTTAGTCATTCATTAAGAATTTAATCTTGGTCGTTGAAGTCTCAACGAGAAGATTATAAGGAGGACTTGAAGGGTCATTTGGAAATGACACCGAGAGAGCCAGAGGATCAAGAGATCAAAATTATTTAGTGGGCAGTGCTGAGGGAGAAAATCGATCAAGAGATATTTTGGAGAGAGGGGCAGTAATTTCGGTTGGAAATATGCTAGATTCGAAGAGAGCATAGCGGAGGAGGCAGTAGAAGTCACAAAGGCAGCGCAAATCCAATGACGTAGAGGCTACACAGGCACTGTGCAGAGCCTAAGAGGGATTCCATTTTCTGTTGAGGAGGCAGGGTTGGGTCAGTGCCAGATCCCTAAGAGAGTTTTCGAAGGCCAAAAGCCCCTAGTTTCTAACCAGCAGAGAGACTAGCACAAAGACAGAGAGCAACTACAACTATGATGCAGAGACTACGCATAGGAAATACAAAGCATATCGTTTTGGGTGTTGATTAGTGCCAGGTTCCCGTGGAGGAGTGAGGTTTGTCTCACAATATTTTATTGGTTAGTTTCTCTGCATGATTTGACAAATTCGTTAATCATAGATTTGTACTCATAATTTATTGCATAATATATAAACCCTCAACTGCTGCATCGATTTTCCTGCATTGGGTTTTTTCGGGGACATTAGTCCATAAAGAACCGTGTGAGATGTGTTTATGATTTTCTATTGCTCAAATCTTATTTCCACATTTTTTTTTCTTCCGCAATTTTATTTGTGAAGGTTGTAGTGAATGGATTTCGATATTTTCTTGTAGAACATAGTAAATAATTTTTTATGTAAATAACAAATAGAAGACTTTCCACCAGTTGTTGTAGTAGGATTCCTGGTAATATGAATTTTCACACATTTCATCCTTTAAACCCTTTGAAACTTCTTCTCTAACCTAAAACAGAGATGGACAAATATCCCAACAAAAATTCAATAAACTATAACCCAAAAATAAACCACCTTTCAAGCTACTTGTTGGATGTTTCACTGTCACCACATGGACGAAAATGAATAAAGTTTAAACTTAAGATATGTTCATTGATATTACATACTTTGGAGGTAAAATGAGACTCCTTTTTATAGAAATTGGAGGGGATTTTAATGTTGAATCATTGGAGGTATTTTAGGACAGTAATCCTATTTTAAGATTGAATTTTATTTAAATTTGAAATCCATAAGTGACGCCGCTACCCCTTTTGGAGTTAGGGTTTCAATTTTTTTGAAGCCAAGACCCCATGTAGATATATAGAAGTAATTTTGAAGGTATTTAAGGATTATGTTGGCCTTAATAATGAATGAAATCCCAAAACCCATGATTTGAATTGATATGCTAGCCAATGGAGAATTGCCACATTAACACCTTGTGGGGTTTTTTCCCATAAATTGGGTTCTCTATCTTCAAAATGGCATAACTCACTAACTATGAAGAATGACGTGGCGTGACACATACCACCAAAATAATCTCAACGAGGAGAATCCAATGGTGAGGATATCCAAGGAAAATTTAGTGATATGCTTGATCAATAACCTCCAACAAGTGTCGGGTATGTTCATTACGCAAGGAAACAAAACCATAAATCTAAGGTTTCCAACCATCCTTCAATTGAAGCTTCCAACTAATGCAATCCAGAAAAAAATTAAGAGCGTTCAATAACAAATGTTGACATCAATGACACCACCATTCAAAATTTCCCCCCTTTGTCATTGATGGAAACTCATGTACTCCCCCTGCGATCACTGGTCCCCCTAACTTCATGCCTCAATATTCTTCTCTTGATTTATCTCCCCCTTTGAAATCAATGGAAAAGGTCTACTGCCCCTGAAAATTTTCTTTCTTCTTGTGAACATGCAACTTTCCTGTGTTCCCCTTGACGAGAAGCCTTCTTTTGTCTTCATTCAAGATGCCTTGATCAATGCTTGCTACATTAAACAACCTATCTCCCTCTATCATGCTAGCTTCATACTAATTCACACTATTGATTCTACATATCAATATGTATCAAATTTTCCTACCAAAACTGTTATTCCACTCAAACTTCCCATGACACTTCTTCATATCTAAAAATTTCAACCTCTCAATGATCGAGCTTCAAATGTGCGACTATTGCATAGTCTCCCCCATCTCAATGTTCACAAGATAGGGAGTTAACATGTTGAATCTTCAAAATAGTGTGTGAACCAGATCTTCGGCCAGATCATCCTGAACTTCAACATTTTCCATCAAAGATGCATCATGACCTTTTTCCTATACAGAGCCTGAAAGCATCACTGTTGAGACTTTCTCATTTGCTAGATCTTCTTGCATTTGTTTTCTTCTCTAGATCTTCCTGTATCCGATGTTATGGTTATCATTTGTGGAAAGTTCCATTTTGTACCTGCAATCACAAGATATGTACCCATAGTTATGGAATTTGTAACATTCAATGTTAGGCCTGAATGGTTAGACAAACAACATATACTTTTTGTTTTCAAAGTCATTGTGAATCCTGTCTTGCATTCTTGCAACCTTACTTCTAGGGTTTTGGTAATCCCCTTGATAATTGTACCAGTCATATGCTTTGCAATCCCTAGCCATATGTCCAAAGTTAGTACATGAAAAACAATAACCATTGAAAATCAATAACCATTGAGCAAATTAACATACCTAGATGAGTTATCTTGTCTGGATGATATTTTATATTCATTCTTCCTCGGAGGTGGTACAATGCTTCATTGATCCTTGTTCTTGATTGCTTCCACATTATTTCTTAGAGCCACAACATTTTAAATCTTCATCTGTCCTTTATTTTTATTTTTCCTCTGAGTAATCCTGTTGTTTTTATTCTTATCAATCTTTCTTTGTGGGGACTTGGAGCATGTACCTTCATCGCGTGAGGCTTTACCTTTTTCTTTTACCTTCATATTTAACTAAGTGAATTATTGATCTTTATTTTCAATAGTCTGCAAGTGTTCCTCTTGTCAGTCCTTGAGCTTGTTGATTTTAGTAAGGGTTGCGTCAAGTTCTCCTTGATTTTAAGCAAGGTATTCTTAAAATATGCCTTTCAATACTTTTCATCTTTATTCTGCTTATTCTACTGTAGCTTTAGAAGAGTGAAATTTTTTGCTTCCCTGTTAAGAACTTACATTTTCTCATTCTGCCTCTCATTTTTCTTTCTGAGCTTGCTAATTTCTGCCAAAGATGCATCTAGTTCCTTTTTTTTTTATCAACTTCAAATACATGCCTTTGACTAGATTTTTTTAGTTGTCGTATCAGGTCTTTCTCTTTTATTTCTACTTCCCGAGCTTGGAGTTTCAAGAGAGCAACTCCTTTGAGTGTGTGATTTTCCTTTTTTGTTTTATTCCATTATTTGAAGATATTAATTAATTAATTTTCCTTGTCCTCTTCTGCATCTTCTTCATCATCGTTTTTTGATTCTTTGATATGAGGATATGCACGATTATCAACATATTTATCTTGACATGTATGATTTTGACCTTCATAGAAATCTTGAAGTTTCTCCCAAAGATGTTTGGTTGTTGAGCATTGACTAACTTTCACTTTTATGGTGCTTGTAAAAGTACTAAGAATTACATTCATAGCTTTTGTATTGTACCTTCTAGAAATAGGGAAATTTTGAGGTCTAAAACGGGTCTCCTAATTATAAAATAATAGTGGAGATAATAAAATAAGATTAGATTACCTCATTAAATTTTGGAGGGAAAAAAGACGAAACTAATTTTCCACTCGTATTTTCAACTTATCTCCCTATGACGTTACTCAAATTTCGAGCACGAGCACTCATTTGATGCAAAATTTAATTTTGTATCCAAGGAGTACCCATGTTGCATACTTTTGATGGACCCTACATGAAAAATGTGAAATACTTAAAAAAAAAATATTTTTTTTTATGTATTTCAAATTTTCCATGTAGTAGGGTCCATCGAAAGTATGCAACATGGGTACTCCTTGGATGAAAATTAAATATGCATCCAAAGAGTGCTCCCGCTCAAAATTTGAGTAAAATCGTAGGGAGATCAATTGAAAAAATAGTTTTTTAATTTTAATTTTTTTTTTTAATCTTTTTACTTTTTAACTCCAAAAATGGTGAATCTCCCCCCATGGTTGACATCATTATATTGAATCCTATTGGTTCTTATAAAGTTAATTTTTGTTGTACTTTTTAGTTCTGATGCCCATTTTTGACTTCAAAATTTCTGTAATGGTTTGTCGGTCGAAATGTTTCGAGAGACAATTGAGTCCCATACCTCATATTCGTGAGCCTTCAAGTAAGCTTCCATTCTTCCTTTCCAAAATTAAAAACCTAATTCATTGAACATAGGAATCAAACTATCCAGTTTCACTTCATCAATACCTGGAACTTCCTTTGATTCTTTTTCCAATATTTGAGGACATGCCTCTTTCTTTTTCCCATCTCTACACTCTGAGGTATTCCTTCTAGTTGTTAAGATGCTACTGAAGGAACTCGCTTTGATACAAATTTTTGGAAATACTGAGAGGGGGTGAACCAATATTTCCTATCAATTAGTGCATTTTAAATTCCATAGAGCATTAATTGTTATTAGCATCTAAAAACATAAACATCATCAACACCATTCAACAATGCATAACATATAGAGACAATAGACATAGATATTTTTAGGTGGAAATCCATCTGAGAGAAAAACCATCGAACACTTATTAATATTTGTCTTCAAAATATTTACATCAATTTTTCAACTCCAACTGAAGGAGGTTCCAACTCGTAGGACGATCCTATTCCATTTTTACCAGTTGCAACCAGGACGATGCTCCCATGCCCTAGATTTAGGATCCAACCTAATAGGTGCCTCAACGCTCTGTTTACCAACTGCTACTGGATAGATGTTCCAACTCCCTGTGCAAGCTACAAACTGCTTTAACACCACCCTGCCACCATGAATTGTTCTTAGGATCCAACCTAAAAGAGACTCCACTCCAAGGAAAATTTTAAGGATGGGCAGTTATCTTAAATATTAGAAACCTTGGCAAATATTACTAATCCATAATATGCAAAATATAAAATGATTAGTGATATTTTAGTAAAAATATTAAAAATTCTAATGATTTTATATAGTCTCTATAAAATTTTGGCAATTTTTAAGGTAAAATAATGTTTTCTTATAAAATTTGGGCGAATCACTTTTAGGAGAAAATGAAAATTGGCGAATCTTTTTTTTTTGGAAAAAACATGGGAAATTAGCCCATCTATGAATATTAGCCCCTAAAAATTTCCCTTCTCCACTCTCCTACCGTGCACCACCCTGCCACCTTGATCAGTCGGTGGACCAAGTTTCACAATTTCCAGACTAAATCCACTTGCGCTCAATATCAATAGAAAACTGCAAATCAAGAATCTACAAAACAATATCCGAATCAAATATTTCTATGCTCAATCTGCACACCAAAACCTCGCTGTCATTATCTACTATAACACAAATTTTCCTCTCCCCAATCTGCACACCAAAACCTATATGGATAATAATGCACTTGACTAAAATATTGTATTTGTCCAACCATTAAATACGAGTATGCTCATTATAAGTACGTAATCAACAGTACATATGCCAATAACCTTGTTCAATGTACCTCTTCTCATCAATTAAACCCGATTTTTAAATCACAAACTGTACACCTTGTCAACAATCATATATTACTAACAAAACCCAGCTTTAATATTGTAATGGAATCAATATAAACACTAGCTCAATAGTTGGCTAGACTAGGCATCGACAATAGAATACTGCTTCAATCCAACATAGCTCTTTCAATGGTCATCATAATTCAAAAGTGTCACATGTTATTTGCACACTTGAGACAATAATAATCATATCCTCCTTATGTAATGGAGCACTATAGGTACCCAAAATGTTTCCATTGGTCATCCTGTCCCACCATTATCCTTAATACTACAAATAAACACATTTTCCTCTTTGTGGTAAGGAAAAACATATGATAGTTTATTATAGTGTTACTGGCGCCCAATATGCCCACGTGCAATATGTGTCCCCCTTTTTGTCAGCACTTATTTTAATTAATCCCCGTAAATAAAAACTATATGTAGATTTATTAATTGAACCCGTTGTCTCATATATTCAACACATACCTTTCGTAAAATAAAATGAATACGTGGACAATGCTTCTGGTCCACTTGTGTGTTATACATATGCCCACAATACAACTTGTCCAAAACCATATGATCTCCCGGTGTGAAAAGAGTATACACATGCAGTCTCAGTTCCTCTTTTAGTAATATCGTCCCATAAAAAATCACATATGTTCCATACCTTAGAACTACGTCCTATATGTATCAAAAATATGTGTCACAATTTTATTGTAGAGTCAATTTTTCTCTCCTTGAAGAAGCTCTTAGGATAATTGAAACCACCTATCTATTTTACACCTAGAATTATGTACCAAGAGGAGACAAGTTAAGGATCTTCAGATGTTTTTTCCAACCGTTCGATATCCTTGAAATTTCAACTTTCTTCAAGGAATAATCCTTATTCAATAAGGCCGACTTCAATGTGAATGTGTACAAATACCCTCATAATTCTGGTCCTTCACCTGAGCTGCAAGCATGATGTAAATAAATAGTTTTATCTTTGCCCAAAATACTATTTGATGATAATTCCAGGTTGCAAATCAAGGAGTTTGCACTCTAGGCTTCCATTCCTTTGCTGCTTAAAATCATCAATGGGCCATAGGCATAAGAAGTACAAGACACAATGTAGTTCAAGCCTTTTTAAAGAATAAGGCACATCGTTTAACAACTCTTGGTCTATAGTAAATTTACCTTCATTTATTTCATGGTCTCAGGATGTGATACCCCAACGAGGGTCAAGATCCTTCAATGTTCAAACTTCTTTGTTGGTAACGTATAACCTTATACAAAATGAAATCCTTTGTGTTATCACTCCGCCAAATCTCTAATTTTGAAAAAGAAATCCCAATAGAGGTAACCACCAACCAATCCTTTGGCTTGGTATATAACCCTACCAAACTGGAGAGGGCTCTCTCCACAATGTCACAACCAAGAGGGCTGGAGAAATTAGGGTTTTAGGCTATGTATGAAAAGCATAAGGGTTTGATTTTATTTGATTGAGTTGCTGGATGAGGATATTAGGTCAAATAATTTAGGTCAGGGAAAATATGATTAGGGTTATAGAGATTCAATGGGGCAAGGTAGGTAGAATGCCAACACATTAGAGTTCTTGGGATGGAATGATTAAGACAGGTGAGGAGCTAGGAAGAGCATGAAATATGAATTGTTCCTATACTGAAAGAAAGATGAACAAAATATGACAACTTGTCCAAAACAGAGCATGTGAGATGAATTCTGTTTCTCTAACTTGAAAGTGATCATACAATAGAAGTGCAATGAATTATGAAGAAAATAAATTCAAACATAATGAGATATAAGAAGAAACAATGCTAGATAACCATACCACAGGTATCCCAAAGAAATAGCTGCAACACTTTTATTAAGTTCCTACCAAAATGATTACAATAGAGTCTCTGATCAATATACCAACATCCAACTAATTCCAACTTGTGAAATGACTGAAAAACTACATGTTATAGACCTCAAAAAAACTCCTCCCAACTCCAGGGGTCGAATCCATGAGAGGAGGAGCAGTTCCACCAAAAACTGAGCTGAAAGCTGAAGTGTAGGGAGGTCCAAGTGACTCATCCCTAACTTTTGTGAACTGATTCATTACACCTCATTGAGTTCATTTACCTAATGTATTTACCCTAGGTAATAGTAAAAACACCATAATTACATTTACATCATTGATTTACAGAGGTAAAAACATGATTCCCCAAGATAAAATCCAACTGGCAGAAAAACTAAAAAAAAAATCAGAAAACTATCAAATGCGCCATCCCTTTGTTAACACACCATCCATTTGTCAAACGTGCCATCCATGTTGCAGCCTGATTTTGAGTGCCTTCCCGGTGTCCAAATTGGGCTCAAGATGGCTTATTGGAAATCCTAACAAGTCTAATTTCCAAATATGCCTTTATTTTGCAGAATGGATTTGATTTTCCCTGTCAAAAATTGATTCTCCCAAGATTGCTCAATGTGCAACACATAGGCAAAAAAGTGGGCAGAACATTAATTTTTTGAGTGTTTTTTCACCTTTTCACCTGCCAGTTGTCTAGAACAAGGCTAACAAAATGGTTTTCCTACATATCTTCATAATTATGCATATTCTAGTGGTCTTCTTTTGGCTAAAAAGTGCCTCAAAAAAGAGCGCAACGCCTAGCGTGTTGCGCGTTTGACAATCTAGCTGTCACAAGACCGTTCAAGGTTTGTAAAATATCACAAAAACTTCAAAACTTTACCCAAAAACTTCTCAAAATTTGATAATTTGATGCTCATTATGTGGCTAGGTATGAATTGAGGCTTCAGCCAATATGTCAAGCCTCCTTTCCTCTTCTTGCATGGTCAAAGCCTCAATTTTTGCATTGGCTCTTTTGAGCTTGGCCTTTGTAATTTTGTCTCTTTGGGCATAGTGCTTGCCCTTCTTCCTTAGTACATCATTATCTTTGTTTGCCTTCTCTAGAATTTTCTCTAAGTGATGGTTAGCTCTATCAAGCCATGGCTCTTGGTTACTGCCTCATCTATTACACTATATGTTTCTAGTGTCTCTTCAAGAAAAATTTTGGCTTTTTCTGCCTCTCTTTGAGCTTTGATGAATTTGACCTCATCAATGACATGTTTTGTTTTTAGCTGCTGGTTCTCCTGCTCAAGAAAGTCAATGACAAATTTAGACCTTTCAAGATTAGTTTGTAGCTCCTTAATCTTGGCTTCTTTCTTTTTGATGACTATGTTAATGTCCTCATCATCATCATGTTCATCTAGGTCAACAAGGTCAAAATATTGTTCTGTCTCATTGAGGACTTCCTCCTCATGTGTGATATTTTCCTGAATCTCTACCTTTGTCATCTTTTGCTTCTGTTTGTCTACCTGCTTTGTCGATGTAGAAGGCAAGGCCCCTCCCACAATCTGTGGGGCAAACACTTGCCCGTGACCTCTCTAATATGCTTTTGCCAATGGTTGTATCTCAACCACATTAGCATTCTTAGGCTCATTGATCTCAGCTCTGCTAGGTGACCCAGTCTCAATGTGGGATGGAGATGATGGTGGTGAAATAGATGAAGGAGACTGATCTGATGATGATGCATGAACTATGGGTAGAGATGGAGGAATGGATGTGGACGGATGAGATGATGAAGGGACATCTTGGGCATGATGAATAGGTGGAGCAGTGAATATGTCATTAGCTATGAAAGTAATCCATGAAATATTTAATTGATTGAGGTGATGGAGGGCTATGATTTTTATGAGGGAGTGGTGAAAAAGACTTTGCATTTGGTGGTCATAATATCTATTTTGGGAAATAAATGCGATATTTTCCATGCTCCAGAAGTGAAAGTAAGGTATGTTGAGCATCCTGACCCTTGTGAAGTGCATAAGTAGCCGGATGTGATAGGTATAAATTCTAGAGAACCTACCTTCACAAGAAAAGTATTTCATGACGATTTTCATCATGGGAGCATATATATCTAGGAGGTAGTAGAAAGGAAAAATCCTCTTTCTTTCATTCTTGTATCTAGGTTTAATGCATGGCTCATAGTGTCGCTCCTCCAACTCTGTTTGCTTAAACCATTTTTCTCCAAAATTCGGGATTCCAGTGGCAGCTGATATGATGGCAGTGGACAAAGTGAAAGTGACAGCAGCAAGGGTTACCTAGTTGTCATGGATATTGGAGATGAATAGTCCGGTCAACATAGGATGATGTTGGGCCCTTTGTACTTTCTCTCAGAATTAAAAAAAGCCTACATACTTAAAACATGTCACAGTTATGGGAGATGCCATGAGTTCCCTGGTATTTGTTGGCACAAGTCTAAGGATTCTCCCTCCTCTGCTTAACTTCTTCTCCTTTTTTTCTTCTCCCTCACTGTGGTTTCTGTTATGTTCTTCTTCCATAGGTGTCTCAGTAGCAACCCTAGGGAGATGTGATGATAGTGGAATGTAGGTAAAGGGAGTGGGGAATAGTGTGAGGAAATTTAGGGAGGTGGGGGAAGGGATTTTTTATTTGAGGGAGGTGACAAAGAGTAGACATGATGAGAGAATTGGAATAGGGAATTTAATTACAGTTCACAGATTTGGAAGCCTAGGCAAGTGAGTAGCCTAGGGTTTAGGGTTGGGGATGAAAGGTTTAGGGGAAGGGAATTATGTGATATAGGGGTTGAAGTAGGAATAACAGTGATAAGGGAAAGGAATGTGGGATTTTTGGGAATGAAATTAGAAGTGAAATTGGGAATTGAGAGTGAAATAGGGTTTCAAAAGCAAGACACCAAATATTTCACAACAAAGAAAAACACCAAAAAATCAATTTCAAGAGGAGAGGAGTGATGGAATTAGGCCTTACTTGCTTTCTGGAGGTCGAATGCACTATTGTTGAAGATTGAAGGCCGTGTGATGATATTTGGATGGTGTTCCGGAGTTTGATGTAGAAATTAGGCAAACACACAGTGCAAAGATAAAATGTGCAACGCACAGAGCAAACACGCATCACACATAGCAAATGCGCAGTGCAAAGAGAAAATGCGCAGCGCAAAGAGAAAACACGCATCACTGCCTTTGTTTTGTAAAATTTTTCCCTCAAAACTTGAAAATCATGATTTTGCTGAGGTTGCTCAAGGACGAAGGAGATAAGTGAATTTTTTTTTGATGTCATGAGGGTTTATATACTTAAGTGAATTTGATTTTAATCCGTTGAAACCCACTTTGATAATGTTTCAAATTTCACTTTTAAACTTTGTAGACTACCCTTACACTTCTGAACCTTTTTCTTTGACATTTGATCAATGGATGAATTGAAAACTTTTGCACTTTGACATGTGCTTGTTTGGCATGTGGAATTGAGTTGGAAGTTTGGGAAGTAGGTACTTATTAAATATAATGAACATAAAATTACATAAATGAAAAATAAAATTACATCTCTATTTTTGGAATAAAATTACATTTTAGAATGAAACTCACACTTGAAAGCAGAATTCCAACTTTGAAAACTATCTTTACATGCTTGAAAATCCTCTTTAAATGGTAAAGGGAAATTATTTGGATCACTCTCATAATTTTTTTGACCTTATGCAATGAAATGATGTTTTATTTAGACCTTGGAAAATGAAAACCTAGAGACCTAATGAAGACCTTGAGTGACCAAACTTCATGGTGACCTAGCTGATATAATGACATGATGAAATGGACTTTCATGACTGAAGTATGCTCAACAAGACATGAAGGTGGGCCAACAAGTATGAATTTTTTAGGAAGAGTGATGTTTTTGGACTAAGACTACCATCAATGAGTAAATTTTTGCATGACCTAATGGAATGATTAAAAATTTCTGAGTGGGACTCCTAAAATGATATTAAAAGAGTATTTTTGATCACTGAGCGCTTTATGCAAATAATGACACTAAAGTTGGCCTTATTGGGGATGATAGCTTTGAAAGAGGTGTCAAGAACCACAAACTCAGGATTTTGCAGATCAATGCCTCTTCCATTGGGCCAATACGGTCGAAACTCAAACAAAAACATGACTGAAAACTAATAACTCAAAAAAATAGACTAACTCAATACAAACTCAAATGACTGAAAATTGACTCAATATTGACTTACTTGAATGAAAAATGAACTTTTTGAAAATGGAAGAAAATCAGTGAAGCTCCATGGCCTTCACTTCGGGCTCCGAACTCCAGAGATTCTCTACTTCACACTTGCAGAAAATGTAACTGATATTTACAATGAAATGGAAAACTGATCGAGAAATTTGTTTAAGAAAAGATAGTGTTTCAGGGGCCTACCATTAACTTGTCCTCCTAAACATTGCTGTCCATTAATCTCCTCAAGAAAATAAGCATTTTGTTCCCGACAAGCTGAAATCTGATATGGCCCTTTCCCTAAATTTTCAAATTTCCATGCTTACACTTCTCTTCATTTCGGGCATCCCAGCGGAGTACCACATCTCCTATTTTGAAATTTTCTTCCTTAGTTTTTTGATCATAGATCTTCTTTATCCTGTCATGAAGTTTTGAAGTATTTTGAAATACTCCATCTCTTGTTTGCTGAAGGTGTATCATTTGATTAATACGATGATGTATGTCATTTTCCTCAGTCCCTGATTCTTGCGGAAATTTCATTACTGGGACTGCTAATGATGAAGGAAACACAGTATCGACACCATATACAACTTGAAAAGGAGACATACCAATAGAATTATTATTACTCACCCAATCTGCCCACAATGTGTTAATCAACCTCTTATGCCAATTCCTTTTATTCCCCTCTAACATCTTCTTAATGATACCGATCAAGGACTTATTAGAGGACTCCACCAATCCATTACCTTGCAGGTAGTAGGATGTAGAATGTCCCAAATTATTGTTATATCTGTCACAAAATTCAATCCTCTTCCTATACTTGAATGCTGTCGTGTTATCTGTGATAATCTTAGTAGGACAACCAAAACAGGACAAAATATTAGTTTCTAAAAATTGAATGATGACAAAATCTATTGCTTGCCTGGTCGGGATCGCTTCAATCCACTTTGTAAAGTAATCTATGACTGTCAATATCCACTTATGCTATGCAGATGATCTTGGGTGAATCTCGCCTATGAAATGTAGGCCCCACTGTTGAAATGGTGCATGGACTGAAATAGGTTGAAGAGGTAAAGGGAGAAGCTTTCTCTTACCCTGAAAAACTTTACATTCATGGCAGTTCATTACTGCTTTGTAAACATCTGCAAAAAGTGCCGGCCAATAATATCTCGCTCTTAATATTTTATTGGCCGTGGTCTTCCAATATAGGTGCCCCCCACAATCTCCTTTGTGGAATTCATTCATCACTTCCTTAGATTCTTCTTCAACCAAACAGTTCAGCAACACATCTCCAGTATCTTTCCAATAAAGTGCATTGTCCACTATGCAATACTTTGAAGCTTTGATTTTCAAAGATCTTCCTTGACTCTTAGTCATGCCCACAGGAGGGTTTAGGTGTTGCAAAACATTAACAATATTAGAATATCGTGGAGATGACAAAAAGATATCAGACACCTGAATGAGATTCACTTCTTCTTCATTTTCGAAAAAAACTAAAATCAAGTTGATGTCGAGAGCATGAAGATCTGAGTCAACCATGAGCTTGGCTAAGCCCCGACCTTTGATTAGCTTGGTGGGATTGATCTCAAGGTCATTCTCGAGTAAAGTTGCTATCCATCTTCCTCTCCTACCTTCTAGGTCTGTCTGCATGAGAACTTCTTTCATAGCTGCATTAGGTACAAAAGCAAGAGTGTGTGAATGTAATATGTAAACTCTGAAATCTTTCAACGCTTTAACCAAATCTAGATCCCGTTTCTCTATGATTTTGTAGAGAAGGGATGCATATCTAATATTGCGACTAAAAAATGAAATTGGTAGCTCTGTTTTATCCCTTTTCTGCATCAAGACTGGTACCATAGTGTGCTCAGAAGAAAATGATAATATTATGAAATCACTAGTATAATCAGGACTTATCAAAACCAGGGCAGTAGTCAAGGAAAACTTAACTGAATGGAAAGATTTTTGGGCATATTCAGACCACTTCACATCACTATCTTTCTTCAACATGTTTGTCAATTCTCTAATATGCTTCACTAAATTAGGAATGAATCTACGTAAGAAATTCATCTTACCGTTGAAAGCTTGTACTTCCTTTTTTCCACGAGGGAAATCAATCTGCTGAATTACTTGAACACGGGAAGGGTCAATCCGGATCCCATCCTTAGAGATGATGTGACCAAGGAGTTTTCCTCCTCCATGGAAAAAAGACTTTTCTTTGGGTTGAGAGATATTCCAAACTTCCTGCATCTCTCGAAAAAAATTCTCAAATGGTGCAAATGTTCATCATCGGAATGTGAAAACAATGTCAAATCATCTAAGTAAACAACCAAGAAAGCACATTTTTCATTGGCGAATGCTATGTACATGGCCCTCTGGAATGTGGCCCCTGCATTTTTCAAACCAAATGGAATTTTGGCATATTTGAAGGTGCCCCAAGGTGTAGTAAATGCTGTCTTGTCCTAATCATATTCGTGTACCAAAATTTGGTTGTAGCCTGAATAACTATCAAACAGTGACATCTTGGAAGAACTGAAAACTCTTTAAAGTATATGGTCCATTTTCAGAAGTGGATAGTTTTCCTCGAGGGACACTTTGTTCAAGTTTCTAAAATCTATGTAGAGTCAGATTTCTCTAGTATTCTTTCTCACTGGGACCAAATTTGAAATCTAATAAGAGATTCTGATCGGGACAATGATACCAGACTTGAAAAGTCTATTTACCTCTTTTTCAATTGATGGAAACAATATAGGATTTATCCTTCTCAACTTTTGCTGAAAGGGATTTTGATTGGAATTGATCAGGATAATGTGCTAAATGATGTTCTTACCATACACCTTTAAATTTGCATATTCCCATGCGAAAACATCAGAAAATTCAGAAATTAATTTAACATATTCAACCTTTACCTCAGGAGATAAGGACTTGGATAGTTTCACCATCTTTGGTTTTTAGACTATCCCAATGTTTACATCTTCAACACCCTTTTCCATAGGCATCAATGTAGGCTTCCTTCCTACCTCATCTTGGTCAAACAATTCTTTCAAAGGTATGAGACCTTTTGGAATATTGTTGTCTTTCAGCTGTAGTATATCCATATGAGTTTCTTCTATATCTTGGTCATCTTTATCAGAAATTTGATCTATAGAAAAATTCTCAAATTCTTCTTCACCTTGGAGAAATTTGTTTATCTGCTTATCATCTCAGAAAACCGGCTAATATCGTAAGTTATTAGGAACATTGGGTCGGTGCTTCACATGAATCTCAAATTTTCTATTTGTAAAGATGGGGATTTTGAAATTTCTTGCGGCTTTAGCCAATGAATTTGCCATGAGATTTTGATTCCTTGGCACCACTGTAAGTATGCACTCTTGAATTGTTTTTCAAAATATCAAGTACAACATTCCCATATTGTCTCATTTGAGGATGGTTAGCTTGATATTCACCTTTAATTTTCTTGATCACAAGTTCCGAATCACCATACACTACAATCATTCTTGCATCCAGTTTCTTTAGGATATTTAAGCCAGTAATCAGTGCTTCATACTCGGCTTCATTGTTAGTGAAATAAAAAGATAATTTATAAGAGCACAACCTAACATGTAGGGACCTTATTCTGTTTATGAAAAGGGTTGTGGAGCCAGATTCCAATGCCTGCCGCATCTTTCCCCAGGGCACCATCAAAGTCCATGAACATAAACCATTCTCATCCTCCAAATTCTGAAACTCTAATTTTTGTTTGGCTCAATTTTATAAACCATCTCTTCATGCTTTTCCAGAATTTCTTCCACTTTATCCAATGGATGTTCTAGATCTTTCACTACTTCCTCTGATTGCTGTTCTGAATTTTTCAATGCTTCTTCTGATTGTTGTTATGAATTTTTCAATGCTTATTTTTATTGCTGTTCTGATAAGCTAGGCAGATTCATCTTTTATTTTTCTATCACTTCTCTAATACAATTATGGATCTTTGGAACATCTTCTACATCTACTAGCTGGATATCTACATCATTTAAGCCGCTATCATTAAACAAAATGAATGTCTCTTAATCTGTATGTACAAAGTTTATTGGATGATAGTTAGGCTTTTATTTTCTTGTGATCATATATTTCATCCTAGTTTCACGGTACAATTTTCTCAATTGCTCGAAAACAAGAATCATTGCATAAGAAAAGTCTAATTGCAATGTGCCTTGTAATCCCCCCCCCCCCCCCCCAGGATCTTGACAACAACATGCCAAAATGTGGCGGTATGTCAGCTACCACCACATCGATTAGAACATTATTTTCCAGAATCTGCTCTAGGGAGACTACCAAATATTTAATCAGGCCAATACGACAGATTCTACCTGAATCAAAGGAGTATAAGTCATGTTAGGGACGAGTGATGTCAAGGCCTAACTTCTCCATTATGGATTTTGGCATTAGATTGTGGGAGGCTCTGGAGTCGAACATGGAATTATGTAAAATTCACTGGTGGATTCTTAGACTCAAGTAAAAAGGAGGAACTTCGCTATCTTCTAATTGACTGTCAATAGCAAGACCAAAAATGAGTTTGGGTTGATCATCTTCGACATTTACCTTGTCAGACAAAGGATCTACTTTAAGCATCTTGGAAACATGGGACTTATACTGGTTATTCTTAACAACCTTGGTTAAGGCAATAAACACCTTTAAATTTGAAATTTCTGTATCTAAACTGGAGGGAGTAGTTTTTTCTACCTCTTTAATAACGATGTATCGTTGTCCAACATGGTCCTTTGATGGAATTTCTTTCTTCTGATTTTCCTTTTCCTTATTAGCTGAACTTGTGGATGGATGATTTTCTTTGTTCTGATTTTTGATCACATGCTCTTTTCCCTTACTCTGATTGCTCGAAGGATTCTTCCTTGTTTGATTGTCTTTCTACTGAGATGCTCTCTTTTGAATGGGATTAACCAACACATCTCTGCTCCTCAATGACATCTGCGTATTTTGTGAACTAAGTGCATTCAAGTATCCCCGTTCGTAATCATCTGATTCAGTCTCTAATTCATGATCACTAGCAAGTATAAAATCTTCATCTTTAGGCTGATCTTTCTTTTCAAAATACTCAACTTCGGTAAAAAACATAAGCAGATCATCAGCTTTGAAAATGAGGTTTTCCTCTACAATTATGTCTTCATCTTCTGCTTCTCCTTGAGCATAGTTCTGCTGCAAGGATGTCCTGATTTTCTGTTGCTGCTATGGTGGTTGTTCAAGAGCTCTTTGTATTCTTTGCTTAATCCTTAACTGAGCTTGTTATTGACCTTTATAGTTAGGATTTCTGACCTCAGGCTGTGTCTCCGTGATGCACATCCTATCAACCATCAATTCAATAGTTCTTATCAAAGTATCCATCTTAGCATCGGAAGATGAGGTGGATGGTTCATCTTTAATAGTAACTCTCCTCCCATTCCTATCTCTAGCTCTCTTCATCAACATATTTGCTTCAATGCCGATTACGTTCTTTTTCATATCTTCCAGTGTAGCTGGATTTCTTTCCCTTAATTGGTAAGCCATGTCAGCACCAAATGCATATGGATAATGTATGAGAGATAATCCTAGAGGAGGCTTTATCTCAACATGAATTGCATTGTAAATCCTATTAAAGCGAGTATTGAAATCTTGGACTGGTTCATTAAGGTTTTTTTTACTGTTCTCATACTCAACAAGCAACTGCAAGTGATTTTTCTTTACCTCCCACCAGACTATAAACAAATCAGTGAGCTGGTTTGGAGTGGCAATGGAATTAGCATTTATAGACCTAAACCAAACTTTGACATCTCCAGAGAAGCTTTGGGCTATAATCCTCATTTTTGCCTTGTCAACATCAACTTCCTCCAAATCTATGAAGTTAGTGACCTTAAAAATATGTTGTCTTGCATATATGGTAGAGTTTTCATCAAACAAGGGAAGTCTTTGGCCATAACCCTGAGGTATATCATTCAATTGGGCTAGTAAGATGAGTGGGGTAAATATTGCCATGATTCCTGCTGAGTGAAGTGTTGGATTGACAATAGGAGGGATTGGCTGAATAGGTAACGTAATAGAAGTTGTAGGTACTGAAGTAGTAGGTATGAATGATGAGGTTGAAGGTGCATATGAATAAACTACAATTGATTGAGTTTGAGGTTGATTTGAGACAAAAATTTCCTCTTGATGGTAGAATTGGATCCAATATTTGATGTCAAGGTCAGATTCAGGCTTAATTTCTTCGAAAAACCAATCTTTCAGAGTACTAAGGTCTAATTAAGACAATGAATTGACCTCAGATAGTCTTAAAGGATCGAATACTATGTCAGATAAAGAGGTTTCAGACTTGGATTTAAACAATGACTATTCAAATTTCAGATCATACGGTATATCTTCAAGATAAAGTAGCTGAGCAGGTAGAGAAACCAATCTTACCAATGGAACTGGTCCTGACTGAATGTTTGTAGTTTGATATCTATGACTTCGAAAGATATTCTCTAGATCATCTACTAGATCAATTGGATTAGGATCTGGATTCGCTCTGGTATACCTTCTTGAAGCCAGCTCTACAATCTTAGCACTACAATTATCGAATCAACCTTTCTGAAACTTAACCCTATCACAAAAACGATCAAATTTCAAAATTTCTTGTTGTACACCCAGGGAAAATAAATCTTTCATCCCCAGCAACAACACCAGTATGTTATCACTCTACTAGATATCTAAGGCTGAAAAAGAAATCCCAACATAGGTAACCACAAAAAAATATTTTGGCTTGGTATCTAGCCCTACCGAACCGGAGAGGGCTCTCTCCATAATTTCATAGCCAAGAGGGGTGGAGAAATTAGGGTTTTAGGCTAGGTATGAAATGCATAAGGGTTTGATTTGATTTGATTGGGTTGCCTGATGAGGATATTAGGTCAAAGAAGCTAGGTCAGGGAAAATAGGATTAGGGTTGCAGAGATTCAATGGGGCAAGGTAGGTAGAAAGGCTAGCGCATTAGGGTTCTTGGGATGGAATGATTCATATAGGTGAGGAGATAAGAAGAGCATGAAATATGAATTTTTCCTAAACTGAAAGAAAGATGAACAGACTATGACAAATTTCCCAAAACAGAGCATGTGAGATGAATTTTGTTTCTCTAGCTTGAAAGTGATCATACAATAGAAGTGTAATGAATTATGAAGACAATACTTTCAAATATAATGAGACATAAGAAGAAACAATGATAGACAACCATACCACAGGTATCCCAAAGAAATAGCTACAACACTTTTATTAAGCTCCTACCAAAATGATTACAATAGAGTCTCTGGTCAATATACCAACATTCAACTAATTCCAACTTGTGAAATGACTAAAAAAATACATGGTATAGACCTCAAAAAAACTCCTCCTAGCCTCAGGGGTCAAATCCATGAGAGGAGGAGCTGTTCCACCAAAAACAGCTGAAAGTTGAAGTGTAGGGAGGTCCAAGTGACTCATCCCTAACTTTTGTGAACTGATTCATTACACCTCATTGAGTTCATTTACCTAATGTATTTACCCTAGGTAACCGTAAAAACACCATAATTAAATTTACATCATTGATTATAGAGGCAAAAACATGATTCCCCAAGATAAAAGTCAATTTGCAGAAAAACTCAGAAAAAATCAGAAAACTGTCAAACATGCCATCCCTTTGTTAAATGCGCCATCCCTTTGTCAAATGCGCCATCCATGTTTCAACCTGATTTTGAGTGCCTTCCCAGTGTCCAAATTGGGCTCAGGATGGCTTGTTGGAAATCTTGTCGAGTCTACTTTCCAAATATGCCTTTAGTTTGTAGAATGGAGTTGATTTTCCCTGTCAAAATATTGATTCTCCCAAGACTACTCAGCGCGCAGTGCATAGGCGAAAAAGGGTAGAACATTTATTTTTTGAGTGTTTTTTCACCTTTTCAACTGCCAATTGTCCATAACAAGGTTATCAAAGTGGTTTTCCTGCATCTATTCATCATTATGCATCAGCTGGTGGTATTATTTTGGCCAAAAAGTGCCTCAAAAAAGAGCAAAACGCCTAGGGTGCTACGCATTTGACAGTCTAGCTATTACAAGACTATTCAAGGTTTGCAAAAAATCACAAAAACTTCAAAAATTTACCCAAAAAATTCTCAAAATTTGATAATTTGATGATGTTGATGTGGCTAGGCATGAAGCAAGACTTCAGCCAATATTTCAAGCCTCCTTTCCTCTTCTTGCATGGTCAAAGCCTCAATTTTTGCATTGTCTCTTTGGAGCTTGGCCTTTGCAATTTTGTCTCTTTGGCAATAATGCTTAACCTTCTTCCTCAGTACATCATTATCTTTGTTTTCCTTCTCTAGAAGTTTCTCTAAGTGCTGGTTATCTCTATAAAGCCATGGATCCCAGTTACTGTCTCATTTGTCACACCATATGTTTCTAGTGTCTCTTCAAGCAAAATTTTGGCTTTTTTCTGCCTCTCTTTGGGCTTTGATGAATTTGACGTCATCAATTACATGTTTGTTTTCAACTGTTGGTTCTTCTGCTCAAGAAAGTCAATAAAAAATTTAGACTTGTTAAGATTAGTTTGTAGCTCCTTAATCTTTGCTTCTTTCTCCGTGATGACTATGTTAATGTCCTCATCATCATCATGCTCATCTAGGTCAACAAGGTCAAAATCCTGTTCTGTCTCATGGAGGTCCTCCTTCTCATGTGTGATCTCTGCCTGAATCTCTACCTCTTTCATATTTTTCTTTCCTTTGTCTACCTGCTTTGTCGATGTAGAAGGAAAGGTCTCTCCCACAATATGTGGGGGAAAACACTTGCCTGTGACCTCTCTAATATGCTTTTGCCAATGGCTCTATCTCAGCCACATTAGCCTTCATAGGTTCATGGATCTCAGATATGCTAGGTGACCCAGTCTCAATGTGGGATGGAGATGATGGTGGTGAAATAGATGAAAAAGACTAATATGATGATGATGCATGAACTGTGGGATGAGATGGAGGAATGGTTGTGGAAGGATGAGATGATGAAGGTAAATCTTGGGCATGTTGAATAGGTGGAGCAGTTAATATGAGATTAGCTATGAAATTACATCATGAAATATTTAATTAATTGAGGTGATGGAGGTCTATGATTTTGATGAGGGAGTAGTAAAAAAGAATTTGCATTTGGTGGTCATAATCTCTCTTTTGGGAAATAAATTCCATATTGTCCATGCTCCAGAAGAGAAAATAAGGTACGTTAAGCATATTTACCCTTGTGAAGTGCACAAGTAGCCATATGTGATAGGTATAAAGTCTAGAGAACCTACCTTCACAAGAAAAGTATTTCATGATGATTTTCATCATGGGAGCATATCTATCCAGGAGGTAGGAGAAAGGAAAAATCCTTTTTCTTTCATTCTTGTATCTAGGTTTAATGTATGACTCATAGTACCGCTCCTCCAAGTCTGTTTGCTTGAACCATTTTTCCCCAAAATTAGGGATTCCAGTGGCAGCTGATATGATGGCAGTGGAAAAAGTGAAAGTGACACCAACAAAGGTTACCTGGTTGGCATGGAGTTTGGAGATGAATAGTTTGGTCAACATAGGATGATTTTGGGCCCTTTTTACTTTCTCACAGAATTCAAAACATCCTACATACTATGCTCTGAGTTCCTTGGTATTCTTTTGGCTCAAGTCTAAGGATTCTCCCTCCTCTACTTAACTTCTTCTCCTTTGTTTCTTCTCGCTCACTATAGTTTATGTTTTTTATTCTTCCATAGGTGTATTAGTATGAAACCCTAGGGAGATGTGATGATAGTGGAATGTAGGTAAAGGGAGTGGGGAATTGTGTGAGGAAATTTAAGGAGATGGGGGAAGGGATTTTTGATTTGAGGGAGGTATCAGGGAGTAGGAATGATGAGAGAATCGGAATAGGGAATTTGATTACAGTTTAGGGATTTGGAAGCCTAGGCAAGTGAGTAGCCTAGGGTTTAGGGTTTGGGGATGAAAGGTTTTTGGGAAGGGGATTATGTGATATAGGGGTTGAAATAGGAATAACAGTGATAAGGGAAAGAAATTTGGGGTTTTTGGGAATAAAATTATAAGTGAAATTGGGAATTGAGAGTGAAATAGGGTTTCAAAAGCAAGTAAGACACCAAATATTTCACAACAAAAACGAACACCACAAAATCAATTTCAAGAGGAGAGGAATGATGGAATTAGACCTTACTTGCTTGCTGGAGGTCGAATGCACTGTTGGTTAAGATTGAAGGCCATGTGATGATATTTGGATGTTGCTCTGGATTTTGTTGTAGAAACCGGGTGAACGTGCAACGCAAAGGGAAAACACATAGTGCATAGAGCAAACGCGCAGCGTAAAGAGAAAATGTGCAGCACTGCCTTTGTTTTGTAAAATTTCGCCCTCAAAATTTGAAAATCATGATTTTTCTGAAGTTGCTCAAGGATGGAGGTGACAAATAAAGTTTGTTTTGATGTCATGAGGGTTTATATACATGAGTGAATTTGATTTTAATCCTTTGAAACCCACTTTGCTAATGTTTCAAATTTCACTTTTAAACTTTGTAGAATACCCTTACACTTCCGAACTTTTTCTTTGACATTTTATTAGTGGATGAATTGAGAACTCTTGCAATTTCACATGTGCTTGTTTGGCATGTGGAATTGAGTTGGAATATTTGGAATTAGGTACTTATTACATATAATGAACATAAAATTACATAAATGAAAAATAAAATTACATCCCTGTTTTTGGAATAAAATTACATTTTAGAATGAAACTCACACTTGAAAGCAGAATTACAACTTTGAAAACTATCTTTACATGCTTGAAAATCTTCTTTAAATGGTAAAGGGGTATTATTTGGATCACTCTCATACTTTTGCTGACCTTATGCAATGAAATTATGTTTTATTTAGACCTTGGAAAATGAAAACCTAGAGACCTAAGGAAGACCTTGAGTGACCAGACTTCATGGTGACCTGACTGACATAATGACATGATGAAATGGAATTTCATGTCTAAAGTATGCTAAAAAAGACATGAAGTTGGGCCAGCAAGTATGAATTTTATAGGAAGAGTGATGTTTTTGGACTAAGACTACCATCAGTGAGTAAATTTTTGCATGACCTAATGGAATGATTAAAAATTTCTGAGTGGGACTCCTAAAATGATATGAAAAGAGTATTTTTGATCACTGAGGGCAGTATTCAAATACATAAACTAAAACTTTGTACCCCAATAGTTAATCCATAACCATAAGGAGCTTCATATGTGATGATTGTTGAATAGATCAATTTCTCATGCTTCAAAACTCAGAATTTTTCAACATTTCATCCTTAAAACTCTTTCAAATGTATTTGCTGACCTGAAATAGAGATGGATGAATATCCCAACAAGAATTCAATAAAATATAACCAAAAATTAAACCACCTTTAAAACCACTTATTGGATTTTTCACTATCACCATAGGGTCAAAAAGGAACACAGCTTAAACTCATGATATAATCATTGATTTTACATACTTTGGAGGTGTTAGAAAATGAGAAAGGTAGAAAGATGATCTTATATTGATAATTATTTGTGATATTATTGAGGAATTATTATCTTGTCTTTATGTTTTTATTTTATCTTTGTTTCATCAAGCAATTATAAAAAAAAACCATGAAGATCAATGACACTAGATATAGGCACTCAGCTAGGGCTAAAGCCCCTCTATAGGGGAAAACTCAGTCAAAGTCTTTCACTAGTAAATCAAATTGAGATAGACTAAGACCTTAGACCAAAACACCTTCCCTTCCAATATGATTCAACAAAATCTAGTAGTCTCTTCTTTTCCAACAACTTCAACCTAACATCAGTCCAAAATTTCAACCCATAGCTACTTCAAAATTTCAGCCTAGTTACAATACTGGAATTTTAGCCCTTCTAGCAACCCAATAACTTCGAATGTGTGAGACAAGTAGAGAGAAAATTTGACCTATTATGCTTGAAAAATACTTCCTTCTCCTTCTCAAGGTTTTCCTTCCTCTTCCTTGAATTTTACATCCTTTTTTTGCCTCTAGCAACTGCAAATCAAACTTTTTGTCGATGTGTTCTAATTGAGTTGAGTTGCTGCCCCTTTTATAGTAGTTTTTTCCTCCCTAATTAGGCCGACTTGTCCAGGTTGAGGCCGAATTGGTGGAGGAGACCTAAAATACCTATTTTACATTAAAATAAATTTCTTTCTTGATAGATGAAGCCTAAGAAGGGTCTTTTATATGATGACAAGGACTAGGAATATTGACATAAAACCTAGAAGCCTAGAATGGAGGCTTTGACCTAAAAACCATTGACCTAAGCATGAATCTCATGCATTATAAGTCAATTTTTTTTATTATAAAAATTATTTTTCTTTATTTTGACAAATACATTTCAAATACAATTATGAAGATCGACACTAGTTACATTTTTTAACACTCCCTTTTAACTAGGGAGGTATTCATATTTACATACATATAGAGGTACATGGAAGTATTCAAAGTGATATACTCTATGAAAAGTTCACAACACACACAATGCTAAATATTAGATACCTGACCATGGTACACTAATCGGGTGGGACTAAGGTGTAATCAATATTTAGACATTTTAGGTACCATCAAGATTTTTATCTCTAATCCCTGTTAGAGAAATGGAAGTTAATTAATTTCTCTCATTATGAAATTAAATTGTGATTTTTGTTATTATTTGTTCTTTCAATTTATCTTTTCTTTTCATCAAGAGTAATTCCAATGAAAAAATAGAAGAAGACACAATATGTAGGCACACTGCCAGGGAAAAATCCCACTCTTTGGGAAAAACCTAGTCAAAATTCTTCCTTTAGTAGATTCAAGATAAGATGACCAAGATCCTAACTAGAGACTCTCTCCACCAAGTCATCCCTTCAATGTGTTGGCACCGAGATCTCCTTTTCTTGCACCAAAACTTCATCCTCATCACTGCAATAACACCGAGATAAACTTCATCCTTCCATAGTAGCCCCGAGTGTTGGAAAGTATAACTAGGATTGGTCTTGATATTGACTATGTAATTATGTATTTATGTAATGAAGAAGAAAAATATAATAATATATATTTTTGGTATGCTTGATTCATGGGTTTCATGAGCAAGGTTTTATTATAGGTTAAAAGACTTCCTTTTATGGATTTGTCATCTTGTCATAAATGTACTAATTTGGAGACATGTATATGAAGAGTCTATTCTAAAAAGTATTCACAATGCCTTGTTACATAAACCTTGAAGTAGTGGCTCAAAAATTAATTCAAGATCAATGTTGAAGAGATATTTCAAGTCAACCTCTGTACAATGAACTAGTTGGCCTCCTTATTTCTTCTCAAGTCAGCTCAAATGTAGGCTCTCATGTCGGCTCAAAAGGAAGATATGTCCTGTATAAATAAGGATGATCTGTAGTTCATTTGAGGCAACAACTTCAGACAAGAATTTCAGTGTGGATGTTATATGGTGCGGATTACATAGTACATGGTTACAAAATAAGGTATATATCCTACTAAAGGAATGCGAGGGTAATTCTAAGATCATTATGTACATACATATCTGAAATCAGTGTGAAGAAAGAGCTATGTTCAAGCTCGAAGTGTTGTGAAGGGTTTGTGTTCTAATGCGGAGAAGGACTGTGATTGAAGTGCGATAAAAGGATTTTAATAAAGTATGATAAATACTTGTAATAAAGTGCGAGTAAGGACTTTGATAAATTGAGAAGTTATAGCACTGTTATAGGTGCAAAGTTGCAGTACTATAATAAGTGCAAAGTTGCAGGACCATAATATTAATTTTGTGTAAGGAAATCACTAATTATAGTACATAATTCTCATCACTACAGTATAGACACGGTGCTGATATCAAGAAAGGATCTCATACAACTGGAGAAGGAAGAATACAAGTAGAGACTGAGATCTCTAGCCTTGGTGCAAAAAGGTGCAGAATGGTGCAAGAAAGAAGGATCAATTCAAGGAGTCAAGTAATAAGCAGTGGCAAAGTCTTGGAGGCATACAAGGGTCAAGGTTCTATGTCATGGTCATGGTACTTGTAATTTGAAATTCTATAAGAATAATTTCTTATGGGTTTTCCTCTCCAAGAGGGAGAGGTTTTGGCCCTGGCTTGAAGATTCTAAATTTGTGTCTCTTGTGTTTTGGTAATTGACTTGATGAAAGACATAATAAGGTAATAAGAGAATACATAAGTAATAGAAGTAAGCTCACAAGTACTTATCAAGAAGCGAGTTTGAATTAATCACTGCCATCCAAATTATCAACATGGTATCAGATCTAAGGTGTTGAAAACGAGGGCTACTTGACAATGAGACAGTCAAATAAGCAAGAATCAAAGTCTACATTGAAAGATCAATTTAGTTTGCAAGGAAGATTCTCAAGAAGATAATATTTGCCATCAAATATTTATATTGAAGATATTTACCATCATCACCATTGAAGACATCTGCATTGGAGAATTCAATCTAAGGAGTTCCTAACTTCATCTTCATCAAAGAAGCTATTGGAAGGATAAAGTCACCTTACTCAAGTAAGTATCTATGACCTTATCTAAATCTGTCAAAATGACTTATAGTATAGAGATCAACAAATTGGTTGGGTCATCAAACTTTAGTGCATGGAAGAAGAGGAAAAATTTGAATCTAATTGAAAATGAAGTTATGGGCTATATTGAAGGATCTACAATTCAACCTTCAAAATAAGGCATTCTAGCATATATAAAATATATGAAGGGAGACATAAGATCCTGAAGGATTATTAAAGAATCCATAAAGGAATATCTCATTCGCTATGTATCAAATCTATAATCCTCAATAGAAATATATGATAAATTGGTTGAGTTGTTCTCGAAAGGTTCTGCAGGGAAAATAATATCCCTGAGACAAAAATTATACAAATTGAGAATGTAAAGAAAAGAAGGAATCATTCCATATCTGATGGAGATTTTCGCAATACGAGATCAACTGCAGAAATTGGGAGGAATTTATGATGGAGAAATTCTCACTATGGTAAAAAATTCTCTACCTAAATGGGGAAGTTTCACTTCTAGCATCGATGGGAAAGAAGAATAAATACCATTCTAGTATCTATGTAAGATAGATGAAACAATATTGAAAGCAAAAATTAATTCAGGATCAAGTAAAGGGAATCAATCCTTTGTAGCCATGTCCAGGATGAAAGGAAGATTCGGTAAATTTGGTCCTCAAAATAGAAGAATAAATATGGACAAAGCACGATGCTTTGGATGTAATAGTTTTGGGAATTATAAACAAGATTGTCCTAAATATAGAAAGGACAAGAGGAAAAAGGAAGAATCCCATGCCACAGATGAAAGGAATGAACCTGATGCAAACAAATCTAAGAAATATGAAAGCGAAATATCTCTATTATGATTGAGATCATATTTCTCCTTAAGATATTTCTGTTGGTTGTAAAATAGTATGATATAAAGCAATGTATATTAATAGCATCAGGATAGAATCATGAAATGAGCACTTGAAGAAGTAGCTCCTGGAAGCTCCACTGATAACAACATTTATGGAAGGAAGTCACCAAGATCAAGGGTCATCATTCAATAATCAATATGGAAACAAGTGTTGACATTTTCTAATGGATTTCTATATGGATTCACTGGTTAGAAAGAAAGAAAAAGTTTTCATTGAGAATTCTATGTTACAAAATTATGAGATCAGGATAGGATGACATATTGATGAAGTAGGCCAAGGGAATGAAGTTATTCATTCTAGTAGAATTGTTGCAGGATGATTCAAAAGGAAAAGGATGAGGTACATATATCTATATGCTGACATTGGATGTTGTGAAGTCATGTAATATGGTTGCAGGTGATGTACTTCTATCTTTAGAAGTATAAAGGAAGATAAATCTCTTCTGGTGCACAGGTTGTGACTAACAGATGAAATTAAATATGTCCTCATATGGAATATGAGGTGGTTGTATACAAACAAGGAACTTGATATTGAAAGTGCCTAGGCATAAATTTGTGTGGAGAAATAATGGAAGAGATCATGAAGTGAAACCATGTAAAGAGGTGGTTATCATCGAGAAGCCAAGAAGATGTGACTATTATATCTCCTGGGAAGATATCCATACTATGATTGAAGTATGATAAATAAGAATAACCTTGAAAATACATATATTTAGGAGATGTGTCAATAAAGGATGCAGATGCCTGCAAGAATATTTCATGGTGAAATATCATCATTGAGGTAACTTTCGATGGATGCCAATCATGTGGAAGGAGGTAAGATCCTTGGGAGATGGTTCAAAGATAAAGAAGCATGGCATAAAGGTGGACCATATGAGAAGGAATGATGAATCAATTTTAGGTGGATGAAATGACTCATGGAAGAAAGTGATGGATGATCTGTGCCCTATGAAGCCAAAATTTGAATATTCCTTAATATCGAAATGCATGACATTGACAGGAGGAATTCTTCATGAGAAGCTGGGTGTCTCACCATTCCTGCTACAGGTCCCTGGTTAAGAGGGAACCTAGTGGTAAGTTTCTTACTTGGAATAAACTTGAAGTATGTCCTTCCTGAGTTAAGAGGGAGTGACGTATATGATTATCTAAGTCATGTATCATGTACTAGACCAAGACTAATTGCTGTAAGTATTAGTGAAGGCCATGAGGGGAGAATGGATAGACACATCATTTTGGTCTACAATTGGAAGACATAATAGAGGATTGGGTAATCGTCTGGCATCCAATAATCTTTGAGAATGAGATGGGACATTCAAGGTAAGAGTAGTTGGGGACCTATATTCTTTGAGGGTTGGCTACCCAAGAAAAGAATAGTCCAAGAAGGTCATACTCTGGGAACACCTAGGTGGAGTATGTAACTTGGAGAGACAATGACTATGGTGTATTTAATTCATGTGTCTCACCAACATTGTAGCCCATTGTATCGATTGAGAGATGGGGTTGTTTGTCAAGGTCTTGCACTAGGAAAATGCTGGTTGATATGATGCTATACATATGTGATTACAAATCTGATTCTTCTTATGAGATTCTTTAGATTGAAAGTTACAATGTACCATTATGAATACCTCCCTAGTTAAGAGGGAGTGTTGGAAAGTGTAACTAGGATCGGTCTTCATATTGAATATGTAATTATGTATTTATGTAATGAAGAAGACAAATATAACAGTATATATTTTTGGTATGCTTGCTTCATGGGTTTCATGAGAAAGGTTTTATTATAGGTCGAAAGACTTCTTCTTGATGTATTTTAGGGATTTTTCATCTTTTCATAAATGTACCAATTTGGAGTCATGTATATGAAGAGTCTAGTATGAGAATTATGCTCAAGACCTTGTCACATAAGCCTTGAAGTCATGGATCAAAAAGTAACTCAAGATCAACATTGAAGAGACCTTTCAAGTTGACTTCTGTATAGTGAACTAGTCGACCTCCTTACTTCTACTCAAGTTGGATCAAAAGGAAGATTTGTCATGTATAAATAATGATTATTTGTGGTTCATTTGAGACAAAAACTTCAGATAAGAATCTCAATGCGGATGTTATATGGTGCGGATTACATAGTACAAGGTTACACAATAATGTATATATCTTATTAAAGGAATGCGAGGGTAATTCTGAGATCATTACGTACATACATATCTGAAATTAGTGTGAAGCAAGAGTTGAATTCAAGCTCGAAGTTTTGTGAAGGGATTGTGTACTAATGCAGAGAAGGACTATGATTGAAGTGTGAGAAAAGGATTGTAATAAGCTACGAGAAAGAATTGTAATAAAGTGCGAGTAAGGACTGTGATACATTGAGAAGTTACAAAACTATCATAGGTGCGAAGTTGTAGCACTATAATAAGTGTGAAGTTGCAGGATCATAATACTAAGATTGTGTAAGGGCATCACTACAGTATAGTGCAAACTTCTCATCACTACAGTATAGACATGGTGTTGATATCAAGCAAGGATCTCATACAACCGGAGAAGGAAGAATACAAGTAGATATCAAGATCTCTAGCCTTGGTGCAGAAAGGTGTAGAACAATACATGAAAGAAGGATCTGTTCAAGGAGTCAAGTAAGAAGTAGTGACAAGGTCTTAGAGGCATACAAGGGTCAAGGGTCTATGTCATGGTCATGTTACTTGTCATCTGAAATTATATAAGAATAATTTCTTGTGGGTTTTCCTCTCCAAGAGGAAGAGGTTTTGGCCTTGGATTGAAGAGCCTAAATTTGTGTCTCTTTTGTTTTGGTAATTGACTTGATGAAAGACATAATAAGATAAGAAGAGAATATATAAGTAAGAGAAGTAAGCTCACAAGTAACTATCAAGAAGAGAATTCAAATTAATCACTTCCCTCCAAATTCTCAACGCTGAGATCCTTCCATGTTTATGACACTGAAAAATATTTGATGATGTAGCACCAAATTCATATTGTTGTGATAACAATGAACTGTGGTTCCTGTGGTGTGGCTTCATAACTTATTTTGCACCGAGTTTGAAGTCTGTACTGAATAGAGATCACTGAATTACATCCTATGAAATAACACCTAGATTGTGTAGTGAACTTGAGGTAGCATTGTGATAGTATACTGTGATCTATCCGAAATTATTTTTGTAATGACAATGAAACTATATCACTATAATTTGTACCAAGAAAATCTCCTAAAAAATTTTAAGCTTGATCTGAATTGAATCAAAGAAATTCTCCAAACTTTTTGAGGTAATCTGAGCTTCAGAGGTGATCCAAACTTGAAAGGGTGATCCAAACTTCTGAGCTTGAGCGAGGACCTTAGACTGGTATTTATAGTTTTTATCCCATAGTTAATAGGCCGACATATCCCAATGAAGAGGTGTGTCTTTTATTTGAGCCGACTTGAGTATGTTGAAGATAATTTGAGGTAGACTTGAATATGTTTCTTTGAAGAATATTTTCCGTGGATGGAGATGTATTGATGGAGGAGCCTTTTTGACCAAATAATAAACCATGTATATTACACGATTTAATAACACAAAATGAGTCAATTTCAATATGTAATGACTAACCTAGAATTCCACAATGGGGACCTTAATCTAAATATGACCAAAGTATGAAACCCATGCTTTAATAATCCATTTAATAATAATAAATTCTTTTTTGACAAATATATTAATAATTAAGACCGAACCTAGTTACATTCTTCAACACTCCCTCTTAACTAGGGATATATTCATATATAAAATAAGTACATGGAAGATATAAATTTATCTATGAAGAATTTTAGGCACCGTAATGACATGGACTGGATTCATGACCAAGGAAATCTATCCTTTTGGTCTCTCAACAATTTAGGCACCACAATGCCACGGACTAGATTCCTGACTAGGGAAATCTATCCAAGTGGGACTAAGATGGACTAAATATTTCTGCCTCTATAGGTACCATCAGGCTTACTTAATAACCATCAACCCAGGGAAATAGGTTCACATCCACCCTATGCTACCCTCCCTACCAGACATCAACACAAATTTTCATCCCGATGTCCTTCCAGGAAATTCTTCACTCACAAAGCCTCAACACTCCTTGATCCAACAGATCAAGGATAAAGAATCTCTCCCAATCAAATTTATTGGTAATCAACATGCTATCAAATCCTTTGAGAGATTATCTTGTACAAAAACAACCCCAATAAATAATATACTTTCACGTGTACATACTCAAATACAAAACTCTGGGGTCGTTCTAGATGTTGCTTCTCACATTATCGCAGTAGGACTATTAGCCGAATCTTTGAAAGAAGATTCGTTCATCATACAATTTCCTTTCATACTTTACATACAACAACATATTATACAATTAGATCCTTCTTTCCTTCTTACAACAACACCTCAACAAAGCATTCTCCAATCATGACTATGATTCTTACTCATGGCCTTCACTAAGACTTACAGTTGTTAGTCCTAGTCTAGTACATGACACATGAAGTAGAGAATCATAACCATCACTTCTTCTTTTATCTAGGCTCCATCTTAATGTAGGGGGATTAACTTCTTCCTTCAGTGTTGGAGAATCTTTCATGGCTTCCTTCCTTCGTATCATATTAGCTTCTTTTATGGACTTCTTCACCAATATGATGTACTTGAATAACTTATATAGCAAGTACAACCAATTCTGTAGAAGCATGAAGTTAGTCATAACAAAAATTATAGTAGCGAAATCATTTAGATTTTTCATAATCAACAAGAGACTATACTTCAATACTTCAACTTCTAGCCAGGTTTGATACAAACCCTAAATCACATCAGTAATTCAATAAAGATGATAGAAGATTAGTTCTGTCATATAGCGATCCCTATAAATAATTCAAAAGAAAAGTAAAGGTATCTAATAACTTTTGGAAGCCATATGATAGAATATCTACTAGGGTTTTATGTAAACCCTAGATTTCAATGAAAACAAACACATCATAAATAACTTATAATAGGGTTTGATGTAAGCCCTATATTTTCCATCTATAAATTCTCAATAAAAATTATATATATTCAGATGAATACACATACTAGAGAATTTATCCACTACTAGTATTTAGTTGTAAACCCTCTACTTTTCAATCATCATCCTAGATCTTCAAACTTTGACTAGAGCTTGATTCCAAACCCTAGAACTTATGACCATTAGAAATTTGGTCAACACATATTTCTAGGAGATTACTATTATGAATAAGCATATCATATGGTCAGACAATATATAATATATCATACATACAACCTAGACTAAGCTAGGGATTCAATAAAAGAAATATATACCTAAGGTTTCATTCCTAGGACTTTTCATAACAAGGATTTTGCTTGTAGACCCAACCAAAACCCAAGGTTTCAGTTCATGTCAAAGAAAAACCTTATTCTATCAAAAATTCAAAGGTTTGATATTTCAAACAACATCATTTCAACCCTAATAAGTTAGAGATTACATGATCATATCAAAATCATGAAAATGACATCATAAGTATATCAATTGATATAGCAATTTATGCATTAATATCCCTAAGTAGGTTTAGGGTTTCACACATTATCAACATACCCTTATGTTAGGGTTATCCAAAGAACCTTTTAAGGTTCCTTTTATGCAAACAATCAAAGACATAAGGTAGGTAGATTCATCAGATGATGAATCACCCAAAACAAGAATATTTTAAGATTCAAGAGAGCTAGTCATAATGAATGTTAGTAGTTTAGAACGGATTTTACAAAGAAAATTATCAAAGATTTATAATTTAAGACATACCTTGGTTTCTTGACAAACCTTTTCGTGACGCCTTCCTTCATGCTCCTTGATCATTTATCCAATCATTTCCTAGCAGTGTAAGTCACAATCTTCTTATACCTGCAATACATACTTTCAAGCAAAGTTGTGATATCAAGAGCATAATTTAATATCTTAAGATAGATTTCCTATGTAGCTATGGAGGAAGGAATCCTATAAAATTTTTTCATTCTTTCAAGGACTTCTACTGAACATCCTAAATTAATTTTAAACCCTAGAGGGAGAGGATTAAGGTTTAATAGTACATTCCTAACCTTAGACTAGATAGAAACAAGGATTATATAAATTCAAATGCTTATATACATACCTTGTGATTTCTTACCTTTAATTTGTATTCCAAATACTTACTTGATTCCTTGTACTCAGATAATTTTCAAGCTGGTTCCTTGAATTGTCAATTTTTATTTCCATGGATTTTTAATTCTCTATGTAATGACATAGATTTTCTTCATGTGGACGACTACAGTAGATGTATATAAATCACCAAGTCCAATATCTTTGTCACTATGAAGGCATCATAAATTATCTTGTCTCTGTGGTAGTACTAAGGTACCATTGAGCTGTCATCTTGTCATATCACTGAGAGTCTTATATAGCATTGTGACTGTAGTATCATTATAAACATAGCATTGAACTGGGATGGCTCACAAACTTTGTAAGAGAATCGAGATACCATGAGAGTATTACTATAATAGCATCAACATTTTCTCATTTTATTTCCAGTAAAAACTTCCTCACGGTGGTGAAAACACCAAATAATTAATATAAAATTCCTCACTTGATATATCACTGAAGATATTTACTGTAATAGAGATTTCTCTATTGTCACATTGATCCTTATCACTATAGTTATAACCTTAACTTGGACCAAATCATCATTACTGTAAATAAATGTTTATCACTTACTCTCCTCATTGTTTTCGTACCAAAATGATGTTATAAAAGATAATATATGCTTCATTTTATAAGATATTCGAACTTCCTTTAGAGATACACCGAGCTTAAAACACTGTATATATTATTTTTTTATCTTATCAGTGCTTCAAACATATCAATGAGCTTGGATTCTTCTGTGATACTAAACTAATTTCTAAGATAACACTACTGGAGTTGATCCAAATTTTTTTTGTAGTATGTCATTTACTGAACTTGTTTTCTGAGGATGCATTGATATTTCTCCGAGTTGATCACCCAATCATTGAACTATCTCACTATGATTTTTAATACATGTAGTATCCCCACCATACTTCTGAGATATTGTCGCTGTATTTCTACGAATCCATCACCGTGACATTACTAAGAGTACTATAAGTGGTATTCAAACCACCTTAGTCCATGACCATAAGTATGAAACCATGTTAGAGAAATGACAGTTAATTAATTTTTCTCATTATGACATTAACTTGTGATGTTTATTTATTATTTTTTCTTTCAATTTATATTTTCTTATCATCAATATTAAAGCCAATGAACAAATAGAAGAAGACACAATATATAGGCACAATGACAGGGAAAAACCCCACTCTTTGGGGAAAACCCGATCAAAATTCTTCCTTCAGTAGATTCAAGATGAGACGACCAAGACCCTAACTAGAGAGACTATCCACCAAGTCATCCCTTCACTGTGTGTTGGGTGCAACCCAACTTGATCTATATTTTGGCAAAGACTCCACATTTTGTGGGGAGGAGTACACAGTGTAGCGCAATTTGAGAAATTAAATATACCACGCAGTGTCATAAGGGCTTCAGGGTGGGTCGAAGCCCCACTTTTTTTAAAAGCACGTTATTTTGTAAGGTATCAATGGTTTTGGGACCATATTTTATTGTTTTAAGGATTGCATGGTATTCAGACCATGGTATTTTAAAGATGTAACTCGACAATATAATAGTATATATAGGGAAAAATAATAAGAAGAGAATCATCAGAATGATAATTTTTTATCCAGATCAATGTTATGGGTGAATAATTGTGATTTGTAATTTTGCAGCGAAGGAGAGGCTCTGTAGCTAAGTGTGTAGAGTCCCAGAGAAGAGTCTACATCTTAATGCGTAGACAACCTGCAACTTAGTGCACAGGCCAATAATTTTTTTTTGTTCAAGATTCATTATATTAAGCAACAATTATTGTGTACGTAGCCCTACATTGAGGTGAACCACGGTAATTTGGTGTTCTTATGTGATTGATGTGTATATTTTCTTATTATTTCTCGTAGGGTCACAATTATTAAAGTTTCATTTTACTTTAGCATAGTGATGGTTTATGGTTTTATATGGCATGTTTAAGAGGATTAATCTAATGCGTCGAAGTGATTTATAATTACTAATAATAAGATAACATAATAATACCACATCCCCTAGTCCTTCAAGGTTGCAGAAACCCAGTTCTGCAACCTCCCATAGTCACTTCATGTGAGATTGCAATCTGCTTGCAGGTTGTTGCTGAAAGGGCGAGTGATCAAGGGTTTTGTTGGTGCACAGTGTAGATTGAACCTAGGTTAGCCCAAACCAGACCAACATTGTGTTAGCACCAAGATCTCCTTATACCAAGATATCCTTTGCTTGCACCAAAACTTCATCCTCATCACTGTAATAACACCAAGATAAACTTCATCCTTCTATAGTATCCCTAAGATCCTTCCATTTTTATGACAACAAAACAAATTTGCTGATGTGGCACTGAATTCATATTGTTGTGATAACACCGAACCATGGTTCCTGTGGTGTGGCTTCATCATTGAGTTTGCACTGATTTTGAAGTTTGTACTAAAAAAAGATCACCAAATTACATCCTCTGAAATAACACCAAGACTATGTAGTCAAACTAAGATAGCATTGTGATAGTATATTGTGATCTATCTAAACTTATTTCTGCAATGAGCTTGATGTGAATTAAATCACTGAAATTCTCTGAACTTTCTGAGGTAATATGAGCTTCAGAGGTGATTTGAATTGCAGAGGGCGAGCTAAATTCAGGAGCTTGAGAGAGGACCTTAGACTGGTATTTATAGTTGTCTCCCATAGTTAATACGCTGACATGTCCCAGTGAAGAGGTGTGTCTTTTATTTGAGCCGAATTGAGTATGTTGAAGATAATTTGAGGCCAACTTGAAGATACTACATTGAAAAATATTTTCCAAGGATGATAACCTTGAATGAGATGAATTGATGGAGAAACCTTTTGACCAAATAATAAACAACTTATATTACATAATTTCAAAGCCCAAAGTGAGTCAATTTAAATATGTAATGACTAACCTAGAAGTCCACAATGGGGACCTTAATCTAAATATGATCCGAGCATGAAACCCATGATTTAATAAGTCATTTAATAATAATAAATTATTTTTGACAAATATATTAATAATGAAGACCAAACCTAGTTACATTCTTCAACAAACCCAACCCATGGATATAGGTGTGTATCCAAGGTCAGATTTCCATGACCAATGCCGCCCTCCCTACTTTAGGATCTCGTCATCAACACATAGGCCTAACAGATGTCCTCCCAAGCATCTTGTTTCGACAAGATGCTTCATCTCCCCTAATCACATATATATCCACCAATCCAAGCATGCTTCAAATTTTCAACCTTTTTATAGAGATATCCTGCAAAATCAAAACCCTAATATGTAATAAACCTTCAAATATATATACAAGTAAACACAAACCTTAGGGGTCCTTCAAACATTCTGATGCTACTTATAACATCAAGTGATCCAAATACAACTTATCGAGAGATTTTTTCTTCTTTCATTTATTTAGTAGAACCAAATACAACCTCAATACTTCTCAAGTATTTTGTTTACAAATATATCTGTAGTACTTTCATTCTTCGAATTTATTTTTTCTTCAAGGTATTTACTATGATTGTCAACTTAATTTCTTCCTTCTTTTATAACATTGGAGAGACTTCAACCTTTCAAGTTTTCATGGCATCAAGGTAATATTTGATTATCATCATTCTTGTAGCTTTCTTCATCATGCTCATCATTATGAACATCTTCAACATATTTAAGATCGTGTAACTGAAAATTTTTAACAACAACTACTAATAAATACAAATACACAGAAACTTGAAGATAACTATATCAAAGTCATCTAATTATAGAGGAAGCATCAAACCATTCAATATTTAGCCATCATATACCTAAAGCTAGTTAGGTTCATAATCAGAAAGGGTCACATCCTTTTACATGCTAGATTTCAACTTCTTGTTAGGGTTTTGTCATAAAACCTAGACTCCATCTTTGAGACATAAATCCTAAGATATTAGAAATTAAATCAAATAAAAATCCAATCATAGTGCTATACATCTAGGGCTTCAATATTGCTTCCTAGAATCTACTAGGGTTTTGTTATATACCCTAGATTTCATTTGAAATAAATTTAGCATACTCTCATATACATATATAGGATTTAATTGTCATGCACTAGCATCACATATCCCAATTTACTAGGTAAACCCAAGATACAAACATCAATACATCGAAGTTGGATATATAAAAATTTTGACTAGGTTGGGGTTTCAATCATACGAAATAATATACACCTATGATTTATTTTATAGGATCTTACTTTAGTTATTACTAGTTTTTTGTTCAGAACCCTAATTCACTAAACCCTAAAAATATAGGGTTTCATTATATAACCTAGAAATTAACAGTAAAACCTAAAGGGCTAGGGTTTTTATCACGACATCATCAAACCCTAAACTTTAAAATATATATGTTCTAGAGTTTATCAACAATCCATAAGTAAACTAGGGTTTCATTATTAACATTGACATACCCTTAGTATCAAGAGGCTAGGATTTTTCAATGAACCCTAAGGGTTAGGGTTTCACAAGAATGATAAAATGACAAGAGATAGTATAATGAGGGTAGATTCAATCTAATTACTAATCACCCTAACAACAATATTTATGATTCAAAACCCTGGACATAGAGATGTTAGTAATATAAATCAAAATTTCAAACAAGAATGATCATACCGGTAGTATGAAGATAATCTCACAAAAAATATTGTATTCTAACACTTATCTTGAGTTGTTATTTAACAAACCTTGTAGAGTATTATTCGGAAGGGCTTCTTATGAAACATAACTTCTTTCATGATTCAATCCTTTCCTTTAAAGTTTCCTCCATAACCTTTGTGTATTTTGCAAGCTTTCCTAACCAAGGAAAATATAAAAAAAAGGTTATTAGTATACAATACAAAAAAAATTCGATGTGAGGAGGAACCCAAACATGAAAGATGAAACAAAGAACATTATACTTATCTTTTGTTAGAGTGGTGAAGGCTCCGTCTTAATCTAGTCTTTTTGAGGGATACCTACACTTTAAAGAACCCAAAAGTTCTAACAAGATAAATTAGATATACAAACTCTAGAAAGCAAAACATAAAAGGAAAGCATTACAAAACTTAAAGTAAAAGGATATGCATGTGAAAATATCCCCAGGAGACTGTAGCAAATAAGTATTTGACTTGATATTCTTTAATCTTGTTTTTCTTGCGTGGAACTTCATCAAAAAAATTTGAATTTTGTCTTTCTCTCTTCTTATTTATTGGGTTATTAGGAAATTGAACTTTTCAATGTCCCATCTTATGAAAATTATAGCATTCAATATTTGATAGATTGAACTTATTATTTGGTCCTTTGAACTTCTTGTATGTTCCCTTCTTCTTATGATGAGCATAGTAAGCATTAGAAGTGTTGTTTTCTTCATCCTATTTTTTGTCACTTATTAACGAGATGCAGGCTTCTTCTTGACTACATGCATTCCAAATTTGTTCAAAGGTTGGAGTAGCTTTCCAACTGTTTATTCTTGATTCAACATAGCTCCAATATTCTAGTAGACCTAGTAGTACAACAATCACGAGTTATTTCTCTGGTAAAAATTCATCTATAGCTTGGAGTTCATCTCTTATTCTAGATATCCTTACAAAATACGATGAAGCAATATCATCTTTTGTCATTTTTATTTTCCTTAGTTCATTCTTGAGACTAGCTATTTGACCAATGTTCTTATTATTAAATAACTTGGAGAGGGTTTCATACATTTCTTGAGTGGAATCTATATTGGATTTTTATAAGATTAGATTTTCCTTCACTCCATATACTATTAGATTCATGGCCAAGATGTCAGTTACATTGAATTTATCATTTCCTGCATCATATGTAGGTTTGTTAATTTTTCCTTGAACAAGATCCAAAAATTTATGCTTAGCGAGAACAAGATTTATTCTCTTCTTCCATGCCCTGTATTTGGAGGCTCCTTCTAACTTGTTTTCATAATTATTGTCATGTACTCTTTTCATGATATAGTATACCTTCCTCTTCTTATATGATACTTATCCTTTGGCTCTTTCAATAGATCTTCAAGATTCCTTTTTCTTTCCTCCTTGACCTTAGCTCTGATACCATATTATAAAATTAGAAAGGAATGCATATTCTCTTATATTGATAATTAATTGTGATATTATTGAGGAATTATTATCTTGTCTTTATGTTATTATTTTATGTTTTTTTCATCAAGAAATTATCAAAACAAAACATGAATATCAATGACACCATATGTAGGAACTTATTTAGGGCTAAAACCCCTCTATAGGGGAAAACTCAATCAAACTCTTCCACTAGTAAATCAAATTAAGATACACCAAAACCTTAGACACAGAATACCTTCCTCCACCAATTCAACCTTCCAATATGATTCGAAAATCCCCAATAGTCTCTTCTTGTCCAACAATTTCAACCCAACAACAATCCCGGATTTCGACCCCTAACTAAAGAATTTCGGGCCAGCTACAACACTGCAATTTTGGCCCTTCCATAGCCCAAAAAATTTGGACATGTGAGACAAGGAGAGAGAAAAATTGACTTCTCATGAAAAATAATTAATTCTCCTTTGCTAGGGTTTCCTTCCTTTTCCTTGAATTTCACACCCTTTTTCTTCCTCTAGCAATTGAAGATCGAACTTTTGTGTGGATGTGTTCCAAATTAGTCGAGTTGTTTCCATTTTATAGTAGTTTCCACCTCTGTAATTAGGCTGACTTCGTGGAGGAGACCTAAACGACCTATTTTGCATTAAAATAAATTTATTTCTTGATGGATGAAGCCCAAGAAGGATATTTTACATGAATACAAGAATTAATACTTTTGGCATAAACCCTAGACGCCTAAAATGGATGCTTTGGCCTAAAAACTATTGAACCAAGCATGAATCCCATGCTTTAATAAGTCTATTTATTTTATAATAAAAAAACAATTTTCTTTCTTTTGATAAATACATTTCAAATACAATTATGAAGATTGACACTAGTTACATTTTTGAACTTGAGGTATTACAAGACTCCTTTTTATAAAAATTTGAGGGGATTTTAAGTTTGAGTCGTTGGAGGGATTTTAGGAGAGTAATCCTCTTTTAAAATTGAACTTTATTTAAATTTGAAACCCACAGGTGAGGTTTCTAGCCATTTTGGTGTTATGGTTTCAATTTTTTGAAGCCAAGACCCCTTGTATATATATAAAAATAATTTTGAAGGTCTTCAAGGATTATGTTAGCCTTAAGAATGGAGGAAATCCAAACACTCATGATTTGAATTGATTTGTTGTCCAATGGAGGATTTCCACATCAACACCCCGTGGGGTTTTTCCCACAGTTGGGTTCTCTATATTCAAGCTATAATACCTCACAAACTATGAAGAACCACGTGGTGTGCCACATACCACAAGAATCAACTCAATAAGGATAATCCAATGACCAGGATCTCCAAGGAAAATTTAGTGATATTCTTCTTCAATAAATTCCAACAAGTATGGGGTATGTTCATCGCCTAGGGAATCCAAACCCTATAGCTAGGGTTTCTAACCATCCTTCAATTGGAGCTTCCAACTAATGCAATCCAAACAAATATTAGAGCATTCAATAAAAAATGTTGACATCAATGACAACATCATTTAACATTTGCAACTTTGGTCACTTCCCTTATATTGTTTCTAGCTTTTTTTATGATGTCAACACTTCAAATTGTGGAGCATGAATACAATACCACACCTTTTCAAAACCTTATAAAATCCTTAAAACTGTGAGTACTTCTCAAATAATAAGGTTATGGCACAAGTTTGGCCAATCAAACAATTTTTCCTAATGAATGACTAGTATTCCAACAATTTCAACTTATAATTCTTTTAGTGTTTTATCACAAACTAGCAACATCTTATCTCTGAGAATAACAACATATAGTGGTATGCAATATATCTCCTAAATAGATTAATTTATATTTAGCCAACATACCTTGAAATTCATGTCATTAGAGTAAAAAAATCTTACCTCATATATCCAGGAAGACGATGAATGCTCGCTGATTAGGGCCTTAAGATATACACTAGATTAGCCTCAAAGGAGAAAATTAGACATGTGAAAATATGACTTAAATCAACCTAAGAAACCTTCACATAGACCAACGGTAATATTCTTCACTGGCTTAAAGAAATGTATCATGGATGTTCAATTCATGTGCAACAAATATGTCACAAATTCATGCTATGAGAGGGCCAAAACCTTGGCAGAAATAGGGGTAGATTCTAAGCATAAAACCTTTCTTTAAACCGTAAAATTTTTCCCTTAGAAATGTCATTGGGTTTTAGCCAACAAAAGTTAGAACAAATTCGAAAGAGGGCTAATGAACCCACACAATACTTCAAATAACGAACCATGCTTTCGTCATAAAATTTCATAAAATGGTCATAGGATTTTACCTACCATAGGGTCGAATTTCCTCCACAGGAATAGCCTCATGTTTGGTATGACAATTCCCAACTATTTTTTTTAGATTGGTCCTACTGCAAAGGTTGAATTCTCTTACATACCAACGAAATCATTAACCCAAATTGAAAGTTCAGAGCATACCCATAGCCCTATATTTTGATTTGAAATATACCCAAGAAGATGAACCTCATATGAACTTGTGACTATAGAAATTGTAATTTCGAGCCACCCTAAGGATGTTTTGTTGCTCCACAGGGGCAAAAAATCTCTTGAAAATAATTAGTAGAAGATATATTAGTTCAACTCATGATAAATTCAAATTTTAAAATATTAACATTGGAGCCAAGGAAAACCTTAAATGATTTTATGACCCATTTTATTTATTTTTTGAATACTTTTCCATTTGTAAAATTTTCTTTCGACCCCAAAATATTAAATTAAATCCTTCAATAAAAATGTCCTTGTTAACCTCATTTTTTAAGAAAATTATGAACCAATGAAGAGCTACCACATAATCTCATTGTAGGGGCTTTGACCACAAGAAAAGGGCTACAAATTTGATTCGGAATACCTATCGAAATGTTAGGAGCCTCATGATGAGCCAACTATCGTTGGAATTGGCATGACGAGGACCATTATATTATGATAGTTTCACATGAATTTTAACTGATATGCTTAGCCAAAAAAATCATCAAATGAAAGGTACACTATTGGGATTAACTACCTTATGGGACCTATTGGATATTTCAACTGATGCAATATACGATGTATATTAAGAGCTTTCAAAGACCGATGTTTGCATCAATGAAAAAACCATTCAACAATATTCCCCTTTGTCATTAACGACAACAAATACTCCCTCTTCGATATCTACTCCCCTTGACTATAATATTATTTTATTGATTTCTATCCCCCTTTGACATCACTGGAAAAGTGTTACTCCTCCTGATGAAATATCTTCCTTTGTCTTCCTGCAAAATTCTTGTATTGGACTGCTTTTCTCCCCATGACCTACTATGCCTTTTACGAGTTCCCTGTTAGGTCCCTATATTACTAGTGTAGTCTCTTAATATGTTACTATAGCCCCCTTTATTGTTATTTTTTTACCCCTGTAACCCCCATATTGTTATTATTGTGCCCTTACATTATTATTTTTGGGTCGGCTAGGATACATTGTGGCCCCACTAGGATTACATTGTGGCCCCATGGACTCCTATATATAGAGAGGAGGTTTTATCATTTGTATCATCCAAGAATTGTTCATTCATGTAATGTATTGGAGGTTTCCCCCTCGAAGTGGCTTATTTCTAAGGCATTGATATCTCCTTTCTTATATTTTTGGAGCTGGTTTCACAAAATTTGGTATCAAAGCCTTTGGATTCTAGGGTTTCGCTACTCCAAACAGGTCATCGTGGAATTGTTGCTATAAATTTTTTTTCTACGAAGGTTCAGAAGCTGAAATTTTTAGAGTGCGAAGCCGAAATCCTGAGGAACATATTCGCAAAATTTCAGAGCTTGGTTCGCAATAGTTTAGGAGATATGATCTGTGGAAGTTAGGTATTTTTGCAGGCTCTTGAATTTAACCTAAACAGGTGATCACATAATTGTCGCTATAAATTATTTTCTACGGGGTTTCAGAAGCTGAAAATTTCATAGAGCAAAGCTGAAATCCTGAGGAACCTCCTGTAGAAATTTCAGATCTTGGTTCACAATATTTTGAGAGATAGGATTTGTGGAAAATAGGATTGTTTCAGGCTCCTGAATTTCATCTCAAAGAGGTGACCGTGGGAAAAACGACATAACTCTCTCTCTCTGAGCGTCAGATTGGGATTCTGTAAAAAGTGGCTGCAAGTACATGGACTGTAGTTTTTAGCATATAAATGTCAGAGCCAAAGGAGGAAACAATGAAACGTGGCAAGTCGTACAAGTTCGATCTATTGAACTAGTCCATAATTAGGTCATTGTGGGAGATTGGACATAACTTTGCCTTGAAGAATCCAAATTAGGTCAAAACTATGGCATTCAAAAGAAGATTCAGAGGGCTACTAGAGGGCTGAATTTCAGATTTTGAAGATCTTAAATCATAGGGATAATTCAGTTACAATATTGAGCTCCTCAAAAGTAAGAAAAATGTGTGTATTTGTTTTTTAAAATTGCAAAACTTTTGTTTGAAAAAGCAGTTTGAAGTGATTCCAAGAGCATATTGAAGAATATTTATCAGCATTGGGTTATATAATGACTCCAAAAAATAATTCCATACCCATTAAGCCCTCAGAAATCTATACTATGACGCATGAAGAGGAAGAATTGTAGTATGAGATATCAAAATTACAGTACCAAGTGCAAAAAATTTCGATCTTACAAAGAGAAACCGAAGATGACATAGATGGTTTAAGAGCATAAATGAAGGCTAAGTTGGATGGTTTGAAGGATAAAATAAAATCTAATATGGATGTTGTTAGCCATCAGTAAATTTTTGACTGAGCAAATGATGGCTAAGAATAATTCCTAAGCCTTCAAGAGATTGTTTTCATGAAAAACTGCTCATTATTGAAGTCTTCTCTTGATGTTTTAACTTTGCAAGTAATCTTCACTATTGTTTCATTATAAATAAACCAAGTTAAATTGTTGCCCCCTGCAAGATTGTTCCCCCAATAACCTCCTCTTTCAACAATTTATTCACTCATTTTAAACCTTTTTATCCTCCATTTACCTCTGAAAAACCCCCTTTTACCCTTTATTTTTCCCTTCAAAACTAATAAAATCCCTTTATTAGTTTTGAAACCCTCCTGTCCCTCCTATCGGAACCCCTAAAAAGCCTAAAAAACCCAACCTTTAGGGCTAAAAACCCATTTCTGCAAATAAACAGGGCCTAAGCACTTTTTCAGCTTAGCCCTCAGCTTCTTCTCCCTATAAAACCTCAGTGCTATAACCAAGTGCTTTAAGGACTAAATCCCCTTCAACACCGCTCCTGGTCACTCATCTCTCCATATGCCCCAGTTTCACACTCGGCGCTAAGCCCTCTCCTTCCTCCCCGATCCATTTTCTTTTATATTTTCTTTTTCATTATTTAAAAAGCCTGCTATTCACCTTGGACCGTTTATCTAAACAGATCAAAAAATTTCGCGCTTTTCCCCTCTCCCCCTTCTGTCCAAATCCCATCATTCACTCACCCTTGCGAGTGAATCCTATCCGTCGATCCATTCAATCTAATGGTACGCATCAAACCCGAAAACCCAGTTCCACCGAGGCCTACCTTCCACCACATAAAGCACCTGTCCAATCGCATGTTGCCACCTGTATTCCATTATCACTCCCATTGCGCAACTTTCTCATCATGCTCATTCCGCATCGTTGGATCTAGAGCCTCCGATCCAACGGTTGACGACACATATCGCAAAGTTTTTGCACCCAAAGTTTAACGCTTAATTTTTTTTCGAAATAAGCAGTATTAAAAAGACAGGTGTCGACTGATGTATGGAATCGCATTTCTTTCAGGAAAAACTTCTCACTGCCTTTTCCTATGCGAAGACTGACAGCGGTTTTCAAAAACCATTTTCCCCATTTTCGCACCATATTTCATATTTAAACCTGGTTAGCTACTCTGCCAGGGTTTCGCTCCTCTGCCGCCGCATTCCACCACTCGCACTGCTCCTCCTCCATACTCCCGAGCCTCTGACGTAGCTATCCCCATTCTCGTAGGCTTTTATAATATGGTTTATGTTTTTGTTGCAGGTTTAATGGATAACAGGCTACAGAGCCATCCCACTGTCATAAAAATTTGACCAAGGGCCAAGGATGATGATCCTCAGGCCAATATCCACGTAGAAAAGGGAATTTACAGGGCTTAAAATTATGGTTCAACCCATGCCTCATGAGCATTGGTTATACCATGAAACCCTCGAAGCGCCCATGCACCTTCCAGCAAGTGAAAACACAGTGAGAATTAATTAGTTGTAGGATTAGAGCATAATCGAAGGATTAAAGGTGTTAAACATAGATAAAGCAGATAGGCACAGTCATCAAAATTTGAAATATGGTCTAAAAAGCTTAATGCTAAACAGAGAGCTTGATCAGGCATGAGAACAACATTAAAGATTAATCAGTGTTTTTAAAGGAAAAGCAAGAACACAAAACAAATAAGGACACCTCAGAACCACATCAGAGGGGCTAATCAAATCCCCAACTACTAAAATTTCCACCTGCAACTTTTTTGCATCGAAAGCATACACAGTTAAAGTCCCAGTTAGAGATATTTTTTCAAAGACAGCTCAGAATTTATGATCAATCTACCAAGGCCCCCCAAAGTCAACAATAATAACTAAGGATGATGAAACTTAATGTAAAAATAATTAAAACAGAGATGAATATTTAAAATCTTCTCCCTTTGGCCTTCCAAAGGTCAAGGCACCATTACTCTGTATTAATTGAATTAATGAACCCTTCTTACACTCCACCTCCTCATTCTTCTATAAATACTTCTATAGAAGACAATATAGAGGTTAGTCTTTGGATAGTTGTTGCATGTAAATAGTCTTCTGAAGTTGTTGTAGCCCTGTTTTTTAATTGAAGATACATAAGCTGAGATGAGAAGTTTCAAGTTGTAGAGACCCACTGAACTTGATGATTGTAATTGGTTTGAACATCAAATACAAATAGCTGATTTATGGGATCCTGGTCTATGTCAATGGTGATGTGTTTCTCACTGTAAAATTGTTATTTTCTTTTTATTTTCATTCTGCTCACTTTTCTTTGATAAAGAATAGAAAATATAGATTAGGATTTACTTCTGAAGTACCCTAAATCTCACTGAAAATATTTATCCTTTATGTTTTCTGCTGATTGTTTATTTAAAGATGATTCAATAGAGTATAACCAGTAAAGTGTTGGTGAGCCCATGTTTCCTAAGTATAACTTGAGACATTGTATTTGAATGTTCTTGATAAGTTTGCTAATTAAATCTGAACTAGAGAAGTTTATGGTTAGCCCTATCCTTTGGTTGCTTCTCCAACAATTACTTTGAAGAGTTCCCTTAAGAGTATGTTGAAAGCAGGCTAGTTTCAAAGTACTTACCTGATCTTAGACTACTTTTTATATTTTTCATGAATTTTTTCCTTGGAATATGCTGAAATCAGGCTAAGTTAAAAGTCTTTACTTGATCTTAAGCTATTCTATGTTTTTAAATGTTTTCTCTTGAAAGTATATCAAAAGCATGCTAGTTTCAAATTACTTACCTGATCTTAGATTACTTTTTTTTTCCCTTAACTGCATTCCAAAAGCAGGATAGTTTCAAAGTACTTACTTGATCTTAGGTTGTTCTTTGTTTCTTCATCTATTTGATTTCCCTCACTCCACTTTTAATGTTTCATCCCACAAAATCAACTTAAAGAGATCCTTTGACATAGATGACTTGCCCCATGGACCACTTTTGAACCTTGCTAGTTCAATTAAACCCTATTATGACTCCATAGCCCAATGGATTGGTGCTACTACTAAGCCTATCTTATTAGCAAAACCATTCCTTCACCTACTCACACCTTCATCGTTCATAAAGAATTCCTTCATCTTCATTATATCCTTGTCTAACCGAAAGAAACAAAAACTCTTGTTCTTCATAACTAGCCTAAAATCACACTTCAAGTCTTAAAGATCATATCTTAAACACATACATAGAGAGATCCTTCTCTGAATCTAGGATGGCTAGGTCCTTAGATTCCAAAACGGTTTTGATGTAGGCTCTGCAGCATTTGTACTTGCCAATCTTGCAAACTATCGAGACCTAACATACTGGCGACTCCGCTGGGGATGTTCTGAGTAAAATCCTTAAAACTAAACACTCAGTATTCAGTGCAGTATAAGTAGCTTTCTTCAAGCACTACCAAGAATGTTGGTAATCATGATAGGACTTGTCCGAATCAGTGGCAAACTAAGTTTTCCTTAGGATTCTAACAAACCCTTATCAAATCTTGAATAAATCAGCCAGCTAAGCCACAGAGTGAACTTTGTTTGTCTCATCACCGTAACTAAGTGTTGAAACATATTTAGGACACTCTCATAACCCATAGGATTGTAAAAACTTAGAAAACCCAAAAATATTTCAGATTGCTATTCGAACTTATTAATGGTGGTGGACCATAAAACATTTTACCTTCTAAAGCTAAAAATTTCCACCTGGTGACTACACAATCTTGAATAGACCTAAATAATCTACTGGGAAACCCATTTTTATCATAACATCATACAAACTCGGCTTAAGAAACTTTGATGATTAAGTTCGCTTGTTAAAATATCAGTTAGCGTAACAAATATTTGTTATATTTGGGTAAAATTTTCTTATCATTAGGTCTAAAAAAAAAACACGGCAGAGTGGCTTCTATAAGAGTTCATACTAGAGCCTATCCTAACCCAAACACTCCTGAGATAGTTGATAATCCAGAAAGTATACTTAGGAAATCTCCTAAGGCTAGAAATTCAACTATTGTTGGGCCAGTTCATAGAGCTAATTCTGTTCTTTAACACCTTACAGCTCTACAAGATTCACAAGTTGACTTAAGGAACCCATTTAGAAATAGGTCACTTGATGACATAGATCAGATAGATTTTGAGCCTCCTCCTTCATCCCAAGATAGAGGTGAAAATCCTAGTAGCAGAGAAACTACACCTCCTGATATTCTTTTCGTTCATAATTTCAGTTTCTCTCATCCTAGATCTGCTCAATAGTCTCTTGCTAATTCATCCACTTCTTTCATCCATACATCCACTGTTCAAACCACTCCATTACATCAACCCCCTCCCATCTTACATCCTCCACTTATAAACCCCCCATTTATCCCACAACCTCCTACCATGGAAACATGGTATGCTTCCCTAGTCTTTCCTTTACCTTTAGTTAATCTACCACAAGACTATCAGTCCAAGATACCATTATATGATTCCAGTGGTGCCACCAATGCTTCACATCACGTGGATAAGATGAATGACTATTTTGAAATAAATGAGATCGATGATGAAACTGTCAATCTTAGATTGTTTGCTCAAATTCTAGGGGGATAAGCAAGGAAATGGTTCAAAGGCTTAACCCCTCATAGTATTAATGACCTCCAAGCCCTTCATCAGACATTCCTAAACAAATTTTAAATTATAAAAAACCCTCTCCAAATACTTTCAGACTACAACAACCTCAAAATAAACACTGGGGAAAGTGTTCAAAATTATTGCACTAGATTCAATAGCGTTTATAATGCCTTGCCCCCAGACTTGAAACCTCCACAAGGCTCAGTTTTAGCCAAATTCCCTGAAGGATTTGATCCTGAAATCGCCTATGAGCTAAGAGAAAGAGACCCCTTAACTTTAGAAGACATGCAGAAGGGAGCTCTAGTTGTAGAAGTGAATATGATTGAGAAAAGAGCTAGGATGAGAAATGAAAAGAAAGTATCTTTTAAGGAAGAATTTTCACCCTCCACATATAGCTAAAAAATGGAGAGAATGATGGAGGAAATGATGAAGAAGATGAGCATACTTGAGAGAGCACAAGCTATAGTAAATCAGTCAGCTCCCCAAAACAGAAATCAATCTCAAAATCAAAATCAGAAATTTAGGAGGAATCAACCTCAAAACAGACAAAGAGAGGATGATCAGCAGATCAGACCTCCTTTCCAAGAAAATTATGTTAATGAGGATGAAGAAACCAATGAGCAAACAGAGGATGACAACATGAATATGTTGGGAGTAAGTAATGAAGATTCTGATCTCATCTATGAAAGAAAACAAGGTCTATATACACCCTATGATGACAGAAGACTACAACTTGACTATTATGAACAATACTCTGAAAATGCCATCATAGGATCACCTAAACAGTATGACCTCAGAAGTAAAAATAATCAAGACACTCCCAGAAATAAAACCTCTAATAAATCTGCCAAAAACAACCTTGAAAATACACTTGAAAACACAGTTGAAAATCATAAAACAGGGGCTGTAAATTCTGATTTAAACAAAGGGAAAAATTCTCAAACCAATGAAAACCAGAGTGTTAACCCTAGTAGCATTAGCACCTCAGCTAATGTCCTAAGAAAACCGTTCTAACTGCTGTAAATAACAAAAATCAGCAAGCTGATTTTGCTGATGAAATAGTGACTAAGAAGGCTGAACTAAACATGCTGAAAAACCAAATTCCTTTTAGCCTAGAGAATGAAATATCCAAAATCAAAATCTTTGTTCCTCTTACAGAATTAGTCACTCAAAATGTATATAGAGGACAAATTTTGAAGGCTTTGAACATAGAAGATGTTCATGATACAGTCAACTTAAATGATGATACTCCAGAGCTCATATTTGGACCAAAAATTGAAGGAAAATTTCAAGAAGGAACAACCCCCCCTTCTTACATCAGTTTAAACATTCATGAAAATATCTTGCACAATGCCATGCTTGATTCAGGAGCATCACACAACCTCATGCCCAAGGTGATAATGGAAAGATTAGGCTTAGAGGTAACTAGACCCTACAAAGATTTATATTCCTTTGATTCAAGTAGGGTGAGATGCCTCGACCTAATAAAATATCTATGTGTTAACTTAGCCCAAATACCAGCCAAGAGTTTAGTGATGGACATTGTAGTGGCTGATATACCCCCCAAATATGGTATGCTCCTTTCAAGGTCATGGGGTGCTAAGTTAAAAGGCACAATGTAGATGGATATTCCTTATGCCACCATCCCGGTCTTTAGCCAACCTAGAAGACTCTATAGGGAAACACACATGAAATATATGGTGAGTAACCAAGAAAGACTAGAGAATTCTCCTCTCTATTCCATTCACACTGACCTCAACTCTTTCATTATTTTTAATGATTATCTTCCAAAAGAGCAAGAACTAATCAGTGAAAAACATCAAATGCTATGATCTTTTCACTGTCAAACATAGTTACAACCATTGATGAAGAGGAAAATAAAGGGAAAATTAAAAAACAGTTTGCTGATTTGGAAATTTACATCAAACAGGTTAGAGGTCTTGAGGTTCAAAACAGTCATATGAATAATGCAGATCATGAAAATCAAGGGGTGAAACCTCAAAACATTGAAAACTTTGAGGAACCAAAATCAGGAAAATGTAGTACAGACCCTAGTTCAGAACAGAATGATAAAGAATGTAGAGACGAAAGTAATGAAATACATCTCAAAACTGAAGTCAGTCCTCTTTAAAACATGAACTTTGAGGGGTCTTGCACTAAAAATGATGCAGGAGCAGGCATATGGTTACATAACACTGAAAGTAATCATGCTGAGGGGCATTCCTACAGACTAAACTTTCAATGTAACAACAACATAGTTGAGTATGAAGCTCTCCTTTTAGGCCTGCATTTATTGAAAAAACTAGGGACCAAAAGGATAAAGGTTCATGGGGATTCTGATTTAATTATTAGGTAAGTGAATGGAGAATATAACGCTAATCATCCTAGATTTAGAGCCTATAGAGATGATGCCATGGACTTGTTAAGAAATTTTGATGAATTCCAACTTATCTTTGTCCCAAGAAACTGAAATGTCCTTGCCAATGGTTTAGCCTTTGCTGCTAGAAGTTGTCTTACACCTTATGAAACCAAGAAATGCACCACCCAAGTCAAATTTAGACCAACTGTCCCAGATAATGAAAAATACTGGCAAGTTTTTGAGCGAGATAAACAAATAGAAGACTTATTATAGTCCAAAAAAGAATTTGAAGCATCAAGCTTAGATTCATATTATGTTAAAGATTGTCCCATTGAAGAAAACCCACTTGTTGAAGAAGAAAAGTCTCCCAAGATTGCTGAAATAATTCTATTAACCTGTGAACCCCATCATAAAACAGAGAATAGCACAGAATTAGAAAACGAAGATTTAGAAGTGCTGCAATCTAAAGACCAAAGCTTTCCAAAGGGTCTAGTCCCCTTAGAAGAAATATTTGACTTGAATAATGTGGCTAAAAAGAGAAAATTGGTACCCATAGAATCTGAAGTGGAAGAATGCATTATAGGCAGTGAGGAAAAGCCCAAATTAATCAAACTGTATAAAACCTTGCCAGCTCTCATTAAACCAAAATATATTGAGCTGTTTAAAGAATTTTCTGATGTGTTTGCATGGAGCTATGAAGATCTAAAGTCCTATGATACAGAAATAATTTAGCATAAGATACCTATCAAAGAAAACCAAAAACCTTTTAAACAAAAATTGCGCAGAATTAACCCTGTTCAATTACCTCTGGTAGAGAAAGAAATCAGAAAAATGTATGATGTTGAAATTATTGTTCCTATTAGATACTCAGAATGGGTGTCTAATCTTGTATCAGTGAGGAAGAAAACAGGAGAGATAAGGCTTTGTATTGATTTTGGAAACCTAAACAAAGCCTCACTGAAGGACAACTATCCTTTGCCCAAAATGGATCATATTTTACAAAGGGTAGTTGGGTCCAAAATAATTTCTTTGCTAGATGGCTTCTTAGGTTACAATGAAATATTGGTACATCCTGATGATCAACTTAAAACAGCTTTTACTACACCCTAGGGCACTTTCATGTATTTGAAAATGCTTTTTGGTTTGATGAATGTTGGTGCCACATTTCAGAGAGCCATGGACATTGAATTTTCAGAATAAATAGGTTACTTCATTATAATTTACCTTGATGACATAACTGTTTATTCTACAATAGATGAAGAACACATAATATATTTGAGAATGTTTTTTGAAAAATGTAGAAAATTTGGATTGTCCTTAAACCCAAAGAAAACATTGTTTGGTCTCCAAGAAGGAAAATTCCTTGGGCATATCATATCAGAAGAAGGTATAAGGATAGACCCAAAAAGGATTGATGGCATATTGCAAATCAGCCATCCCAGAAACATCAAGGAACTACAATATTTCATTGGAAAGATTAATTTCTTGAGAAGGTTCATACCCCATTTAGCTGAACTCCTTATAAACATAACGAACATGATTAAAAAGGAAGGAGGAGTCAAATGGACCTTAGAAGCAAAGAAGTCCTTTGAACTGGTAAAGCAATCACTCACCAAAACACCAGTTCTTATCAGTCTTGATTTTTCTAAAGATTTCTTCATTTTTTCATTTGCATCAGAACACACAATAGCTGTTGTCCTATTACATAAAAATTTGAATGGAAAAGAGAAACCCATTGCATTTTTCAGCAAGGAATTAAGAGATGCACCTCTGAAGTATAACATAATGGAAAAACAAGCCTTTTCCTTAGTCAAAGCCTTAAAAGACTTCAAAGTTTACATTCTACATTCCCACATTATAGCATGTGTCCCTCATTCAGTTGTGAAAGACATATTGACCCAAGATCCAGATGGCAAAAGAGGAAAGTGAATTGCTGTAATTTTAGAGTATGATTTAGAAATCAAGCCCACTAAACTCATAAAAGGTCAAGGACTAGCAAAACTTATGGCTGAATCCAACTTTCAAGCTCTTGATATAAACATGTTTAATGCATTAGATGCACAGGAGGAGTCGCTAACTCATATTATTGAAGATCATTTTCTAAATTCATCTTGGTATGCTGACATTTTGTATGTTTTGTTCAATCTAAATGTCCCTCCTGGTTTGTCCAAAACAAAGGCAATATTTTTAAAGTTAAAAATTGTAAATTACTGCATTTTGGATAAAGGTTTATATTGGAAAAATACTAGTGGATTATTGCTTAAATTTTTTCCTGAAAATGATGTAGATAAGATCAAGCACGAGTTTTATGAAGGAGAATGTGGAGGCCACCTCTACTGGAAATCAACTGCTAATAAAATCCTTAGAGCTATTTATTACTGGCCCACTCTCTTTCAAGATGTCCATAAGATGATTCTTGCCTATCATAAGTGCCAAATCTTTGAAGGTAAAAGAAAATTGCTTCCCTTACCTCTGCAACCAATCACTGTTGAAGCTCCTTTTCAACAGTGGGGTCTAGACTTCATTAGGAAAATACATCCTCCCTCATCTACCCAACATAGATGGATCCTCACAGCAACAGATTATTTTACCAAGTGGATAGAAGCCATCCCATCTAGGAATGCCACTGACTCAGTTATCATTTCATTCCTCGAAAACCATATACTTTCCAGATTTGGTTTTCCTAGAAAGATCATAACTGATAATGCTGCTGCATTTGGGTCTAAGAAAATGGTAGAATTCTTTCATAAATATCTGATCATATTGGGTAATTCCACAACTTATTACCCTCAAGGCAATGGGCTTGCAGAATCATCAAATAAAATTCTGGTAAACATTATCAAGAATTTGCTGGAAGATAACAAGAAATCATGGCACAATAAGCTAGTACATGCTTTATGGGTAGATAGGTTGACAATGAAAAATTCAATTGGGATGTCCCCCTACTAGCTAGTTTATGGAACTGATGCAATATTTCCAACCAGTTTAGGAGTGCCAGTCATGAAGCTGATCCAGGAAGTATAGTCTAAAGATGATGATGTGACTAGGAGAATAAACCAGACTATACATCTACAACAAACCAGGGAGGAAGTATACATTAGAGCACAGCAACTACAAGAAAACATCAAGAAGTTGTTTGACAAAAGAACTAAGGCAAGTGATTTCAAAATTGGTGATAAAGTTTTGAAATGGGATTCAAGAAGAGAAGATAAGGGCAAACATGGAAAATTTGATAACTTATGGCAAGGCCCTTATCTCATACAATCTACTATTGGAAACAATGAATTTTATTGCAAGAATTGGATGGAGCTGAATATTTTGGAGGTCCTGTTAATGGCAGGGTTCTTAAACATTATTTTTGTTTACTGAAATTTTAGTTTTAAAGCTTTTTATTCATTGTATATAACATTGCTTTTTAAAAATTCAAGAAAGAGAAAAGACAAAAAAAATAGAAAAAGAAAAAGAGGGTAGAAATAAAACAAGAAAGGTACAGCCCCATGCCAAAAAGATAAATTCTGAAAGTGTGCAAACTCAAATGCCACTACCAAAACAACACTGCTATTTTGGTCATACAGCCTAATCATGACTAAGATAGATTTCAATTTTTCCGTTGATAGGTTAGTGAAGAAGATTTTCCAAATTGTTCAACCTTGGCTTATCAGTAGATCAGATTAGGTCAGAAAACAATGGTTCAAACATGCTTAAATCCTGAACCAAGAAGAAGTGAAGAACAACTCAAAAGGATCAAAATTAGAGCTGCAAAAAGATTGAAGGATGTTTTATATTTTTTTAGATCATAAGCCTTCACAGTTTTATTTCAAATTCATGAAAAATAAAGTCTATGTGCAACTTCTTTTTATGCCATAGACCCACAACAAATCAGACAGCCTAACCCTGGTTTGGCTGTGTTTAAATTTCTGTTTTAGAAAATAGAGAATAAAATCTACCAAAAATTCTAATCCTGGCAGATAGTAGCTTAGGTAGAGAATTTATGATTTCAACAGTCTTATCTGAACTCATGGAATAAATAAGGGTAAACTTCGACTAGTTTTTCTTGTTTTCAAAAGAATAAAATGATGATGTTCAAGGTCTGCAAGTCAAAATGCACCTACCAAAACAACACTGCTATTTTGCCAAAAAGAGATTCTGAAAGTGTGCAAGCTCAAATGCCACTACCAAAACAACACTGCTATTTTGGTCATACAGCCTAATCATGACTAAGATAGATTTCGATTTTTCTGCTGATAGGTTAGTGAAGAAGATTTTCCAAATGGTTCAACCTTGGCCTATCAGTAGATTAGATTAGGACAGAAAACAATGGTTCAAACAAGCTTAAATCCTAAACCAAGAAGAAGTGAATAACATCTCAAAAGGATCAAAATTAGAGCTGCAAAAAGATTGAAGGATGTTTTATATATTTTTAGATCATAAGCGTTCACAGTTTTAAATTCAAATTCATGAAAAATAAATTCTATGCGTAGCTTGTTTTTATGCCATAGACCCACAGCAAATCAAATAGCTTAACCCTGGTTTGGCTGTGTTTAAATTTCTGTTTTAGAAAATAGAGAATAAAATCTGCTAGACAGTCTAATCCTAGTAGATAGTAGCTTAGGTAGAGAAGTTATGAGTTCAACAATCTAATCTGAACTCATGGAAGAAATAAGGGTAAACTTCAACTAGTTTTTCCTGTTTTCAAAAGAATAAAATGATGATGTTCAAGGTCTGCAAGTCCAAATGCACCTGCTGAAGAAAAAATGTTAGGAATTAGGCTATGTAGGTAGTTGTTTGGGAATCAACTTTATTTGATATAAATACTGATCATCTTTTCTAAAGCAACATAATTATTGAAGAATAGGTTGTTATGGATAAAGGCACTAGTCTGTGCATCCCAGAGATCAAGATCTGAAGTTCTTGACACCTCCAAGGAGCTGCCATCCCCAAGTGGAGCCACTATTAGCCATCAGTAAATTTTTGACTGAGCAAATGATGGCTAAGAATAAATCCTAAGCCTTCAAGAGATTGTTTTCATGAAAAACTGCTCATTCTTGAAGTCTTCTCTTGCTGTTTTAACTTTGCAAGTAATCTTCACTACTGTTTCATTATAAATAAACCAAGTTAAACCGTTGCCCCCTGCAAGATTGTTCCCCAAATAACCTCCTCTTTCATCAATTTATTCACTCATTTTAAACCTTTTTATCCTCCATTTACCTCTGAAAAACCCCCTTTTACCCTTTATCTTTCCCTTCAAAACTAATAAAATCCCTTTATTAGTTTTGAAACCCTCCTTTCCCTCCTATCGGAACCCCTAAAAAGCCTAAAAAACCCAACCTTTAGGGCTAAAAACCCATTTCTGCAAACAAATAGGGCCTAAGTGCTTTTTCATCTTAGCCCTCAGCTTCTTCTCCCCATAAAACCTCAATGCTATAACCAAGCGCTTTAAGGACAAAATCCCCTTCAACACCGCTCCTTGTCACTCATCTCTCCATATGCCCCAGTTTCGCACTCGGCGCTAAGCCCTCTCCTTACTCCCCGATCCCTTTTCTTTTATATTTTATTTTTCATTATTTAAAAAGCTCGCTATTCACCTTGGAACATTCATCTAAACAGATCAACGGCTGTCTTGCTTTTCCCCTATCCCCCTTCCATCCAAATCCCATCATTCACTCATCCTTGCGAGTGAATCCTATCCATCGATCCATTCGATCTAATGGTCCTCATAAAACCTGACAACCCAGTTCCGTCAGGGCCTACCTTCCACCACATAAAGTGCATGTCCAATCGCATGCTACCACCTATATTCCATTATCACTCCCATCGCGCAACTTTCTCATCACGCTCATTCCACATCGTTGGATCTGGAGCCTCTAATCCAATGGTTGACGACGCATATCGCAAAGTTTTTTCACCCAAATTTTAATGCTTAAAATTTTTGCGAAATACGCGGTATTAAAAATACAGGTGTCGAATGATGTATGGAATCACATTTCTTTCGGGTGAAACCGCTCCCTACCTTTTGCTATGCGAAGACCGCCAGTGGTTTTCTAAAACCATTTTTCCCTATTTTCGCACCCTATTTCATATTTAAACCTGGTTAGCTGCTCTGCCAGGGTTTTTCTCCTCCACCGCCACATTCCACCACTCGCACTGCTCCTCCGCCATACTCTCGAGCCTCTGACGCAGCTATCCCCATTCTCGCAGGCTTTTATAATATGGTGGTTTATGTTTTTGCTGCAGGTTTAATGGATAACAGGCTGTAGAGCCATCCCACTGTCATAAAAAGGTGACTAAGGGCCAAGGATGATGATCCTCAGGCCAATATCCATGTAGAAAAGGGAATCTACAGGGCTCAAAATTATGGTTCAACCCATGCCTCACGAGCATTGGTTATACCATGAAACCCTTGACGCGTCCATGCACCTGCCGCAAGCGAAAACATAATGAGCATTAATCAGTTGAAGGATCAGAGCATAATCAAAGGATTAAAGGTGTTAAACACAGATAAATCAGATAGGAAGAGTCATCAAAATTCGAAATATAATCTAAAAATCTTAATGCTAAACAGAGAGCCTAATCAGGCATGAGAACAAAATTAAAGGTTAATCAGTGTTTTTAAAGGAAAAGCAAGAAGACAAAACAAAGAAGGACACCTCAAAACCACATCAGAGGGGCTAATCGAATCCCCGGCTACTAAAATTTCCAACTGCAACTTTTTTGCATCGAAAGCATACATAGTTAAAGTCCCATTTAGAGATATTTTTCCAAAGATAGCTCAGAATTTATGATCAATCTACCAAGGCCCCCCAAATTCAACAATAATAACTAAGGATGATGAAACTTAATGCAAAAATCATTAAAACAAAGATGAATATTCAAAATCTTCTCCCTTTGGCCTCCCAAAGTTCAAGGCACCATTACTCTATATTAATTGAATTAATGAACTTTTCTTACACTCCACCTCCTCATTCTTCTATAAATACTTCTGTAGAAGACAATATAGAGGTTGGTATTTGGATATTTGTTGCATGTAAATAGTCTTCTGAAGCTGCTGTAGCCCTGTTTTGTAATTGAAGATACATAAGATGAGATGAGAAGTTTGAAGCTGTAGAGACCCACTGGACTTGATGATTGTAGCTGGTTTGAACATCAAATACAAATAGCTGATTTATGGGATCCTGGTCTGTGTCAATGATGATGTGTTTCTCACTGTAAAATTGTTATTTTCTTTTTGTTTTCATTCTGTTCATTTTTCTCTGATAAAGAAAAGAAAATATAAATTAGGATTTACTTCTGAAGTACCGTAAATCTCATTGAAAATATTTATCCTTTATGTTTTTTGCTGATTGTTTATTTAAAGATGATTCAATAGAGTATAACTAGTAAAGTGTTGGTGAGCCCATGTTTCCTGAGTATAACTTGAGACATTGTCTTTGAATGTTCTTGATAATTTTGCTAATTAAAGCTGAGTTAGAGAATTTTATGGTTAGCCTGTCCTCTGGTTCCTTCTCCAACAGTTACTTTGAAGAGTTCCCTTAAGAGTATGTTGAAAGAAGGCTAGTTTCAAAGTACTTACATGATCTTAGACTACTTTTTATATTTGTCATGAATGTTTTCCTTGGACTATGCTGAAAGCAAGCTAAGTTAAAAGTATTTACTTGATCTTAAGCTATTCTATGTTTTTAAATGTTTTCTCTTGAAAGTATATCAAAAGCAGGCTAGTTTCAAAGTACTTACCTAACCTTAGATTACTTTTTGTTTTCCCTCAAGTGCATGCCAAAATCAGGATAGTTTCAAAGTACTTACTTGATCTTAGGCTGTTATTTGTTTCTTCATCAGTTTGATTTTCCTCACTCCACTTTTAATGTTTCATCCCACAAAATCAACTTAAAAAGATCCTTTGACATAGATGACTTGCCCCATGGACCACTTTTGAACCTTGCTATTTCAATTAAACCCTATTATGACTCCATAGCCCAATGGATTGATGCTACTCCTAAGCCTATCTTATCAGCTGAACCATTCCTTCACCTACTCACACCTTCACCCTTCATAAATACTTCCTTCATCTTCATTATATCCTTGCCCAACCAAAACAAACAAAAACTCTTGTTCTTCATAACTAGCCTAGAATCACACTTCAAGTCTTAAAGATCATATATTTAAACACATACATAGAGAGATCCCTCTCTGAATCTAGGATGGATAGGTCCTCAGATTCCAAAGTGGTTTTGATGTAGGCTCTGCAGCGTTTGTACTTGCCAATCTTGCAAACTACGGAGACCTAAAAATAACCACAACACTGTTGGAATCCTTAGATCCCAATCATTTCTATTCACATTGCATACTTTTGTGAGTGCATTCTATAGGATTTTATTGAAAGCTTCAACTATCCCATTCACTTGAGGGTGATATGGAGTAATTTTCTGATGGTATACTTGAAACTCTTCAGGCAGTGCCTCAATAGTCTTATGTAAGAATTTTGAACCTCGGTCACTCATCAATATCTGTAGACGCCTAAATATAGAAAAAATATACTCAACTATGAACTTTGTGGTGGTATCGACATTGCAATCCTTCACTAGTTGTGCCTCTACCTACCTCATCAAATAATCAATTGCAGTGATTATGTATCTTGTGCCAGTCTTCTTTCTTGGTAGATTGATAGGTTCAACAAAATAAATATCCCATTTATCAAATGCTTGCAATGTCACCTGTGAATTTAATAGCATTTCGTCTCTTTTGGATGGCTTTCATGTTCTTTGGTAGACATCACATGCTCAACAAAATTCTTTTGCCTCCTTATGTACCGTTGTCCACCGTAACCCAGCTCTCAATATTTTCTGCGTAGTGACCTTTCTTGTATAATGTCCACCTATGACTCCTCCATGGGCTTCTGCCATAATACTCTACCTTTCATGTTCAGGGACGTATCTGCGCAATATTTCATCCGGTCCCATTTTGTACAAGTGTCTTGCAATCAACGAGAAATCGGTTGCTTTGACTACCAACTCCTTCTTCGACGGATCCCACATCCACAATTCCTTAACACAAATAATAGTCCTGACAATGAAACCATTTTTTGGCTTAGTTGGGCTTGACCCAAGTTTGTATTTGTACTTCGCACCAATAAAACCCTCAAACATTGGCCCTTTCGGCAACGACCTGCAAGCTGGTCATCGTCTCACCTGAGGTGGCTATGGGTGGTTGCAGAACCAGGTTTCTGCAGCCTTGAGAGACGGCGTGAGGTTGATTTTACTTCTCTTTTCTGTGTTTATCACTATTGTGTGGTATAAATTAACTACTTACTTCGCCACATTCAGTTTAGCATAAAAATATCCCAAAACGATATATATTGCGCTATCATAACATTTACGAACAATCAGTACCTTGCATGCACAGATATAAAGAAAATATAACACATAAACATAGAATATTGCCCAAAAATTCTCTTTCTTCATGATCTCAATGGGAAAAATAGCATTTGTTGTGCTAAATTCCAATTCAGAATATAAACAAAGTGGTTGAGGATTATGAGGTAAATTGCAAGTTAACCATGATATTTTATGTGTTTTTATGTGAATTTCTTAAGAAAATTAACATGAACAAAACATTTAACAACAACATCTAATATACATGAACATCACCATAAAAATTTACACAACAACACATGATGAAGGAGTTCATGCCACCTAGGATACGTCTCCTTGGTCCATGTTCCAATGGCTTAGACCTCTTCTATTATGCTAAAAAATGTGATTACATACATTTGGAATGCTCAGACAACTTTGAAACATGCTCCAATGGCTCCAAGATGCCAAAAAATTCCTATGTAGCCTCTTCCTTCTTCGAATTTGGCAAAAAAATGAATTAGTTATGGCTTCCCAAAGTTTTGGCACTAACTGCACCCCAAATTCTGTTAACCGAGTGCCAAATTTCCCAATTTTCAAGTGAAATTATCAGGGTATTAATTTTCCCAATAACGCCTAAAGTCCATATTTCAAACTATTTGTTTTTGGCATGTTATCACAAAATTGCACTTGATTGGATGATGATTAGACAACTCTATGTAACTTTTTCAAACCAGCTTTTGACTGAAACTTAGCCTCTTTAGTCTAAGAGGGCTCTCTCAAAGGGGCTTATGATATTTTATTATGATAGTACTAGATGGCTAACTCAATTTGAAAAGTAACTTGTTTTTTATGTATGTAGGTTGAAAAGAAATGAAGGCTTGCTACCATTGGGCTTATGGAGTCAAAAAATCAGTAGATTCAGTGGCAAGGTTTCTTGACATGGAAGCTGAGGCAGATAAGGGTCTTTAACAAAGGCAATTCACTCATAAAACATAGGAAAACACAGTCATCTCATTACTAAAGGAAGTCAGAGCCTAGAGTTATGAATTATGAGTAATAGTAATGAAATCTACTGCAAGTAGTAAAACATAAGATGTAGATCAATAAAACATTAAAACCACATGAGAATCTCAGGTCCATTAAGAAGAAATCACTTTGTATTACTGATATGAATCAAAATACATAAAGCAGCACTTTGGTGCAAAAAGTCTCCAACCCTTTACCACTTCGATTATTTGCCTTTAAATAGACATTCTTACAGCAAGGATGATCTGCCTAATGGCTAGATTCATCAAATTCTTCCTATGACACCTCATATAATATAAAAACATGTCTTTTAACAAGAAAATGACAGCTACACCCTAAAGAAGACATTTCCTAGTAGGACTCAAACTCCTATTTATTACATCATTCTACCTTTATCTTTGAAACAGTTACATGTCAGTTAAAATTAAGCATCACATGCTTGAATAGGCTATGACATATTTCGTCACTACTTTACATATTAAAAACCCTCCTAGACATGTGGAACAAAACCCTATTTTTCAGGAATGCAAGACCTTTATCTTCAATGAAAGATTTAGTTGATGAGTTGTCTCCACAACACTTTCTTCAAGTCATAAATGTTTGATGGTAAGGTCCCTTGACTTGTTGGAGGAGTCCAACTATCCAAAATTTCCATTAAGCTGCTCCAAAACCTTCAAAAACAGCTCACTATGAAAACATGACAGTTTCGTAGTGAGCTTTCGTAGCGTCCAAAAAAACAGCTTTTGCACCCAAAAAATCTGCTTCTTTGTTGTTCCATGGTGTCAACCAAGACATGACACATCACCACCAACATTCTCCCTACTTAAAAACTGCAAAAAGTGATTTTGGATGCAAATGAGCTGCTACAGAAATTTTCGTAGTGTTTTCCTGGCTTTAAGCCTAGGAAACGCTACGAAACTGTGAAAAACTACAGAATTTCCAGATTTCAAGACTAACTGCAAAAAGTGACCTCCAACTATAAAAACCTGATTTTTAGCATGTCATAAACCTTCTAAAACTCATTCAAACTTAACTTAGGACCCCTGTTCTGTTTCCTCTTCATTAATGATCAGTTGAGCTATGGGCTCCTCAACCACAGTCATCTTTAAGCATTTTTTCTCCAGCTCTTCATGAATCAATTCTAATTGCTCTTGAAGGTCTTTGACTTGGTCCTTCCATGTCTTGTTCTTAGACTGTAAGTGCAGGTTCATTTTTTCTAATATGTTTTACCTCTCCTCTTAATGGATTTGTCCATTTGATCAATTTTTTTTGTGTTGTCCAAGGTCTTAGATCTAAAACCAGCAACTTGATTAAACCATGATGAAAGAGTGAGGTTTTATTTCCTTCAGATTTAGCTTGAACTTTGTCTGACATTTTAGCTAAGCTTTTGTATAAAAAAAGGTAAATCAAGAGACCTCTTACCAACAAAATGTAGCAGAAGCCTAAGGTGGTAGGAATAAACCATATGATACCTCCCTTCATAGGTGAAGCACTTCTGAATGATTAGCAACAGCTTTGAGAAGTTTTCTTTCATGTAGCTCCTTGGGATGGCATTTGTGAGATCACTCTCACTATGCTTTAGCTTGATAAACTCTTTATAGTCCTGCATGATGAACTTGAAGACTTTGAACCATTTTTCTCCTCCTCGAGGGATTCCTGTTGTTGTTGCAGCGGTCTCTAGTGTTACAGTGAGGTTCAACATTCCCACCTTTGAAGTTGTCCCATTGAAGCTGATAGCAAACTCCTTAGAAACCTACACATGGCACCCTTGCAATCTTTGGAAAAACCGCAAACACCATGTTCTTCTGAAAACTTATAAAGTAGTTGGATCTTCATTAATCAAATTCATGTCTGATGGCTCATATCTGAGGTAGTGTCCACCTTTGTTGGTATTCCTCTTTGCAGCCATGATGATTTTATACCTTCTCTGCCTCGCTTGATCAATGACACCTGCAACTTTTGTAAATGCTAGCAACCAACTTGGCCTGGTGAAACAACTCTCCAGGACTCAATAACATGCAAATATGGAGCAGAAAATGACAAATGACTCAATTGGGTAATTTTTTAAAGTATCAATGATAGCCCATGGCTTAATCATGATTCATACATGCTAAAAATGGTAATAATGACCTCAAACATGGCTATGTGCATTTGAATTAACCATAAGAGACTTGAATAACCTCCACCCTAACACTTCCAATGATGAACTGACACTTCACATCAGGTTTGACAATATAGACAAGAAAACATCTTTTCGTAGCGTAGCTAGTTCATTTTTTGACAGTTTCGCTACGAAACTATTAGGTAGTTTCGTAGTGAAAAATTCTTTTTCACAGTGTAAAACGCTACGAAAAGAGGTGAAACTAGCTTAAGTGTCCTTTTTTGAAATTAAATGCTTGGGAAATTAAATTTGACACCTAATGATGACTGATGGGACATTACATAACCTAAATGAAGGTGGGTTTGAACCTTAGGATAGGTTAAACATGAAAAACAATTGAAAATTTTCCCATACCAACTTGAATGATTCAAGGAGATCTTTTCCTCTTGATGAGTGAACTGTATGACCATGTCAAGTAATGTTTCAAAATTTTATGAGTGATAACATGGCAAATAAATATTTTTTATATAAAAAAATGTGTCGGACAGTTTGATAACCTCCAACGGTTAGCTTTGGGGAGGTCACATTTCATGCGACGTTGGTGGTTTAGGTGGCACAGTTCTGGCGTCCTGACGGTTATAGTGGCAGTCTCGTGGTGTGTCACATCATGACGTTGGTGGAAGGTTAACGTTAATAGTTATGGAACAATTGGGGGGCAAGTTTAGCCTTGCGCCCATGGTCCCACCCCCAAGCATGGTGACTAGGGTTGGGGCTAGACCCCAGCCCCCACCCCAAAAATTTAAACCATTGAACTTTAAATCTATGTTGTGACACTATAGTTTAAGAAACAAACTCGTGGTGTGATGGCAAAGACTTTGTTCTAGTTCTTGGAGGTCGTAGATTCGATCCCCGCTACTAGTGCTCAAACTTTGACCCAAACTTTTCGTGGCCCACGTGGTGCCCCCTGGCTGAGCCACGTGGTGGCCCTTGGTTGAGACATGTGGTAGCCCCTAGCTGAGCCACATGGAAACCTGTGATTATCCACCATGAAACCCAATCAAAACACACCAATTCAAACAAATGAAAACATGACACTTGGCACAACATAATTCACCGGGGGAAATCCATTGACTAGTTAACCTGACACTTGGCACAACATAATTCATCAAAGGAAATCCATTGACTATTCAACCTCCCACATGGCATGCCCAATCAGCAGTACAGACTGCTAACTGGACTGTCTCTGCACTTTTGTTTCAAAAATTTTCTTGTTTGACAAACTGGACAGAACACGTTTTTGGGAGCATATGGTGTCAGTTTTCCATGAAAAAAGTTGAGCCGGATTCAAAACAACAAGATATACCCAATAAGAAAGTTCCATACCATTCTAAAAACTTTCATTTTTTAATATAATTTTGAGCACCTAATCAGTTTATTAAGATGAATCCTTTTAGTACATTCAGCTTCTCGACCTACACACACAATTGCAGGTGGTATGAGCACTAAGATGCTAACTCTTCCAAGGTCTTTGTGCACTCAGATTGTAGATCCTTTCCTTAATGCCCAAAACACAAAAAATATAGATACAATTACAATCTTGATTCAACCATCCATGACATATGACCCTTCGACAAAGCATTACATCGATTTATATAACATTCATAACTACATAATACCATGGTCCAAATACCATGTGCTCGACAAAAATATCAACTAAAACCCCAATAACCATTATACATTGAGGGGATTCGACCCACCCCAAAGCCCCTAGACATGGCATGGTAAATATAACTTCGCAGTACCGCACACTCTGATCCTCAAAATGCGAAGTCTGTGACCAAAATCGGACCAAGTTGGGTCGCGCCCAATAGCTACTTCATTAGGGCTTCAATAATGTTGTTATGAAATTATGCCCAATGCTCTAAATGCTTTCAAATGATGTCCAATCCAAGTGTCTTCAATAAGGGCTTCAACAATGACTACCTTCACAAAGTATCTCCAAAGATAACCTTCAGGTCCAAAAATAATTCAAGAGATGTTATTCAAACAAGGATTCAAAATGCTTTAAAAAATGTGCTCAACACTTCTTCATATATCCAATCAAGGTAAAAAAAAAAGGGCTTCCAATGAGTATCAATGTAGATTCATTGTTTCAAAGAGTATCACTATAGAATCATTGTCTAATCTGCTTTAAGTTAGTTTTGGAATCACTATACAATTCACTACTCAAATGTCACAAAAACTTCAACACTCATATTTTTGTAACCAAAACAAATCTCCATAGGTTGAATTTTTCTGTTATGCATAATAGATATACGATCCAAGCTTAGCATCCTCTGTTTGCTCCAAAATTTTCTCTTAGATAATACAGGTTCGACCTTCAATCACTGTGACAAATCTGAGAATGTTAGTGAACAATCCTTCACTGGTCTAAATTATAGTGAAAACAAATATATACTATATGTTCAAATTAGGTTCAAATATTTATCTATAGGTCTTCTATTTGTCTAAATTCTTGTCTCTCACAGGTCCGTAAGGGAGTACCTTCACATGTCCAAAAATGGTGTCATCACAAAGCCAAGAATATTTCCACAGATCTCCATAGAGGTTCGAAAATGCAAGATGTTCTAGCCTTAGATCCTAGCACAAGGCCTGAGGTAATTGAAAACTCCATAAACACAACTCCAAATAAGAATTTTCACAAAACACTAACCATAAAAAAACAACCAGAAGTCTTTACAAGAGAACTATCAACCATATATAAGCAGGTATGAAGTCTTCCGGAAATCCACCAATTTTTTTTCCAAACAATGATCACAGGTTATATTCTGTGTTTCTTGTTCTCTGATCCAAATTCCTTGTATTTATTAACCAAATTGGTGATCAAATGGGGCAGTTTGACCTTGTATTTAAATTTTTTTGATCCTATTGAAGGGACATGACAGTTGGTTAAGGAGGGACAACTTGTATACCGACTTGTGCAGTCTCTATTAAATTTTTGTTTTATTTTTTATGAAAGAGTCGACTTTACAAGCCATTTTTTCCCTTATATTTTCTTCATTATCTTTGTTCAATTTCTTTATTGTGATCCCTTGTCATTAAAAGGTAAATAAAACCTTTATGAAAGACTGTAATAGCTTTCACGCATTCTTTCTTTGACCTCCTTCTCAATAAGCTAAACACATATAGGGTCTTTAAATATGTTCAATTAGATAAATACAACTTCTAACATATCATGTGAGATATCCTTCTATACTTGCTCTCTTTTTCATATGCCACACAGGTTGCATATTTTCTTCAACAATGCAAAAAACTCATGAAGATTACTGTTGGGTAATTTAATTATTAGTTAAATTACTTGTCAACCCAAGATTCGTGAACTTGTGAAGTATACTTGCACAATATATGTTAGGAATCAACTTTCAATTTAAGAGTGAATTAACCTATTGAAATTATGGAAAACCTATTAATGAAAAATGTCTAAGATGTGTATGCACACACTTTCTTTTTCAAAAGTCTCAAAATTGGAACTTGGAAATCAATCTTTTAATATATGAAATTGAAATGGCGATTGACATGAAATAAAACATATTCTATTGACATGAAAATAAATCTATTCTAGTGACATGAAATTAAATCTATTCTAATGATTTGAAAGTAAATTTTAATCTAGAATGTAGAAAATCCTATACTAAGAAAACATTGAATTATTAAACTATGAAATTTGAAGGCAACCTATTCTGAAAGTAGTGCGCTATCGATTGAAATTACTAAAGCGTGCATTGTCAAATTAGAATCATTCATGAGTATCTATCAAACAAATTGAAAATCAATGAATCTATGAAATGAGAGAAATAAAACTTAAGCTACAAAATAACATAAATGGAATGAGCATGAAAGAATGCAAACACTACACCTAATAAAAATACTTAAAATTAATATAAAGAAACTAAAAAACAAAATATTAGAATACATCCCATACTCATTAGGTGGCCATCCCAAAGTGCGTGAGAGGCGGAAAGTTGAGAAAGTTCTTGATCAAGCATCAAATGAAGGCATAACCATATAAAATTGAACTACAATGGTATTCATTACATCAATCATAAGCATAGTGCCAATCCTTAACACCCAAAACTATACATTGAAGCATGAGCATGGCTCCAAAACTTTTCACACCTTTTGAGAGGAGAAGGTACTCCTATTTATACAAAAACTAAGATAACTACCTCATAATGTAGATTCGCAAATATCTCATGTAGTTACAACCATGTGTTAACATCTAGCAATTAGCATCTCTTCATATCCTCTTACAAATATCTCCTCGCTTTGATAAGAGACACTTATGAAAACTTCCATGATATTTCTCCATGAATTATGTTTGATATACAATCTCAAATATTTTACAAATCTTCAGGAATATGAAGAGGAAATTCGAACTTTAGACTTAGAGGCCAAATATGACTTTCCTGAAATCTTTTAATGTACCTACACATGTCACAAGACTGATCAAAATTTTATATATAAGTGAGTACATGTTAGTTTTCTAATATTTAACCATAAATTTACTCAAAATACCAAAATAAATGTATTGGAAGATAATGTGTCTAAGTCATACTTAATTATGAAGATGGTCTTAGTTCTTAGTTATAGAGCTGCAGAATATGGAAAATTCTAAATCAAGGTGAAAGAAAATATGGTGAAATGAATGATATTTTGGAGACTCAATAATTAATGTTATTTTCAAAATCATAACCAAGAACATGTTGAAATTTGCAACAAGAAATAGTGAAATTGGCATCCAGAAAATAGCACCCAGAAATGGCTACCATGTGAGGCTTTTGATCTAATTATCCCTTAATTAAATTGAAAGAAAAATGTAATTTCATCTCATAACAACTTGTATCAGTTAACCAAGTGAGATAGACTTACTTAGCTCAATAATTTCGAGTTGAGGGTCAAAGGTGAGGCATGTAGAGTGATTATATTATTTTTAGTATCCAATTGCAGTTGTAGCACTAGTGTGGTGTGAGTGTAATCAGTTAATTCAAAATATTTGAGTTAAAATCAGTTTAACTAGTTATAACTAAGTGATGAGCTAGTGAGAGGTCAAGTGAATTAAATTTTATCTAATTCACAAGTAGTGATCTATCAAGTAGCTAAAAATTCACTATTATTAGCTACATGCGTGTCAATTTTGATGATGACCCAGTTGAGACAGAGGTTAAAGGGAAGTTAACTATCAATTGTATTATTAGAAAATTGCCCGGGCGCAATTATAAATTTAGAGGAAGGATCATGATGGATTGTGCAGTCAAGGAAGGTTTATTATCCTATTTAATAGGGATTAATTGCCTAGGGATTTCGTGAGCAAGGCTGGGCTAAGAAAGGGCTAAAAATTGGCTAAGTGTTGGTCAATTTTGCCTACGAATTGCTAGTCAATTTTGAGGAGGAAATAGGTGAGACGATTAGTAGAGTGCAGGATTTTCTCGGTGTGAGAAAGCATTTTATTGTTTCATGATTCTTTGACTATGTATAATATATGATAGAGGGGTTTTGAGTAGGTGCTTTCCCCAAGAACATCTTGTGTTGTGTGATTGATAATTCATTTCTCTTACTTGCATGTGATTGAGTGATCGTGTTTTATATTATGCAAATATAGTAGAAGGATTCGGTATCTTGTTTTAGTACATTACATGATCAGATTGAATCCATTGGTATAGATTTTCTATATAATTTCTAGATGGTATCAGAGTTGTGTTAGAGATTTTCTACATGGTATCAGAGAAATATTTCTACAGAATACTTAGTATTTTTTTTCATTCAATTCCAAACCATTTGGTTCAAGGCTTGTTTTGAATGCCACCATTGTCCAATCACAACACCTTTTATGTCTTCGTATAGTGTGCTCTCTATAGTGATATTATTTTTCATTATGATCATGTCACTAGTTATAGGTATATATTTGTTCTTAGGCCATCAATGACAATAATGAAAACTCAACATACTGATGTTTTCTTATTGTTTTCTAGTTTCAACCATGGTATAATTTTCTTCTGTTGAGAAAGTTCATAATGTTTGCTTCTATGAGAAGCCTGGAATGGCTGAAAATTCATCTTGGAGAGGAAGAATTGATTATATAACATCATGAATCTTTCTTAGGTTATGGCGGTGAGACAAATGGATTGGTTGGGAATACTGCCACTCCCATAAGTCAATTTACTGGGATACCAATGAGGTTGGTGGGGGAGATTGGTTCTAAGGCATATAATGATCTCTTAGGTCATGATGATTGTGTGACTAGTTTGGATGGGGCCACTGAGTTTGTTATCTCTCCCTTAGGCAGTTGTTGTGAGCCCTATGGATTGTTCAGAGAGATTGATCTCGAGTCCTCTCTCTTAGGTCATGGACCATGATACTATATAGTTGAGGATTGAGAAGGAGATTCCTACCTAAGTAATGGCCCAAGAAACCTTGTTTGTGGTCAGGGATATGTACCCTATGCATATGATTGGTTTGGACTCATTGATTGATCCAATTGTTTAGTTGGGAACAAACTTGGATGCCATCATGTTTTAGCTTATGGGATGTGTTTGATGTTATGTATATTTCCTTATGATGATACTTGTGATCTCTCCCTTAGGCTATGGTTGTGAGAACTATGGTTTGGTTGGGGAGATTGATATTGAGAGAGAGAATGAAAAACTACCTCCCTGGATAAGAGGAAGTGTTGTAAATATGGTAGCCATGGTTGGTATTTTCTTCATGTGAAGAAATGGAAATTTTGAATTTAATTTTTTCCTCCTAAATTTTTCAAGTTGACCTCCTATTGTTTAAGTCGTATAGGCCCCTTTGAGGCACCCATTCAGCCTCGTTGAAGACTATTTATGTGAGACAAGATCTTCCTCATTTGGGAAATTCACATTACATATTCTTCTATTTGTTCCAATGAAATTAGAAGAAGGAAAGGAGGACAAAATATTGAAATTTTGGCAGCTTAGGGAGAAATTCCCTCCTTTGGGAAGCCCTCCTCACCCTATGGAGACCCTACTATCCTTTGGAAGAATTTAATTTGCACAAGAAATATATTATTTTCAATGTGTAACCACATATACAGAAAAAGTATGAGTTGACCTGGGCAAGGAAATTTTATCTCATCAACCAAATATAAATAGACATCACTTGGAATCATTTGGAGGCATCACATCACGCATTCATCTTTCTTCATTTGGTTCAATTAGCTCTGAAATTGTAGGTGTTATCACAAAATTGGGCCTGATAGGCTGCTTGATCAAACAATCTCATGTAACTATTTCAAACCTAATATTTTGACTGAGGCTTAGCCTCCTTAGCCTAAGAGGGCTCTCTCAAGGGTTAATGATATGGATAAAAAAATAGATGGCTAACTCTATTTAGGAAATAAACTGATAATGATAGTTGTAGGTTGAAGATAAAATCATCATGTATACATTGGGCTTATGGAGTCAAAGCATTCAATAATTCAATGAATATATTTAACATGGAAGATGAGGCATATCAAAGTTTCTAGTGATAAGGCACACACACATGAAACATGTAAAAACACAGTCAGTTCATTTATAAAGGAAGTCAGAGCATCTCATAGATGAATTCTGAGTAATATATATGAACACCACTGCAAATGAGATATATAAGAGATACAGATAGAATAGGAAAACACTAAAACTCCTTCAGAATCTTAAGTTGGTCAAGTAGAAGATCTTTGTATTAGTTGAAAACAGTCAATTCACCTGAAGCATAGTTTTTCTAAAAATGTCCAACCCTTGAAAAATTCGACCCAATGGCCTTTAATATACCTCTTACATCATTAGATGATTTTCCTCTAGGCTAGATACATCAAATTTCTGTCCATTGACACCTTGCATAACCATAAAACATGAAATTTATTACAAAAAGACACCTATCCTACTTGACAATCCTATTTAAAAAAGGACTCAAACACCTTATTACTATCTAAAAAAAACTTATCCATTTGAAATTACATCATTGATAAGTGTAACATCACATAGTCAAATTTGGATAATGATATTCAGTTCTTCATGACCACTTTGCTGACCTCCACAAAAATAGGAAACAATACCCTGTTTTTTAGGCATATCATCTTTTTCCTTCTTTGAACATTTTGTTCTTTATTTAATCTTCATTTCATGGTCCTTGGTTGTTGGAAGTTAACTTAACATATCCCATCACTCTTTCCTAGCCTCCAGCTGTCCAAAACCACTTCAAAAACTGTTCAAAATAATATAATATGTTGCGCTACGAAAATACAACAGTTTCGTAGCACTTTCTATAGCATTGCCCTTTCAAGCCTTTATTCTCCAAAAACTTGACTCTTTACTATTGCATCATTTTAATCACCTTTCAACACACCCTTCATAGCAATTTCATCTCCTAACTCATCTTTTAACAACTTAAATACTGACCCAAAGAAGCAATAAAGGCAGCTACAACAGTTTCGTAGCGCTTTTCTGCGTTTTAAGCCTGGAGGCGCTACGAAACTATTGAGTATGAAGATTTTTCATAAAATTTCTCAAATGAAAACTATGTTTTCCCAAAAACTAAAAATCTAACCTATCCTCATCATCAAAAAACCATACAAACAATAAACCAAACTCCTTTTAGCTTCTTTTAGGCATTTCTTCTTCATGTACAATTGGTTGGCCTATTGGTTCTTCTATGACTTTAATTTTAATGCCTTTGCTCTGTAGCTCATCATGAATTAACTCCAGCTGCTCTTATAAATCCTTCACCTAGCCTTTAAGTCTTTTTTTAGTATCTCTTAGATGGGTGTTTATTATTCTGACAAACTTAGCTTCTTTTATTGCTGGAACTGTCCATTTGAAAAGTTGCTCTGTATTGTCTAGAGTTTCAGAAACAGAATTAACTTGTCCTTCCCACATTGCCTTCATCCTTTTAAACTGTAATTTCTCGGCACTGTGTTTTCTGGCTCTCTTTTTCATCATATTAATTTCCTGGTTTTCCAACTTTAACTTTTCCTCAAGGCGCTGAAACTCGGTTTTCTCTGTCGTTTTCTCTTTTCCCTTTTTTAATTTGTTGATTGTATCCTTCACTGTGGGTGATGAGATATCAACAATATCTTTAGGTGATTTATCTGTCTCAGTGGGTTTTTGAAATTCTTTTCTCCCTTACATTAATTTCCCAACATGCCTTGTTATAGGCTTTCTTGCTTGAAAAATGAAACCTGCATCTTCCCCCTCAAAATCTAATCTCTTTGCAGACTTGAACTTTTTCAACTTCTTCTCATCTATTCCAATAAATTCAGCTTGGAAAATAGGTGTTTCTTCTATGTCAATGGCATGAATAATATCCTCTAGACTCCCCTTTGTTACTGAGCTATCTTCTATAGCAACCGTCTTTCCTTTCAAAACCACTGCTTGGATTCTAGTTATTATTTTGGTCCCTTGTTTGCTAACAGCCTGTTCCTGTTTTTCATCTTTGAAAACCTTTGATTTATGTTTTGCAGGTGGGATAATTGGTGTACCAAGCATTTTTATTTGATCTAGCCTTTTCTCAGTTTTCTTTCTTGGCTTTATTTTTGCAGGCTCTTTTGGTTTTGCAACCATAGGTTGACTTGTTTCTACTGCTGGTGATGATGGAACTCCTTTAGCTTTAGGGTTTCTTGCAGGAGTTAGGGTTTCCAACTCAAAACCATTTACAAACAAGAATGATGGCCAATCTCTACCTATCTTTTGAAGTTCATCTAAAATTAATAATTTCATTAAGCCATGATGAAATAATGATGTCTCACTCCCCTCAGACTTTGCTTGCACCTTATCAGCCATTTTTGCAAGACTTCTATGTAGATAAAAAGGTAATTCAAGTGAAATCTTACCAGTGAAGTGTAGAAGCAATTTGAAATGGTATGAATAAACATTGTGATATATGCATTCATAGGTAAAATATTTTTGAATGTTGATCAGTGGTTTTGAATAATTATCTTTGATGCATCTTCTTGGGATAGCATTGTTGAGATCCATCTCAATGTGCTCAGGCTTCATGAACTCTTTATACCATTTCATAAGGTGAAGTTCAAATTGATATTTTTGTGCATATACTATCAGCCCATAAGGCATACTTCAGCTTCAAATGCCAAGCCTTCTTATTTTCCTGCAACACCTTTTTAATGATCCTCACAATTCTCTTGTTAGAAGATTCAGCAAGGTCATTCCCTTGTGGATAATATGCAGTGGAATGCCCAAGAGTAATATGATATTGATGACAGAAATTAATCAGCTTCTTAGACTTGAATGCCTGTGCATTATCAGTTATGATCTTCATGGGGCAACCAAATCTAGACAAAATATTATTTTCCAAAAAATAAATAATAACAGAATCATTTGCTTGCCTAGTTGGGATTGCTTCAATCCATTTGGTAAAGTAATCAGTCACTTTAATATTATAGAAATGTTGGCCTGATGATGATGGATGAATCTCTCCAATAAAATCTAGCCCCCATTGCTGAAATGGCACTTCCACATTGATAGGCATTAAAGGTAAAGGCACAAGCTTATTCTTACCATCGAAAATCTAACATTCATGGCAGGCAACAATATTTTTGTAAACATCCTTAAACATTTTAGGCCAATAATACCCTGCTCTAAGAATATTTTTCACTGTGGCCTTCCAATAATGGTGACCTCCACAATCTCCTTTATGGAACTCCTCAATTATTTTATCAGCCTCCTCTTCAAGAAAAAAATTCAGCAAAATACCATCGGTGTCCTTCCAAAACATATTTTTATAAAAAATGTAGTACCTCAAGGATTTTAGCTTTACAAATATTGCCTTAGACTTTGTTAGCTCAGCAGGTGCTTTATGATGATGTAGGACAAAAACAATATCCCTATACCAATATGAAATGATGTACTTTTCTTCAGTAGGGATTAGTTCTTCTTCCTCATCTGAAATTTCTGATATTTCTACAATTAAATTCATGTCAAGACAGTCAAAGTTTGACTATGCCATCAGCTTTGCTAAGCCTTGTCCTTTGACCAATTTTGTTGGCTTGATATCTATATCATATTCCAGCAAGTTAGCAATCTATTTTCCCCTCTTACCATAAGGATGAGCTTGAGTTAGGATGTCTTTCACAACAGTATTAGGAACAAAAGCCACAATATGAGAATGCAGAATATAAATTTTGAAATATTTGATAGCCTTAACCAAGGCATAGGCTTGCTTCTCTAAGATATTGTACTTTAACTTAGAGTTAGCTAATGTCCTACTAAAAAATTAAATGGGTTTCTCAATACCTTGTTGTCCCTTTTGCAACAAAACTCCAACAATAGTATTTTTTGATGCAAAAGTGAAAACTAGAAATTCTTTTGAGAAATCCGGGCTAATAAATATCGGTGCTTGAATGAGTGCCTTTTTTATCTCCCCAAATGAGTTCCTTGCCTCTGTTGTCCACTTAATGTCATCTCATTTCTTTAGCATCCTTTTTATGGCATTCACAAAAAATTAGGAATAAATCTCCTTACAAAATTTACCTTTTCGAGGAAAGATTAAATCTCCTTCCTACTTCTAGGAAAATCCACCTTTTGAATTGCATTGACCCTGTTTCGATCAATCTTAATCCCATCTTTAGAAATGATTTGGCCAAGTAATTTACCTGAAGTTACAGAAAAAATACTTTTGGTGGGATTTAGAGAGATGCCAAACCTTCTACACTTTAGCAGAACCCTTTCTACGTGTTTCAAGTGATATTCTTCCCTCTTGGAGAAAAAAATTATGTCATCAAGATAAACAACCACGATCTTGTCCTTCTCTTCAGAAAAAGCAATGTCGATTGCCCTCTAAAAGGTAGCTCTTGCATTCATGAGGCCAAATGGCATCTTGGCATACATGAAAGTGCCCCATGGTGTAGTAAAGTTTGTTTTTTCCTGATCATTTGGATGCACAAGGATCTGATTGTAACCTGAAAAACCATCAAGAATGGTCATCCTTTATGAACCAACATTATTTTGAAAAATTCCGTCCATCTTTGGGAGAGGATATTTTTCCTTCGGAGAGGCTTTATTCAGATTTCTGAAGTCAATGCATATTCTGAATTCTCCACTCTTTTTCCTAACCAGAACCAAGTTTGCAAGCCAATTAGAGAATCTGATTGGGAAAATGATTTTAGCATCAAAGAGTTTCTTGACTTCCTTCTTAATCAATGGCATGAGAAGTGGGTTAATCCTTCTCAACTTTTGCGTGAAAGGCCTTTCATTTTCCATGATGGGAATAGTATGTTGAATAATAGTGGGTTCATATTATTTCAAGTCAGCATAATTCCAAGCAAAAAAATCTATAAATATCTTCATCATCTCAATATACTTGTACTTCATATCAACTGAAAGAAACTTTGAAATTTTAATCATTTTGGGCATAGCTATTGTACCAAGATTACAATTCTCAACCTCTTCATCATCAGCTTGTATCTTAGGAGATTTAAAATATCATTCTGATCAAAAAAAATTTCAAGAGACATGAGACCCTTTAGTATGGAATTATTCTTTAGCTGCAAAACTTCAGGATTTCCTTTAGATTCAACAAGCATATTTTGCTGATCTACTTGTATATTTTCAAACTCTTCTTTCAGCTCAATAAATTTCTTCACTTGTTGATCATTCTCAAAAACTTGCCAATGAGTAATATTATCGGGGATAGCTGGTCTATGGCGAACTTCAACCTCATATTTTTCAGTGGAATGTATGGGAATAATGAAAATACTTGCAGAGGCAGCAAGAGAATCAGCAATGGAATTTTGATCTCTATTTTTGACAATGAATGAGTAAGCTTGGAAATTTTCCAACACGTCCAAAACTAAGTTTATATATGCCCTCATCCTTATATCATTCGTTTGATAAGTACCTTCAACTTGTTTAATGACTAATTATGAATCTCCAAAAACAGAAATCTTTTGAGCATTCATTCTTTTCAAGACCTCTAAACCCAAAATCAAGGATTCATACTCATCCATGTTATTTGTGCAATCAAAGTTCAATTTGTAAGAAAGAAACTTACTATCATCACTTGGACTTGTGATCCAAATCCTTGCTCTTGCCCCTTCTTTTCCTGCTGATCCATCAAAATGCAATGACCACCAACCTTTCGCCACCTTATCACTGACTTGTTGATTTTCAGACTGTTGAATTTCAGATTGTTGATTTTTTGCTTTCTTCCCATCCTCTGCTTCATTAGTCAACTCATTGAAAATAATAGCAGATCCAAGTTCATTATCAAGAGCATAAATTGGAAAATTCTGAGTTTTGTCTTTACTACTCACCATGTAATCCATTCTTGTCTCTCGATGCAATCTCCTTTGCTCACCAAAAATAGGTATGGTGGCATAGGTAAGGTCCATCTGCATTGTACCTTTGATTTTTGTTGCCCATGACCTTGATAATAGCATACCAAACTTTGGTGGAATTTCCGTTACCACGATGTCCATGACCACTGTCTTGGCAGGGACTTGTGTAAGACCAACAACAACATCCTTAATTAAACCAATGCATTGAACTCTTTTCGAATCAAAAGAAAACAAGTCCTTATATGGTCTAGCTATTTCTAACCCCATCATTTCCATGATTACTTTGGGCATGAGGTTGTGAGAGGCCCCTGAATCTAACATAGCATTATGTAATTTCATGTCATCAATTCTAAGGTTCACATAAAAATGAGGCACCTCTTCATTCTGTTCATCTTCTAATCTTAGACCCAAGTAAATTGTTGGATGATCCTCTTGTACATTTAAAATATCAGCAGCTCCTAGTTGTGAATTCAACATTTTAACAATCTTGCTTCTATACTCATTGACTTTAAGAATCTCACCAAAAGGTACTCGTATTTTGATCTTAGAAATTTCATTTTCCAAACTGAAAACAAAATTAGATTTTTCAGCTTCTTTGATAGTAAGAAGAGGTGGTGTATCTTTCTAACCTTCATCAACCTTCGAAGTATATTTCTTGCCATCAGCAGCCTTAGGTGTATCTTTCTTAGGATGTGTTTTATTTGCAATGATAGGTACATTTCTATTTCTGAGATTGTATTGTTTTTACATTTAAAAGATAGCATGTTGATACCCTTTGAGATAATCTGATGGTTCCTCTCCATCATTACCTTGGTCTGATTCATCATGGTCTTATTTAGTAAAGAAAATTCCAGACATTTCTTCATATAAACAGTGAATAGACTCTTTAGGAATTTTAGGATCATCTTCTTCATCAACTAAGTTCTGCTGGAAAGGAGGTCTCATTAGAGGATCAGGCTGCTGATCTCTATTTTCTCTTGGTCTCTGTTGATTCTGAGGTCTCCTGAACTAATGGTTTCTAAACTGAGGTTCATGTTGTGCAGGAGGAGTAGAGGTATTCCCAAGAACTAGCCTATCCATCAAATTTTCCATTATTTTCATCATTGAATCAAATTTATCATCAGAGGTATAGGAGGAAGGCTTCTCTTCTTCTTTTCACTTAGTCTTACCCATTTTTTAATTTTTGGATGCTATCATGTTAACATCCACCTTCATTGCATAATTTTTCATTTCAGCAAGTGTAGGGAATTTTCTCTCTCTCAGCAGTATAGAAAATTCATAATCAAAAGCTTCGACATATCTCATATGAGCTAAAGCTTGTGGAGGTTTTAAATGAGCAAGAATAGAGTCATAAACTTTATTAAACCTTTTTGAAAAATTTTGAACATTTTCATCAACGGCTCTTCTTAAACTATTATACTCAGTGAGGGCTTGTACTGGATTAGTTCTATTTCCCCATTTTCTCAAAAAAGTATCTTCAAAATCATTCCAATTATGAATACTTCCAGGAGTAAGGGCTTTGAACCACTTCCTAACTTCACTAGTAAAACTCTGAGCAAACAATCTCAACCTGGCATCTTCATGATCAACCTCCTCCATGTCTATAAAATCATTAAATTGGTCTACATGTTCCTCTGTTGTAATGTCTTCATCACTTCCCCAATTTTTTATTCTAGCAGCATATTTTATAGGGAGGTCATGTAAAACATCTAGAAGAACAAGAGGGGCATATCTAGCAGGTGCAGTAGGTGGAGGAGGTACGTTTCCATCCATAGTGAGAGGGAATGCGACAGATTTTGGGATAGCAGCAGTAGGGGATGAAGAACTGTTATGAGGAGGAATGTTTGGCCTTTGTTGTCCACTAACAATTAAACTCCAATTAGGAAGAGGTAAACCAGCTTTACTTTTCAACAAGACTTCAAAAGGGTCAAGCTCTTTCAACTTATCTAGAGACTCTCTTTCCAACAACAACTTAGAAGTAACAGCTTCCCAAAACTCTTCTTTATCTTCCTCTGTTACTAAGGCTGAGGTATCAATACCTCTCTCATGCAAATCTAAGATGATTTCAGTTAATTATTTTTCACTTTCACATCTAAACAAGACTTCCTGGATTTTATCATCAACTCTTTTATCTTCAGGACTTCTTAATATTTCAGAGGACAAGGATTTCGAATGTGATGGAGTACCTGATATTTCAGAAATTCTTTGACTGCCTCTAGAAATGGTGTTTGGATTGTCCACGATGGTAGGTGGATCTGGATCAAGATTACTTCTCGTGTATCTCCTTCTCGAAGCCACCTTTTATCATATAAATTTTGAATGGATTCACCAAGGTAGATGCAGCCTCGAAAAGCTTTCTAAGCTCCTGCTACCTTCAGAAGTTCAACTTCAAAATTTCGGGAAAGTATAATCTTCAAGCTCCTAGCAGACGCACCAAAATGTTATCACAAAATTAGATTTGATAGGCAGATTAATCATTCAACTTCATGTAACTATTTCAAACCTAATATTTTGACTGATTCTTAGCCTCCCCATCCTGAGAGGGCTCTCTCAAGGGTTAATGATTTGGATAAAAATTTGGATGGCTTACTCTATTTAGGTAATGAACAGATAAATGATAGATATAGCTTGAGAATCACATCAGCATGTACACATTAGGCTTATGGAGTCAAAACAATTTAGTAATCCAGTGATTCTACTTAACATGGAAGTTGAGGCATATCAAAGTTTTAGTCATGTCAAGATACACACACATGAAACTGTAAAAACACATTCAGTTCACTTATATAGGAAGTCAGAGCATATAAAATATAATTCTGAGTAATATAGATGAACACCACTACAATATGATAATATAAGAGATGCAAATATAATGGAACACACTAAAACTCCTTCTGAATCTCAAGTTGGTCAAGTAGAAAATCTCTATATTAGCTAAAAATCAGTCAATTCACAACAAGCACAGTTTTGCCAAAAATTTCCAACCCCTTACAAATTCGACCTCTTGGCCTTTAATAGACCTCTAACAACATGAGATGATCTGCCTCTAGGCTAGATACATCGAATTTCTAACTACTGACACCTTGCATAACCATAAGACATGGAATTTATTACAACAAGACACCTAATCTACTTAAACATTCTTATCCAAAAAAGGACTCAAACTGTTTAATGCTATCTATAATAGCCTTATCTATTTAAATTTACATTATTTCCAAGTGTATCATCATATGGTTGAATATGCATGATTGACTTCATTTCTTCATGACCATATTGCTGACCTCCATCAAAATAGGAAACAAAACCTTGTTTTTTTGGCATAATATCTTTTGCATTCTTTGAACATTTTGACCATCATGTACCCTTCATTTGGTGGTCCTTGGCTACTTGAAGTTGTCATAACACGTCCCAAAACTCCTCCCTAGCCTCCACCTATCTAAAACCACTTTAAACACTGCTCAAAATGCTGTAATGTTCAGCACTACGAAAACACAGCAGTTTCATAGCGCTGCCATTTCAACCTTTATTCTTCAAATCTTTGACTTATTTCCTCCAATATTATTTTAATTACCCTTTAATACATCCTCCATAGAAAATTCAGTTCTTGATTCATTCTTTAACAATTCAAAAACTTATCAAAATAAGCAATAAAAGCTGCTACAGTAGTTTCGTAGCGCTTTTCTGCTTTTTTACACTGAATGCGCTACGAAACTACTGAGTATGCAGTTTTGTCAAAAAAAATCCAAGTGAAAACTATAGTTGTGCCAAAAACTCAAAATATACAAGTCTCCATCATTTAAAAACCATACCAACTGTAAAAACACAGTCATTCTAGCTTTCTTGAGGTCCCTTCTTCATTTACACTTGGTTGAGCTATTAGTTCTTCTATGACTGTCATTTTAATGCCTTTGCTCTTTAACTCATCATGAATCAAATCCAGCTAATGCTCTAAATATCTCACATGGTCTTTAAGTCTTCTGTTAGTGGCTCTCAAATGAGTATTTATTATTTTGACAAACTTAGCTTCCTTTATTGCTGGAAATGTCCACTTGAAAAATTGCTCTGTACTACTTGGAGTTTCAGAAACAGAATCAGTTTGTTCTTCCCACAGTGCCTTCATTCTTTTAAACTGTACTTTCTAAACATTGTGCTTTCTAGCTCTCTTTTTTATGACAGCAATTTCCTGGTTTTCCAACCTTAATTTATCCTCAAGACACTGAAACTCTGTTTTCTTTGTCATTTTCTCTTTTCCCCTTTTTGTTCTGTTGATTGTATGCTTCACTATAGGTGATGAAAGATCAACAATTTATTTATGGGATTCAGCTGTCTCAACGGGTATTTGAACTTCTTTTTTGCCTTCCATCAGTTTCCTAGCATGCCTAGTCATAGGCTTTCTTGCTTGAAAGATGAAACCTGCATCTTCCCCCTCAAACTCTAATTTCTTTGCAGACTTGACCTTTTTCAACTTATGCTCCTCTTCCCAAATGAACCCATCCTAGACAATGGATGTCTCTTCTATGTCAATGGCATGAATAATATCCTCTAGATTCCTCTTTGTTACTGGGTTGTGCTTTGTAGCAATTGTCTTTCCTTTTAATGCCACTGCTTGGCTTCTAGTTACTCTTTTGGTCCCCTTGCTGATAGCTTGTTTCTATTTTGCATCTTTGACAACCTTTGATCTCTGCTTTGCAGGTGAGAGAGTTGGAGTATTAAGAATTTGCATTTTCTCTGGCCCTTTCTCAGATTGCTTTCTTGACTTCACTCCTGCAGTTGCTTTTGGTTTTGCAGCCACAGGTTGACTTGGTTATGTTGCTGGTGGTGATGGAACTCCTTTAGCTTTAGGGTTTCTTGCAAGAGTTATGGTTTCCAAGTCAAAACCATTTATAAACAAGAAAGATAACCAATCTCTGCCTATCTTCTGAAGTTCATCTAAAATTAATAACTTCATTAAACCATGATGACACAAGGATGTTTCACTCCCTTCAGACTTTTCTTGCACCTTATCAGCCATCTTTGCAAGACTCCTATGCAAATAAAAAGGTAAATCAAGTGAAATATTACCAGTGAAGTGTATAAGCAATTTCAAATGATATGAATAAACCTTGTGATATTTTCCTTCACAGGTAAAATATTTCTAAATGTTGAGCAGCAATTTTGAGTAGTTATCTTTGATGAAGCTTCTAGGGATAGCATTATTAAGGTCCATGTCTGTGTACTCAGGCTTCATGAACTCTTTACACTGCTCCATATCAAATTTGAAACTTTTGAACCAGGTTTCTTGACCTCTTGGTATCTATGTAACGACATAAATGACCTTTGGTGTACTAGACACACTTAGCATCCCGACCTTAGTGGTTGTTCCATTGAAATTCATGGCAAATTCCTTGGATACCTGTGTGTGACAGCCCTGCAACTTCTCACAAAAACGTAGGCAACCTACTCTTCTGAACGCTTCCATCACTATTGGGTCTTGAATTATTTCTTTCATGTCTTCAGTTTCATGCCTTCACCAGTGTCCTCCTCTGTGAATTTTATTTTCCTCTGCCATGTTCTTGAACAAATATTTCAGCCTTGCTTGAAAAAAGTGTCACAACAGCCTCGCTTCAATAATTGTAACAGCAGCCTCCTTTGAGAAACTATCAGCCTCGCCTGATATGGGTGTAGTAAAACCTTTATATGAACCAACCACAGGTTTGGCTTGAAACTCAGAGCTCAGACATTTAGAATGGAGGCAAAAGGGAATGAGAATGACTAATTAGGAAATATTTTGAAATTTAAAATGTCCTCTCATAACTGAATGATGCCTCTTTCATAACCTATAATGACAATGATGGTTGCAAACATGGGTGTGTACCTCGAATTTCATCATTACATGACTCAACATGTCAATATCCTACCCTTTCCCAATAGTTTCTTACATCTGCCAAGTCAACTGACAAGATAGTTACAAATCCCCGCTTCCGTAGTGCCTACATTGTAATTTTTCATGTTTGCACTACGAATCTATTAGCACTTTCGTAGCGCAAAACGACTTTTTTCAACGGGTGGCGCTACGAAAACATGTTTTTTTGGCTAATTGAACAGTTTTGACACAAAACTTTGGGAAATGACCTACAAATGGAAAATGATAAATATTTGACTTGAAAGAACTTTAAAGAAGGCTTTATTTGAACCTTAGGATGAGCTTTAAACTATAAGAAATCTAAAACCTACCCTTGATCAAACCTAAATTGACTCCTAAAACCCAATTTTGATTCATGAAATTTTGTAGCCTTGTCAAAATGTTGTTTTGAATTTTTTTGGGTGATAACAGTGGCTCCACTTGGGATAGTGTGCCCCTCTGGTACACTAATAACTAGTAGTTCCAGTGTTGTTATCCATTTTCTTTCCAAAACAGAAAAACTTTGAAATTTCCAACCTTTCTCCTCAAGCTCTAATGGCCTTCACCTCGAACTCAAGCTTGTTGTTTTAGCTTGTCATTATTAGCAGAAAAACTCATAAAATGGAATATGTACAATGATCTGAATGATCAACGGATTTTTAGGAAGAGTAATTCTTTAAAAACCTGCCATTGATAGGTCCTCCAGCATATGATTTTCCATCTATCTCCTGCAGTATGTGAGTATTGTTTCCATGGAAAGCAGCTATCTTGAAATGACCTTCCCATAAGTTCTCAAACTTACCATGTTTTCCTTTCTCTTCAATTACGGCCTCCCATTTCAACACTTCATCCTGAATTTGAAAACTTTCTTCCTTGATCTTCTAATCAAATGTCCTATTGATTCTATTTTGAGACTGTTTATTGTTGTTATAAACTTCATCCCTCTTCTCTTGCAGAGCTATTAACTGATTGATTCTTCTCTGAACTGCATTAGGTTCCTCTTCTAATCATTGAATCAGCTTCATGATAGGTACCCCTAAATATGTAGGAAAAATGGCTTCAGCCCCATATACTAGTTCATATGTTGAAGTTACAATTGAACTTTTTGCGCATATCCTATCATCCCATAAGGCATACTTCAGCTTCAAATGCCAAGCCTTCTTATTTTCCTGCAACACCTTTTTAATGATCTTCAGAATGCTCTTGTTAGAAGATTCAACAAGACCATTCCCTTGCGGATAATATGCAGTAGAATTCCCAAGAGTAATATGATATTGATGACAGAAATTTATCAGCTTCTTAGACTTAAATGCTTGTGCATTATCAGTTATAATCTTCATGGGACAACCAAATCTAGACAAGATATTATTTTCCAGAAAAGAAATAATAACATAATCATTTGCTTGCCTAGTTGGGATTTCTTCAATCCATTTAGTAAAGTAATCAGTCGCTGTGAGAATCCAACGACGTTGACCTGATGATGATGGATGAATCTCTCCAATAAAATCTAGCCCCCATTGCTGAAATGACGCTTCCACATAGATAGGCATTAAAGGTAAAGGTACAAGCTTCTTCTTACCATAAAAAATTTGGTATTCATGACAGGCAAAAATATTTGTGTAGACATCCTTAAACATTGTAGGCCAATAATACCCTGCTCTAAGAATCTTGTTCACTGTGGCCTTCTAATAATGGTGACCTCCACAATCTCCTTTCTGGAACTCCTCAATCACTTTATCAGCCTCCTCTTCCAACAAACAATTCGGCAAAATACCGCCGGTATCTTTCCAAAACATATTTTTATCAAAAGTACAATACCTCAAGGATTTTAGCTTCACA